>JAFEMH010001590.1:7500-448760 GCA_022495995.1 Adenophora triphylla var. japonica | reverse complement strand
TAAAGTAAAATATGTATGGAAAGATCTGGATGTTGGCTACAAAAAGTGTTTTGTAGTCAACACCAAATTCCACATTTATCTGTGTCCAAAAATTAGACCATGGACTGAGGTCTGAGGAAATTGCTACTGGACAGCAACTTCTCAAGAAAGAAAATATGATTTTAAGGGGGTTTTTGCATCCATGCTTGTCCCCATTTCCCTAGGTTTTGGTTAGTGATCACTTGACATTTTAGTGGTGAATCAACTATACCAAACCATCCTTGGGGTACATTAGGACTAAGCACTTCATTTGCTTGGGAAGGGGAATTTTATCCTTTGAAAATGAGATTTGATGCTTGAAAATGGTTTTTAGGGTTTTGAAAATGCATTTGCAAGAAAACAAGAACACATTAAAGAAAATGTTGATCCTTGTAGAAGATCATCCATGGAGATGGACTTCCATGGTGATCTTCTTGGATCTTAAGACAAGAAGAAGAATGAACTACATTTTGTAGTTTGAAGATGCATGCATGGATGAGAGATTTAGGTAAGAAGAGGGAGGTTATACCTATCTTCCTTGTATTTTGAGGCTTTGGATTGAATATATGAGTGTTTGAAGGCTTGAATGTGTTTAGGGTTTGAATTTGAGAGTGAGTGTGAGTTGGGAAAGATTCAAGAGAAAATGGTGACAATTCAAGTGAATTCTCACCGTTTTCTCTCTATATTTCGCCGCAGGTTCAAAGGCAAATTGTGTTGTGGCTCCTTATTTTTGTGACTCGGAGGGCTCAATTTATAGCCCTCTCGAAATGACAAAGATGTCCGCGCGGATATTGGGTGGCGTGCACCGTTCATTAAATGCCGTCGTGCTTTGGACAAGAGGAATATTTCTTTTGAAAATTCAAATTAACAAATGGCTTTATGTTTCCACCATTTCTATTTTTGGTTTTCTTCCTTTGTTTTGCTTTTTAAGATTCTTTTTGAGGTTTAACCTTAAATAACAATGCCCATTTTCCCTCACTTTGTTAGAAATGTTAGGATTGTTAGGAATTGTTAGAAATGTTATAACTTTCGTTAATTTTCTAACGAAAATTCTAACAAGCTCAAATTGGAGCACTTACAGAGCCCCTCGCGACGGTGCTTTCGAAGGAAGCGGGTCGTCGATAAGAGTAAGGCTCCATATTTGGCGGGATGATCGAGTGATCGGGTGGCCGAACCTATTCGATAGGCTACCTACGTATCCCGAATGGGAATCAAGCTGCCGTAGTTCTGGGTCTGACCCTCGGAGATGATGGCGTTTTAGGTGCCTCGAACCCGATGAGCGAGTTCGCTTGGTTGGGCCGGAGAGAAACTCGCTGGGATAAGAGATGACCATTTTTGGCCGATGGCTATCCGGAGATGACCATTTTCGGTCGATGGCTATCCGATAGGAATGACCATTTTCGGTCCGATGGCTATCCGCCGGGGATGATTGCGATTTATCGCTTTCCTAGTGATAGCGTCTTAGGTGCCTCGAACTCGATGATGGCGTTTAGGTGCCTCGAACCTTGAGATGGCGTTTTAGGTGCCTCGAACCTTGAGATGGCGTTTAGGTGCCTCGAACCTTGATGATGGCGTTTAGGTGCCTCGAACCTTGAGATGGCTTTTAGGTGCCTCGAACCTTGATGATGGCTTTTAGGTGCCTATGATGGCTTTTAGGTGCCTCGACCTTAATTTGAAATGGCCTTTCGGTGGACTTTGTCTCCGCCGAAGGAGAGGGTGACCGTTTTGGTCGAGGGGCTGGACCTAATGATAGGCTACCTACGTATCCCTAGTGGGAATCAAGCCCTTTCGTAGTTCGAGATCTTCTCGAGATTCCGTTGGCTTTTGGGATTCCGTTAACTTTGTTGGGGATTTTGTTAGCCTTTGCTGGGGAAAATCGACGTATTCGTCTCTGGGAAATCGGTCTTACGTTTGACCGCCGGGATGATTTTGATGAAAGATACGGATCTCGTTATCTTTCTCGGGAAATCGGTCTTACGTTGATGCCGTTGATGATTTGATGAAAGATACGGATCTCGTTATCTTTCTGGAGATCGGTCTTACGTTTGACCGTTGATGATTTTGATGAAAGATACGGGATCTCGTTATCTTTCTCGGGAAATCGGTCTTACGTTTGATCGCTGATGATTTTGATGAAAGATACGGGATCTCGTTATCTTTCTCGGGAGATCGGTCTTACGTTTGACTCGCCGGGGTAATTTTGATGAAAGATACGGGATCTCGTTATCTTTCTCGGGAGATCGGTCTTACGTTTGATCGCCTGAGGATGATTTTGATGAAAGATACGGATCTCGTTATCTTTCTCGGGAGATCGGTCTTACGTTTGATCGCCGTTGATGATTTTGATGAAAGATACGGGATCTCGTTATCTTTCTCGGGAGATCGGTCTTACGTTTGACCGCCGGAGGATGATTTTGATGAAAGATACGGATCTCGTTATCTTTCTCGGGAGATCGGTCTTACGTTTGACCGCCGGATGATTTTGATGAAAGATACGGGATCTCGTTATCTTTCTCAGGGAGATCGGTCTTACGTTTGACTGCCGGGGGATGATTTTGATGAAAGATACGGGATCTCGTTATCTTTCTCGGGAAGATCGGTCTTACGTTTGACTGCCGTGGATGATTTTGATGAAAGATACGGGATCTCGTTATCTTTCTCAAGGAGATCGGTCTTACGTTTGACTGCCGTTTGATGATTTTGATGAAAGATACGGGATCTCGTTATCTTTCTCGGGGAGGTCGGCCTTACGTTTGACTGCCGTGGAATGATTTTCTTGACAAGGGGCTGACTTTGGTTAACTTTGGTTAACTCTGTCAAGTTGGGGACTAAACTGCAGAGTCCCAGATTTTTAAAGGGCAAAAGGGTCATTTTGACCTTGACAATCCTATCCGCGCGGATAGGACTTGAAAGTCAGGGTTTTAATGAGGGCCAACGCCCTTCCTCTTCCCCATTCAGTTTTTTTTCGAAATTACGAGAGAGAGAGAGAAACCGCAAAATCCGCCATTGTTGCTCAAAAGCTTGAAAATTCTTCCGTTTTTCTTCGATTTTTAAGCAATGGAACACGGGGAAGGTGCTTTTCAAGGCCAAGGACGTGGCCCGGTGGCGGAGAGACGATTGGAGCTCGTCCGGATGAGGAGGCACTATACTCTTTCGCAATCGATTGCGGAGGAGCCCTACCCCGATGCTTGGCAACATTGGGCTTCTGATCCGAGTCTCCGAACGGTATACTTCGAATCTTTTCATTCCCTTTGTTGATTTTTGCTTGAGATTTGAATTTTGGGTGACGATAACCCTTGAATTAAGAATAGTTACTTCAGCGCAGATACATCTGTCAAACCCAATTCATTAGGCCATGCATCCCCAACAAAATAAGAGTTAAAAAAAGATGCACAAAACTTACAACTAGGAAAAGATCCTAAGTTTTGATACTTAAGTAATGAGGTAATTGTAGACTGTTGCTCACAGATAAAAAAAAAAAAAAAACAAAACAAAAAGTATATTTGATCTACAAAAAAGAGGTTTTGAGTAACCAATCAAGGTCTACTAAACCAAAATGGGACTACCTCAAAAGTACAGCCACATGTATTCATCTAAAAAATGCAAATTCAAAATAATCAAGGATGTATACCAACCAAAGTGGCCGGTAAACGGTTATTTTCCACAAATATGAATTCACTTCGATCAACAAAAAATCTGATAATATGAAGGCCGCCTCGCGCTGTCTAATGGCTGTATCCATGGCAATTAAATTGTTTAATGTCTAAGCCTCATCACTCCTACGACACAACATTCTACAAATATTTATGCATGAAGCACAAGTTCTCGACAAGAAAAGGATACTCAAGTTAAACCTCAAATACAAGTCCACTCGCATCGCTTCTCCTGAAAACAAATTCTATTGGGTGGAAAGCTTATCCGCACAAGGCTGGACTAAGTTCCTTAAGGACGATCGTATCACTACCCGTCATGCCAAGTAGCTCTCATTATTCCTCATATATATAAGTAAGAGTCACATCCTCCCCGAAATCTCAAACTGCGTTCCACATCTCTCTTATAAGGGTCAGGCTTGGGTGTATCGTTTCCTCCCAGGCCTTGAGACGAAATAAGTGTTTTCCACATTCAAATCGGTCCGGCCAAAAAATCAAAAATGCAAACCTACCAGAATTTTCGCAAATGAGTACCAAAATTGGTCAAAGATGCCTACTTCCCTCAAGGAGGGTCTCGCGGCTCAACCTTGCTCAAAAAAGGAACGGGAGACCGCGAGGATGCTCCCTCATTAATACCTTCGAAACCACCAAACCGCTCAATATTAATCGAGTTCACCAAGTCCGCTTTAAGCAAGAATCCCTAATTCTAAAAACTCAACAACTTCGGGTTTTAGCCAGGAGATAACCAAGGAGTCAACGCATCTCAACCAAGCACTCTCCACAGTCGACAACAAGTCACTCAAAGAAGATTGCAATGTGCGTCGCCGAAAAAATAAATATGGAGTCGCCACGCCTCTTTAAGAGGAAACACGGGGCCCGAAACCTTTTTATTCCTAGAGAAAATGGGTCCGGGGTCGAGGAAGCGGCGGGAAGAACCAAGAGTTCAGCCTAACACGCCTCATCCGTAGACGAGTCTTTCTATGTTCAACATATCATCAATTCATTCAAAGAGTGTGACCGGAAAGTGTGTGACAAGGTAACAAGATATGTGTAAAATGCATAATCAAGATTTTATCTTATCAACAACAGTGGAAGTACATCTGTAAGCTATCGGCGACTTCCGGGTTAGGCCACGCCCCACTTTACATCGAAGACCAAAAGACGATTACACCGAAAGGGATGATCCTCTGGCAGATGGTCAAAGGCCATGTGCCGCGTGACACAGACATGCCTACATCTAGTCCAGTGACACATGTTTAACGGACCAGTAAGACCCTATTCCCCGGAAAGATCAAAAACAGATCCTGCTCACATCTTCATCGCTTTCGATACCAACGACTAACAAGGATTCTCCCCTCAGATCAAATATACAGATCATATCGTCAACAACGATCCCTACACAATCACATTTTAGTCCGTATACCCGAGAAAGCGAATCAACGAGGGATGCTGACTTCATCCACCCCGAACCAAACTGTAGTCATACTGATAGATAAATGTCCCGGATCTTTCATCAAAATCATCCAACGGCAGTCAAACGTAAGACCGATCTCCTTGAGAAAGATAACGAGATCTCGTATCTTTCATCAAAATTATCCCCGACAGTCAAACGTAAGTCCGATCTCCCCGAGAAAGATAACGGAATCCCGTATCTTTCATCAAAATTACCAACGGCAGTCAAACGTAAGACCGATCTCCCCGAGAAAGATAACGAGATCCCGTATCTTTCATCAATTTCTTCAACGGCAGTCAAACGTAAGACCGATCTCCCCGAGAAAGATAACGAGATCCCGTATCTTTCATCAATTTCCTCAACGGCAGTCAAACGTAAGACCGAACTCTCCGAGAAAGATAACAAGATCCCGTATCTTTCATCAAAATCATCCAACGGCAGTCCAAACGTAAGACCGATTTCCTGCACGAATACGTCTCGATTTTCCTCAAAGAAAGGCTAACAAAATCCCCAAAGAAAGTTAACGGAATCCCAAAAGCCAACGGAATCTCGAGTAGTTCTCGAACTACGAAAGGGCTTGATTCCCACTAGGGATACGTAGGTAGCCTATCATTAGGTCCAGCCCCTCGACCAAAACGGTCACCGTCTCCTTCGGCAGCAGACGAAGTCCACCGAAAGGCCATTTCAAATTAAGGTCCGAGGCACCTAAAACGCCATCTCCAAGGTTCGAGGCACCTAAAAAGCCATCATCATCAAAGTTTGAGGCACCTAAGACGCTATCACTAGGAAAGCGATAAATCGCAATCATCCCCAGCAGAGACCGAAGATGGTCATCTCTTACCCCCAGTAGAGCGGATAGCCATCAGACCAAAAATGGTCATTCCTATCCCCAGCAGAACGGATAGCCATCAGACCAAAAATGGTCATCTCTTATCTCCAGCAGAGTTTCTCTCCAGCAACCAACTGCAGAACTCGCTCATCAGGTTCGAGGCACCTAAAACGCCATCATATCCAGGGTCAAAGACCCGAACTACGGCCGGCTTGATTCCCATTCGGGATACGTAGGTAGCCTATCGCTAGGTTCAGCCACCCGAACACTCGATAATCCCGCCAAATATGGAGCCTTACTCTTATCGACGACCCCGCTTCCTTCGAAAGCACCGTCGCTGAGGGGCTACTGTAAGTGCTCCAATTTGAGCTTGTTAGAATTTTCGTTAGAAAATTAACGAAAGTTATAACATTACTAACAATTACTAACATTTCCTAACAATCCTAACTTTTCTAACAAAGTGAGGGTAAAATGGGCATTGTTATTTAAGGTTAAACCTCAAAAAGAATCTTAAAAAGCAAAACAAAGGAAGAAAACCAAAAATAGAAATGGCTGGAAACATAAACTGGCTGTTAATTTGAATTTTCAAAAGAAATATTCCTCTTGTCCAAAGCCTGGAGCAGCATTTAATGAACAGTGCACGCCACCAATCCCATCCGCGCGGACATCTTTGTAAAATTCAGAGGGCTATAAATTGAGCCCTCCAGTCACAAAAATAAGGGAGCCACAACACAATTTGCACTGAACCTCTGGCGAAATATAGAGAGAAAACAGTGAGAATTCACTTGAATTGTCACCATTTTCTCTTGAATATTTCCAAACTCACACTCACTCTCAAATTCAAACCCTAAACACATTCAAGCCTCAAACACTCATATATTCAATCCAAAGCCTCAAAATACAAGGAAGATAGGTATAACCTCCCTCTTCTTACCCTAAATCTCTCATCCATGCATGCATCTTCAAACTACAAAATGTAGTTCATCCTTCTTCTTGTCTTAAGATCCAAGAAGATCACCATGGAAGTCCATCTCCATGGACGATCTTCTACAAGGATCAACATTCTCTTTAATGTGTTCTTGTTTTCTTGCAAATGCATTTTCAAAACCCTAAAAACCATTTTCAAGCATCAAATCTCATTTTCAAAGGATAAAATTCCCCTTCCCAAGCAAATGAAGTGCTTAGTCCTAATGTACCCCAAGGATGGTTTGGTATAGTTGATTCACCACTAAAATTTCAAGTGATCACTAACCAAAACCTAGGGAAATGGGGACAAGCATGGATGCAAAACCCCCCTTTAAATCATATTTTCTTTCTTGAGAAGTTGCTGTCCAGTAGCAATTTCCTCAGACCTCAGTCCATGGTCTAATTTTTTGGACACAGATAAATGTGGAATTTGGTGTTGACTACAAAACACTTTTTGTAGCCAACATCCAGATCTTTCCATACATATTTTTACTTTATTTTTTAGGTGAGTAAAACTCCTCTTTTCAAATTTTCTTTCAGAGGCTAGTTCATCAGCTTCTGGGAATCCAGATCTCATATCTGAGGTTTCCAGATGGTTTTGACCCCTCAAATCTTCTCCAAAATGGAAAATTCCTTCGCACAAATCTTATTTAAGGTGTCTGGAACAACTTTCATTCTCTGAGTTTATCCAGATTATGAAGTTTTAAGACCCTTGAATCCATTTCAAAATCAAAGGTCCACTGCCTTTTTCATTCTGGCAGAAGTGGCTCTCAACTTCAAAAGGTCTTTTGAGTACCAAATCTCAATCCAAAAATCTTCCAAAAAATCATGGGATCAGTTTAAAGTCTTAAAAGGATATCCCAATTTTTACTTTTCTGAGTTTCAAATTATTTTGGCCAAAACACACACACACACAAATGATTTTCAGCTTGGAAGACTCGTTTTACGAGGCATTCCAGGTGCACACTAACGTCCTTCCCGGCGTGTAACATGACCTCCGAACCCAAATTTCTGATCTCGGGCTTTTTTCAAAGTTTTGGCCCTTAAAACAAAAATGGCGTGGCGACTCCGTTCTTTTTCCCGGGTTTTATTTGGGTTTTTTCAAAGAAACGCGAAAAATCGAATTTTTTCCCGCGAAATGGCGACACATCATCACACACTCTCGTTTTAGGTTTGACTCTTTTGGGAGAGTATAAGTATCACAAGGTGTGGAAGAGTGTATGGAAGCCCCTGCTGATCGAAACGGTGTTTAGCTCTATCTTCCTATGATGTAGAAAGAGAAGACTTTTCGAGACACTTGAAAACCTGTCTTATTCGTGATGATCACAAGGCTGCTTAAAACCCTTTATTGATGTTCGGGTTAGTCGACCACCAAAGCTGATATGAGCGAATATTTTTATCAATCCTGAGGAGAAAGCACAACTGATATCGAGAATCAAACTCGGAAGGATAGACAGTGTACGGGCATGGTCCTTGAGGAGACCGGATTTTCTGAGATCTGTTTGCGATTTCGACCGGACCAAATGTGGTTGCCTACGTTCCCCTCTTTGGGAGGAGCTCAGGTCGCCGTAGTTCGGGCTTATCCCGAATGAATAGAATGAACGTTGGAATTCGAGGATATGAGGACCTTTTAGGATTTTGAGAATCGAAAGAACGTGTCCTCTTAGAGTGTCGATGGGAAACACGGATGTGAAGCCCCAGTGGGACGTCCACGGCAGGTGTTTGCGGAGTAGAAATGAAATATGCTCACATGCGACGTATAATGAACGGACAGAATTTGCACAATCTTCGCTTGACGGTTCTTTGAGCCGGGATGGACTTGGCTCCGCTTTAAGCGACGATCTGTTTTAGATCTCGACGATATTGGAATGAAACTGCTACCAGGTAGGGACTGCGACTGGGCTTCGGGATTTCGATCGGTCTTTGGGTGATTCAGGATATCATGACCTCTTAAAACGAGAGGTCGGCTAGGCTTTTTGCTGGCTGAACCTCTAAAGATGAGAGGTTGGCTCTTGGGTATGTGTTTGGGATTTCTAAGGTGAGGAAATCCATGATTGCATCTTCAATGCCTCTAAGAATGAGAGGTCAATCTTTTGGCTCTGGCTAAAGGCAAAGGTAAGGGTAATGGTAATGGTAATGTCCTCTAAAATCGAGAGGACGGCTTGGGATTGGTCAAGGTATTGGGAATATCCTCTAAGATCGAGAGGACGGCCGGAATTGGTTGAGGTAGTGGTGAGGGACATCCGTGCTGTCTCCTTATTCGCTCTAAGACTCCTCTTTGAGTAATGACCAGATCTTTTGACTTTCACTTCTGAGAGAATCGCTGGGACTAGGCTCTCTTTCTTTTTTTTTTTTCTCTTTTTTTTATTCTCTTTTTTTTTTTTGTTATGTTTTGTCTCTCTCTCTTTTTTTCAATTTTGTTTTTGAGAGGAGAATTTCAGCTGGTCCCCATGATGGATCATTGGTTTCCGTCGTTCTTGAGCTTGGAGACGGTCGATCTTCTTTTGAGTCGCAGGAGTCTCAAGGATAGTCCCTCTTCTTCGGGCGATGGCTAAATGGGTTTCAAATACGCCGATCTTGAAATGAAGGGGTATTGTTTAGTGAGGGTGAGGTAATGACTTTCCTATGGGTGAAGGTTTCAACCGCAGTCCCTACCGGATTATCCAAACGAGATCAAGTCTTCATTGCTTGATTTAAGCTTACTTCGCGGAAGATCCATGCAAATTCATCGAGCAACGAGATAGCGAAGACGAAGGAAAGATATGTGAGCATATGGGAATCGAGGTGGGGATATCAGTCGATTTTCTTGCTCTGATCAATTTAAACATTAGCCATTTCAAAGCGTTGGTCGATGAGCAGCACAAGTGATCAGTTGGAATAAGACCATTTCAATCGAGTGTAACGCAGGTGTACTAGTAATGTCTCGAGTCTAGCAAGAAGAGAAACAAAGATTTTTATCACTGCAAAGCAAAATTGGTCCAACTTGGACTCAACAGACTCATGTCCGATAGTGGACATTCTAGACCCTACGAGGACTGATCGACTGCTTCAACATTGGATGGGAGGGAGAGCATCGTTGCCATCGGTGCGGTGAGGACCCTTCTCAATCTTTCTGTCATTCATAAGTCGCCCTCCTTAGCTTTAACAATCTGAGCAAGCGCCCGGGCCTCCCGCTTGCGAGGAAGAATATCCTCAAGGGTAGCTCACAACTTTTCGATGGACACATTACACTCTGCTGACCCATGGGCTACGAACCTCCAGACTGGTGGGCCATAATCTTTTCTGCACCGAGCGTTTTGGATTCCGTATCAGATGGACGACTGCTCGGGCACTTGAACTGCTTCCGCCTCAGGAATATGGACCAATGAGCGCCAAGAACGAGAACGCCCACCCAACTTGCCGTAGCCTTGCAAAGGTGAAGAGGTGAGGGCATGTATAGACGGAGGGTAGAGAACTTTGAGAAGGTACGGGAGAGGGAAGAATATGGAAGGAGACGGACTCGTGCAACACTTTATTAGTCTTCAAGTAGAAATCGGTGTCTTTTAAGTCCTAGAGACGGTTGGGAAAGGCTAATCCTTTATTTCACGCAGTCTAGACCTCGGGGGAACCTATCGACACATCATCCAAAAATACACCAAATGCGTTGAGTCAAAATTAATAATAGGCGATAATACCTAAACAAAACCAAAGCATTTATGGGACGAACGAGCAGCCCCAATTTCTGGAGAAATTTAGGCAGCATAACGGGTATTCCCGAAGAATTTCAAGGAAAAATTCGGTATGACCTCTCGTCGGTACACGTTGACAAAGCGACATGATCTCTCGTTAGAACATGCCGTGGGAACGACATGTCCTCTCGTGAAACCATGTTGCAATGGCAACATGCCCACACGTGCTAGGGTTTGGAGGAGGTACGAAAGACTATTAAGAATTTTGAACAACTCATTTTAGTGTATTTGAAAATGTCGTGTCAAAAACCAACCGTTTGGGGTGAGGTTTAAAAGTGTGGCGCCACCTATAACGCGCTAGGGGGATAGGTTTGATATTAGGCGCTCAAGCGTAGGCGACGTACATCACCGTCCGCGATGCCGTCAATCGCACCCGAGGGCTCTAGATCTACGTGAAGTAGTGTGCGGGATGGCTATGTTCCTTTATTTGCGAAAATGAATTTTTTTTTTTTATTTGAAAAGGGGGATAAAGGAAAAAACAACACACACACGCCCCACAGAGATACAATAATCAGGGATCAATAACATTGATCATGGGGATTGCCCACAATCGCAGCTGAACTGGAACTCACAACCTGCAGAGTGGCCACTTCTGTCGCGTGACACAGGACTGATGAGGCTAGCTATGTCGCGTGGCCAGTGGTCACCTTTCGAGACCGAACAAAAGCAAGATAAAATGACCCGGCCTCCAAGCACAATGTCACATCTCAGCCCCAGCATCAACAACACAATCAACAAAGATGGGACACAAGGGGGGAAAGGAATAAAGCAAAGCACGTAAAATGCATTTATACACATATGATGTCACAAACAATGCACACACAAGTGAATGGAATAAATGTTGAACAATCACGAAAGTCTGACCCACTTTTTGAAAAACAAGTTTCCAATCCCTAGCGGAGTCGCCACTGAATGTGCGCTCGCCCGAAAAAATAAAAATAAGGAGTCGCCACGCCGTTTTTAAGAGGAAACATTGAAAACCTTTTAGAGAGAGAAAATGGGTTCGGGGGTCAAGTTACGTGTTGGGAAGAACCGAGAGTTCACCCAACACGCTTCGTCCGTAGACGAGTCTTTCAATGTTCAACAATCCAATCATCCAAATGTGTGTGCAAAGTGTGTATGACAAGAATATGTATGAGATGCATAATAGTGCTTTGTTTTATTACTCAACAAGGGGAAATACAATTTGTAAGCCGTTTGCCATGGGAGGCCACATCCCATTTACAACTAAGAGGAACAATACTTACAACTGAAATGTGGTATCTGCAGATGGTCACCATGTGTCGCGTGACACAGGACATGCTTAGCACGATGTGTCACGTGACACGAGTTGACCGTCTGCAGGTACCTTACAATGTAAGCACTGATCTAACAGAAATCAATCCAAATCCCAACACAATATCAAAACAGATCAGAAACCAACAAATTTACAATAGATTGACCAAGGGGACGTGGATATAGGGGGATCCACACTCCCTTGGCCAATAAACAACAAATTCCACAATATCACATTATGAACATCAACAATACCAAGCAAAGCAGTTAAACAGAGAGATCGGAAGTTGGGACTTGATAATTGGGGGACAGATAGAGTCTAATTATCAAGTCCGGGGAATATCAATTGCAATGAAACAATTAAACAGTAAAATGCGAGATAGAGGTAGAAATGGATCGTTACCCTCGTAGATCCACAATTCTCTATACCACGTCGGTATAGAGAACCTTCACAATCAGCTTCGAAACAGGATTCGAATCTCAGATCAAATTACTTCGCAATTCCCAGATTCAATAGCTTGACGATTCCAGTACGTGCGTTGCTTGGGCTCCGGAATGGATTTGGAAACAGGGGAAGGGCAATCGGCTTGGTTGAGGAACGGCGGATTGAGGAAGAAGACGAAGGTTGAGGGAGAGAACGGTGAAGGAGCTTGGCCGGAATTACGCAGAGAGAGAGAGAGGGTGTTTGCGGTTGTGGTTGTAACAGGGGTACGGGTTTGTTGTTTACGGGCTTAGTTTATAGGCGAACAGCGGTTGATTGGGTTGGATTGGGTTGTTCGCCGTTTGGGTATAGGGGGAGGTTTGGTGTGGATTTGGCCGGAGAATATGGTGGGGAAGGTTACCGGTGAATAGGATTTGGTGAGGGAGAGCTCGATTGTTGGCGATTGGAATCGGAGAGAGGGAAACGCCGGTTGGGGTTGAATTGGAAGGAGGATTGGGGTTTGTCTTGGCCGGAGAGTGGGTTTGGTAAGGGAGAGTTTGGTGAGGACGAAGGAGATGGTTGAGGGAGCTTGGTCTTCTTCCTGCGTATAGAGAGAGAGGAGAGAGAGAGGTGGGATTTTTGGATAGAGAGAGAAAGGAGAGAGAGAAAGTGAATCTGGTGTGTGTAACTGTGTGTGAGATTGTGAGAGAAATGTGTGAGCTCCTTTGACAAAATGAAGGCATTGGATATTTATATGTAAATTGGGAAATTGGATTAGTTGGTCGCACGACCCAACGTATCCAATTTCCATGCCTCAAGTTGTCGCACGACTGGGAATGCCAATAACCGATTCTGGCGCCAAAACCAGATTCTGGAACATTCCGGGCTAATTCCCAAGAGGTCCAAACTGATTAATTCCTTTTAGGTCCTTTTGTCCGGGAAAAATACTAAAATATACTTCCTTCGCGGGAAACTTATAAAAAGTTTCCGGAAGTCTCGAAACGGACCGGGAATTTACCAAAACGCCCTTTAGTGCGATTTTATCATTTAAAATGCACCTAAAAAGGAATTGCGAATTGGATTGGCGTACTTACACTCCCTCCACTTCTACAAAGACCTTCCTACTTCTGCAAAATCCAAAATCTCCTATCTTCTACAATGTCAACGCCATGTGTTTGACCCTCAACCTTCTCTACATGTCACACATGAGAGGGTTATTTAGATAATATATCTCACATCATCTAAAAAGTAAACATTGACTACATTCACCGGCATATACTCCCTCCGTCCCACATGAATGCAAACTTATTTTCATTTTGGTCCGTCTCACGTGAATGCAAACTGCCCAAAATGGAAATAAATTTATTATTTTATATTCACCCTACCCCACCCATGTTGTGAATTACCGCAGCGGAACGGATCCAAGCCAAGGAGTAATAATAAGAACAACACACACGAAAAGTAAATCACACACAAAGGAACACACAAGAATTGTTAACCCGGTTCGTTGCAACAACAACTACGTCCGGGGGCGCTACCAAGCCAAAATATTCTCTCTAATATTTTCCGATGTTACAATTTGTCTCTAGGCTATCACATGTATTTATAGGGAACAAGAAATCAAATCCTAGTAATAAAAGGATTCCTACTCAAGAAAGTAATCTTCTTTCTTCACAAGTCCTTCCAAATATTATTACCAAAAGGAATCACCAATGTAGGAGGAGATCTTGTCCAAATAGGAAACCAATCAGCTGCAGAAATATCCTCCTCGTCACGTGGTTCAAATTCCTTTATCCATGGTTTTGACTTCACATCCCAACAATCTCCCACCTGGAGACAAACCATCCATGATACCTCTCTTGAAACAAATTTCAGTGGCCAGCTATTGCGTTGGTAGCGCCCGGCCTCTTGTCTAGTTATCCAAGTGAGTTGAAGCTGAGCTACGCTTCAACATAACTGTCGGTTCTACCATGCTCCGAGTCTTCATTCCAAATGATCCTCCCTGCACATCCCCGCTCACTTGCTTGCTAACTATCGATCCTGAACAGCGCGAATCCACGTGCCCCACACAATCACAAGCTTGGAACCTTTGTGTGTTCTTTGCAACCCATCACATCACCGTTCTAGATCCCGCTCCCATGTTGACCAAATTGGCTCCGCGTCGGCCGACTTCATCACCCAATTTTCTATCAACATACCGTTTAGTGAAATTTCTCCCACCATGGCGATCTCGGCCACCACCATTCATCATTGGGATGCGCCTTCGTTTCCCCCAACGACTCATGTTGCATGTGGTATACAACATATTTTCCACGCCGCCACGAGCCACCAAGCTAGCTCCGCGGTTTACCTTCCACGTCCCACAACCGAAGGTCACCACACAACCCTCCTTATCAAGTTGCCTTATGGAAATCAAGTTCCTCTTCAAATCCGGAATATGTCGCACATCACGTAGCCGTAAAACAGTCCCATCCGTTGCTTTGACCCGAACAACCCCCTTTCCAATGACCTTGGCGGGATAATCGTTTCCCAAACGAACAACCCCAAAATCACCGGAACATCTTGCTCCATTCTTTACTGCACTAGTGCATGAATGAAACGTCGAGCCCGAATCCAAAACCCACGAATCCGGGGCTTGAACTGCTCCCACCCAAGATTAATACGTCCGCCATCTCTTCAAGAACATTCAATTCCTTCGCTCTGCCCGACCGCCGGACAACTTCTCCTAAAGTGCCCCTTCTCTCCACAATCGTAGCAAGTAATCACCTTCTTGCCGCCCTTACTCTTTTCACTTTACCGACATTTAGTGCTAGCCCCGATGGCCCACCCTTGCTCTGCCTACGAATTTCTGCGCCAAGAATCACATCAACGACATCCGCAAACTTGACTTCACTTTTCCCGTTGAAACGTTAATCGCTATCGCTAGCCGTATCCCAACTTTCCGGCAAAGAAGAAAGTAAAATCAATGCTAGTACCTCGTCACCAAGAGTAACAGCCACGGAAGACAGTTGGGTCGCAGTAGATTTGAATTCACTTATATGCTTTGTTGCCGACATGCCCTCCACCATCCTTATGTTCAACAGCTTCCTCATCAGATGAGCCTTGTTCGCCGCCGATGGTGCCTCGTACATGCTCGCCAACATTTGCAACATCTCCATGGTAGTCTTCGCCTCCAAAACATTCTTCGCGACATCCTTGGTCAACGTTTGCCTAACAAGCCCTAACGCTTTCCGATCCAAGATTTCGAATTTTGCTTCCTCTATGTCATCCGGCTTTTCTTTTAATGGTAGATACAAATCCTTGTTCCACAAAACATCCTCGATCTGCGTCTTCCAAAAATTGAATCCGTCCCATCAAACTTTTCGATCAACATCACCTTATTCCCATCCTCCAAAGCTCCCAAGAAATCCATAGCAAAAGACACCCCAAGCAATGATTCGACAAAACCAAGAGCTCTGATACCAGTTGTTGTGAATTACCGCAGCGGAACGGATCCAGGCCAAGGAGTAATAATAAGAACAACACACACGAAAAGTAAATCACACACAAAGGAACACACAAGAATTGTTAACCCGGTTCGTTGCAACAACAACTACGTCCGGGGGCGCTACCAAGCCAAAATATTCTCTCTAATATTTTCCGATGTTACAATTTGTCTCTAGGCTATCACATGTATTTATAGGGAACAAGAAATCAAATCCTAGTAATAAAAGGATTCCTACTCAAGAAAGTAATCTTCTTTCTTCACAAGTCCTTCCAAATATTATTACCAAAAGGAATCACCAATGTAGGAGGAGATCTTGTCCAAATAGGAAACCAATCAGCTGCAGAAATATCCTCCTCGTCACGTGGTTCAAATTCCTTTATCCATGGTTTTGACTTCACATCCCAACAACCCACTCATTCTCTCTCTTCATTTTTCACCATACAATTTATTCAACCAACCTACTATTAACTCCACTCATTCTCTCTCTTCATTTCCTACCACACATTTTCATTATCTTAATAATATTTCTTAATTATTGTGCCCGAAAAAATGGTTCACAATGACGTGGGACGGAGGGAGTATATTTTAGGGACTACTCCATTTATTACCAATTAGTTTTAAGATGAATCCTCCAATATATTCTACAATCGATCCAGTCCAAGCCCATGCTTAGTCTTCGGCCTCAATTTAATTCTTGTCCAGTTCTATTACTAAGACTCCTGGATTCTCTGTGCTTCAAATATTCACTACCTGTGAACTCTTCTTTGGAAATCCCCCTTTGCCTTCTCTTTCCAAATCCATGAACATCACGATGTCCCCCCCACCGCACACATGGTTTATCCTTGTCTTTGCAGTACATTGCCTCCTATCCCTAGTGGACCTCCTTCGCTATTTTGTTAGTTTGGATCATGGGCGGAGGCATGTAGGGGCAAAGAGGGGCCACTGTCCCTCCTTGACAATTTTTTTTTTTGGTACTATATGTAATATAATTTTCTTTAAAAAAATAATTATATGTATTGTGACTATATTTTCTCCGTCTCACTAAAATTACATTTTTATTTTAAATACAGAGATTAAATGTAGATGTACTTCCTCCGTCTCACTAACACTACTAGAAACAGGCCTTTTACCGACGGAAATTTCCGTCGGTAATTCCACATTTCCGACGGTAAATGGATATTACCGACGGAATTTGTCCGTCGGGTTCCGTCGGAAATAATTGGTTGGTAATATCGACGGACAAATTTCGCCGGAAATACCGGCGGATTGTCCGCCGGAAAATCTGAAATTCCGCCGGGAACCGTCGGTCGGAAATGAGTAATGCCGGCCGGTTAACCGGAGCAATTGTCGGAGGTTACCGATGGAATTATCCGTCGGTAAATAAAACCATTACCGACGGTTATAACCGTCGGAATCCATAAAATTTACCGTCGGATATGTCCGTCAGAAATCTAAACCATAAACCGACGGATATATCCGTCGGTAATGAGTTTTATTTTTTTAATTTTTATTATTTTCCGACGGATATTTCCGCCGGAAATTAGTATTATTTATTTTTTTTTATTAATTTACCGACGGAAATTTCCGTCGGTAATCTGGCCAGATTTTTTTAAAAAAATTCTGTTTTATTATTAAACCACCTGTAAACCTGTCAAACCTGTTTTAAACAAATCCCAACAACAAACAAACTACAAACAAACTACAAACAAACTACAAACAAAGGGAAAAAGGGTAATGGAAAAGGGATAAACCTGTCAAACCTGTTTTAAACAAATCCCATTATAAAAGAAACACAAACAAACTACAAACAAAGGGAAAATGGATAATGGGAAAGGGATAAGGGGTAATGGGAAAGGGAAAAGGGGAAGGGGAAAGGGGAAAAGGGGAAAAGGAAATTGTTTCGCTTGGGGAAAAGGGAAGGGAAAGGGAAAGGGAAACAAAATATACTCCCTCCGTCCCATTACAAGCCACAAACTTTCCTTTTTGGGCGTCCCATTACAAACCACAAACTTTCTAAAATGGAAAGGAATCTTTATTATTCCCTCCACTCATTCTCTCTCCTACATTATTTTAATACTCACAACACCATTATAATTCACTATTCCCTCCACTCATTCTCTCTCCTATTTTACTTTTACACTCACAACATTTATATCATTATTTTTTTCCTTATTCTACGCGTCTACAGTAATTTTCCTCCTTGTAATGGGACGGAGGGAGTATTTGTTTACATTACATGCCAGCCAAATAAAATGAATGTCAATCAACCACGACCCCGACCACGAGCGCTGCCGCTACCGCTACCGCTACCACCGCCACTACCACCGCCACTTCGCCTAAGGTATTGACCAACTGATTCATCAGAAGCGTTACCGCTATTACGTGGCTGTGGCTGTGGCTGTGATTGCAAATTCATGGTAGCCAAGTATTGTTCCATGCGCTGCTGCCGTTGTTGCTCCACTAGCCTCTCGCACTGGGCCGAAACCCGGGTCTCGCATCTCGGGTCCGCATGGGCCTCCACCTGCGCCTCCACCCGCGCATCCACCTGGGCCTGCACCTGGCTCTGGATCAGCTCCACTCGCCTCTCAACCTCTCTGTTGACCCGATCATCAAATGCTTCTTGACCCGATCATCAAACGCTTCTTGATCCACTTGTGACCGTATACCACCAGTAAGAGAAAACAGACACTGACAAGAACATGGCTGTGATGTTTCAGATCCTTAGAGAGAAGAGGACAGTGAAACTGGAAAAACTCTTATTAAACAGAAAATCATTTGCTCAAACAGTGGAGAACTTATTTGCTCTATCTTTTTTGATCAAAGATGGACGGATTTTGATAGCTGTGTGTGAGAAAGGCTCTCATCTTATTTATATATATACATATATGTATATTTTTATTTTTATTTTTTATTTTTATTTATTTTTTATTTTTATATTTATTATTATTATTATTATTATTATTATTATTATTATTATTATTATTATTATTTATTATTATTATTATTTTATTATTATTTATTTTATTTATTTATTTATTTTGTTTTTTTATTTTTTATTTTTATTTTTTATTTTATTTTTTATTTATTTATTATTATATTTTTTATTATTATTATTATTATTTATTATTATTATTATTATTATTTTATTATTATTTATTTTATTTTTTATTTATTTTGTTTTTTTTATTTTTATTTTTATTTATTTTATTTATTTTTTATTTCATTTTTTTAGACATTCACCCCCCTCACCGTCCCAATATGAATATATAAAACCTTTTAAAATTTGCTCTCCAAGAGTAAATTTGGAACTTTTTTGGACATTCATTTTGGGACGGAGGGGGTATCATTAAGGGGGAGATCTGTGATGCTAATTAAGAACAAATTATCCATGGAAAACACGAAGCCAAACCTAAAAAGAAAGTAAGGACAAATTATAGACCGAGCTACGAGTTATCCTTCACAAAAGGAAAGATTTTAACAAACTAAACAAAACTCACCCACAAAATCGTAAAGTCTCAGTAGGCAAAAACTATCACATTCAAGATTTCAGTAGAGAAACTACATTAAACATCAATACAAAATCCCTTAATCCCAACTCAAAATTGAAGTAAACCCCTTTTAATCCAGTCTAAATTAAGTCAATTTGATGCAAATCGCAATCAAAATGACAACATAAGCTTAAAAATCAAGTAAAAACATAACTAATAATGATCAAGTTCAATGAAATATTCTTTTACCCATTCAACCATTTTCCAAAGCTGGTTTAATATACTTACTCCCTCTCCCTAAAATGAGTGTCCTTATTTTACTAATAAAGTTACCAAATTGCTCATATGTGCATTTGTATCCTATAATGTAGACATTAATGGTATATTATGTACATATGCTACTAAAATGGCTTAACTTTCTTAATTTTCTTGAAAACTAGAAAATGGCACTCATTTGGGGGATATAGAGTATACTAATTATACACAGTTAATTAATTTTACATACACAGTTAATTATTTTACTAATAAAGTTACCAAATATACTTTCTTAATTTTTTTCAACAATTATACATACACAGTTACCAAATATACTTTCTTAATTTTTTTCAACAATTATTATACACAGTTAAGTAATTTTTTTCAAAATTAGGCAAAGATTTGTAATCAATACTTGAGAGAGAGAAATCCAGTGAGAGAGAGAGAGAAAGAGAGCTTACCGGCGACGGAGACAACGACGGCGAACGGCGGGCTCGGCGGCAACGCGGCAAGACTAGGGCGACTGCGAGAGAGAGAGAGAGAGAGAGAGAGAAAAAGCGAGTGAGAGAGAGAAATCGAGTGAGAGAGAGAAAGGGATTGAGAGAGAGAAAGAGAGCTTACCGGCCGGCGACGGAGACGGCAACGGCGAACGGCTTCCACGGAGGAGACGGCGTTAGTTCGCGAATTACTGATGAGAGAGAGAGAGAGAGTGAGAGGGAGAAATCGAGTGAGAGAGGAATTAAGCGATTGAGAAGAAACTTACCGAAGACGGCGACGGCAACGGCGAGGCGCTAGGGTTCCGTTCGCGAACTGAGAGAGAGAGGAGAGGGCGTACGTAAAATGAAGGCGTAATTAAGAAATGGGATTTTTTCATTATATATAGGGCGTCTTTACCGACGGACGTGGCCGTCGGTAATACCGACGGACACTGTCCGTCGGTAATACCAAGGAATTACCGACGGACATTTTTAAATTACCGACGGACTACACGAAATTTTTAAAAAAACATTTCCCGGTAAAATGAAATTAATTTCCGTCGGTATCCGTTTGTTTTCTGTCGGTATTACCGACGGACTGGGTCCGTCGGTAAATGTCCGTCGGTAAATACACTGTTTCTAGTAGTGTAACAATTTTATTTTTATTTTAAACACAAAGATTAAATGTAATTGAGTTGTGAGTATAAAAAGTGAGGTATGAGAGAGAAAATTGGTAGAAAAGTGTAATTTTTATTGAGACATTTGATAAAGAATTTAACTTTTAGTGATATGGAGGAAGTATATTTTGAAAAAAAAATGTTTTATATTTAAAATTTTCTTTTAATAGATGTGATTTGAAGACGTTAAATAAATATACATGTTAAACTTTTTGATATGTGCAATTATGTTATATGTGTGTCGAATTGTATAAGACACCAATGAATGAATTATTGGCAGCATTAAAGCAGATAATTTACTATGTCTAAAATTGTATGAGTCAAGGACTCTAAACCCCATATTCCACATTAATAACCCATTTTAACCCATTTGAGATGAAAATCCCATTGAAACTCAGACATTAACGGAGCAGACGGCGTTTACATCCCATAATCTCCCCGTAACCTAACATTCTCAAAAAATTAAAAACTCTCAAAAATCCTCTCGTTCGCTCTCTCATCGACGGCAATCAATCTCCCACCCCAATTCAAACCCTAATCGTCGTCTTCAAACCTCCCGCCCCTCTCCATCTTTTCCGGCCTCCTATCAACTCCGACCAACTCCATTAACCCAATTGTGATGACGGTTCATCTAATTTAGGGTTTAGAGAGGCGATTTCAAAATCTTTTCGAGGCAATTTTGAAGATTTGAGGGCGATTTTCGTTGATTTCAAGTCACATATGCTAAATTACTTCATCGTCGAAATACAATATCAAGGTATTTTTCTCCAATTTTGGTTAATTTTTCGTTCATGAAGCATGTATTTAAGGTTTTTAAATGTTGTATTTTAAATTTCAACACTCAAATAATAGATTTTGAGATGTTGTAAGAAGAAAAGGTACTAGATCTGGTGATTTTTTTTATTGAACCTTCAATTGATTTTGTTTGAATTTTGATGAAGAAATTTGGAAGTTTAAGTTTTTGATGATATATCAACTTATTTTGTCATTGGTGAATAGTTTTATTGAAGGTTTCAATTATTAAATAGCAATCAATTGAAATATTTCTTCAAAATCTCTAATACCAGGTCTTATAATCATTGGTATAGGACATTTTTTAGTGTGCATTTGTTATGGAGATGACTTGCTTCATTTTGATTCTGTTTGTTGATGTGTTATATGATCTGTAACAGGTCTTATAACACTTGCTATAGGACCTGTTCTAGTGTTTATATGATTCTGAGTTAACATGCTTCATTTTGTTTGCGATTATTTATGTGGCAGAGGACCTGTTCCAAGTCCTATAACCTTTGCTATAGGACATGTTATAGTGTGCATTTGATTTGGAGACGATTTGATTCAGTTTGATTGTTTGATGATGTGGTATATGACTTGTAATAGGTCCTATACCCCTTCCTATAGAATCTGTTGTAGTGTGCATATGATTTTGAGGCAAATTTCTTCATTATATTTTTTATTATTAATGTGACAGAGGACCTGTTCCAGGTCCTATAACATTTGCTATAGGACCTGCTCTATTTTGCTTTTTGATTTGGATGTGCCTTGATCCAGTAACAATTGTTCAATTTGAAACTATTTGATCTTATACCATTAGGTAAAAGACCTAAGTAGTCTTATACCATACCTTAATTATTGTTTTTTTTTTTTGCAGAATATTTCCTTTTTAACTGTCAATGGGGTGGAGTCTAATGATGGTGATGTTGAACTATGGAAGATTGTCTGTTGTTGCGACAAAGATGTGTTTGAAGTTCATTCAGATCATTTCATGGTTGTCAATATATACAGGAGTACAAAGAGAAAGATGACATGTCGTCGATGTGGAAAAGAAGAATAACATATAAAAGATCATGCAAGGAGCCATTGCAAATTCCGTATATTTGAGTTTTTTTAGTCAAACAATTATTAATGTCGTTTTGTACACTTTTTATTCGACATTTTACACCATTGATCTGAATATTATACATTGATATTCTTTTTAGAATTTTGGTTACTGGAGTTTTTATATCCTAAAATAGTTGTTGTTAATGTGATTGTGAATGTCGTATAGTCAGTAGGTCCTATATATATGTTATTTCACTTAGCAAATAGCTTTGTATATGATGTTGCTAGGTCTTTATACCATTTGTCACATTGATATTCACATGAAATGCTAGTATTAGATAAGTATTAGTCATTTTGTGGTTGTATTCTTTATAACACTCTGTTTAAGATGTAAAGAATGAACAATGAAAATGAAAAACAGATAAATTTACAAGGCTATAAGCCCTTTAATTGGTCCTATAGCAATTGGTATAGGACCTGGCAACATCATATACAAAGCTATAAGCCACTTAGTTGGTCCTATAACAACTGGTATAGGACCTGGCAACATCATATACAAAGCTATAAGCCCTTTAATTGGTCCTATAGCAATTGGTATAGGACCTGCCAACATCATATACAAAGCAATAAGAACTTTGACTGGTCCTATAACAACTGGTATAGGACTTGGCAACATCATATACAAAGCTATAACCCCTTTAATTGGTTTTATATCAATTGTTATAGGATCTTTCAATATCATATACAAAGCTATAAGACCTTTGAATGGTCCTATAGCAATTGGTATAGGACCTATCAATATCATATACAAAGCTATAAGCCCTTTAATTGGTCCTATAGCAACTGGTATAGGACCTGGAAACATCATATACAAAGCAATAAGACATTTGAATGGTCCTATAGCAATTGGTATATGACCTGTCAATATCATATACAAAGCTATAAGCCCTTTAATTGATCCTATAGCAACTGGTATAGGACCTGACAACATCATATACAAAGATATAAGCCCTTTAATTGGTCCTATAGCAACTGGTATAGGACCAACAATAAAATGTTAAAACACTAATAAGAGGTCTTATAGTAACAGGTATAAGACCTATTATTAGTCATTCAGAAATTGTAAGAATAATAACACCTGGTCTTATACCATAAAAAACAACATAAACAACAACACTAATAAGAGGTCTTATAGCAAAAGGTATAAGACCTGCTATAAGTCATCTACAACATCATAAACAACAACATATCTTATATCTATAAAAAGGAATTTTTCCTAAAAACTTGTCAACTGTGACATTTATTCCCGGATAGAGGGAGTAACTTTGTTTTCTACATCAAAACGAAAAGTATCAGTAGCATCAATTAGCAACTATAAATGCTCAGCCATGGTGGATTTAATTCCTACTCCCAAAATCTCTTCTCAAATTCCCTTTTCTTTCCCACCAAACCCCACCCCAATTTCGTCTTAAACCAAGTATCCCCATACAAATTAGCTTCATTTCATGGTGATGACGATTGACCGTGAAAAGGAAAGAGAAATTAAGCTGGAGAGTGCAATGTACACTTGTACAGTAAACTGTTTCTTGCTCTTTCCGTCGATCATCGGCGTCGGAGCCAACAAAGGCGCTCCTCGCATCGGACTCTTCTGTCATTCCAACCCTAAATTGGGCAAACAACTTCTCTACTTCATCTTCTCTTTTCTTTATAGTATCCCCATACAAATTAGCTTCATCTTTTCATAAAGGATCTGAAAAAAAAAAACTAAATTAAGAAATGTCAAACCAATAATTCACCCACCGACAAAACTTTGAGACTCATAACCTAAAGTAACAGACTTAACATTGTCACCATCAAGTGAATAATCTTAAAATTTATGTAAAACACCTAAGTATAGCTCCCAAATTTAACATTCTTGCTCCAATTCAGCAAATCTCATAAAGAAACTGAAATTACATTTCATGACCAAGAAACAGAAAATTTGCAGATGGGTCTGCTGAAAATGGACAAATCTAAGTAGAATAAAGCAACCAATACAACAATAATGCAAAAAGTAGTCATTTCTTTACAACATTAGCATCAACAATATTAGAATAAAAAGTCCAAAATACAGTTCAAAGAAAGAGGAACTTACTCGTCCAACCTCATCCGCATTGATCAAAATGAACTCATTCCTGTTGTGGGAACCAGCAACAAGTCTCCCATTGGCAGCCATCAATCAAATCCCCAAAAACGCACAGCAAAATTAACAAAATCAGTAGTGCCCTTCAACTCCTTCTTAATATAGAGCAATCTCTGAAACACCCATTACGGAAATCACCAAAATCCACATTAAAGAATCACTGGAAATGAGATTTACACCGATGATTGTACACATTTCAATCTTCAAAAAACTAGGGTAAACAAGATAAGAGGCCCAAAGGAGAAGGCTTTAGGGGATTGATTCCTTGCTTGAGAGAGAAACCCTTTGAGAGAAGAGGGTTTTCTTCCTAGCAGTGAGATAGAAAGATCAGAGATTGGCCAAGATAATTACTACTAGTAGTAGTAGCAGAAGAAGAGGTTTTTAGAGAGAGAAAGTTTGTGGTAGGAGGAGAGAGAAAGCAATGGCGGAAGAGGACTACGGAAGTTAACGGCGAGTTAAGTTAATTTTGGCCGTTCCATAGTATAATGGGGTTTAAAGGTATTTTAATTTGGAATAACAAAGGAGTAAGTCTTTTTTTATTTGGGATGAGTTTTGATGGGATATGATCTGGGCTTTGTGGTTAAAAAAGAATTTTTCCAAATTGTATTCGGCATTGAAAAATACACCAATTTTTTTTTCGGGGACGCTGCCCCCGAACCCCCATTCATCATTCCTTCACTCCAAAATTTCTTGCCCCCCCCCCTCACTAAATTCTGGCTCCGCCACTGGTTTGGATCAAGTATATCTCGAATAATCATCTTCTTACCCATCCTTCTCTTCTAGGGGAAGCTTCCCTTGTATGTTAGACTCTCATATCGCTAGTTTCAACTGCAGAACCGATGCATCATATGTTGTTGTAGCGTCAGTCTTATATTACGAGTTGGATCATAGATGCAATAGGCTATAAGAGATGCTCATCGTGGATTATTGAATTCACTTTCGTTCTGTTCTTACACATGTAATAATAAAAGGCCATATAGTTAGAAATCTAATCTAAAATAAGATGAACATAACAGACCATTAAAGTTAGAAAACTAGTCTAAACTAAGATGAACATAAGGGCCAGATGGCTGAAAGTTGTATATTTGAATATAGTAAAAGGCAGGAAATAAAAGAAGGGGTTGATGAAAGAGAGAAAAAGAGGCTAGAGTGATGAAAATCACAATTTGTTGTAAACTATTATACATTTTTTACAGATAACATAAAAAATAAAAGGAAACTCTATCAAAATGGCTTGTAAAACGACCTTCATTTTGACCTCGCCTAGTGATCTTGCTTCTCTCTAATGTGTACAACCTCCATCAAATTCTTACAAATCAACAATAAAAAGAAACTCATAATAAGTCATGAGACCCAAAATTGAATTCTCAACACACAGTCAAATGGCCTAGAATGTTTTGGCTCATATTGTACTCAAAATCTGAAAGGTTAAAACTTTTAAGGACAGGAGCTTCAATAGTCACAAGAAGCACGTTTTCCCAACTGCATCTCAATAAACTCAACTCTATAAGGAGCGGAAAACTAATACTAACTCTTCTTGACCGTGGAATATCCATATTTTGGAATTTTATTTTAGAGAGAGATAGGATTTTTAGGCTGGAAAAGTAAAACAAAGAAGGGACCTTTGAATGTACTAATCAGATCCAAATGGGTTTTCTGTAAAGCTTTACAATCCAATGCAGAGAATAGAAAAACCAATTATCCCTTATATAGAACAACCGATTCTGAGCTTTTGAACTTGCAGAGGTCTTATCAGATCTAAACGGGTTTCCTGTAAACCTTTCGAGAAAGATAACAAACAGTTCCTTTTTAGACTTCTTGCTCAAGTAAATATGATAATCACATAACTGTCAGTGTGTCATTTCGGTCCACCTGTATCTCTACTTTATTGATAATGCATCATCCGAACTGATTCCTCCTCGGGCTCATAATCTATGATGATCATTTCTTAATTAAGATCAAAGCCGTGGAAGAAGAGAAATTTATAGATACTACAAATTGGCCTGTTGATATCAAAGACATAAGCGGGAGAAATATGCTGATGCAGATAGACATCATAAACGCACATCCCTGCGGAAAGTGTTTTCTTTGAAGAATTGTGGTAAAGTAAGTTCTTTGATTTACGTCAATTTCCAAAAGTTGGAGATATTCCATCGGAAGTACGTCTTCTTTCTTCCATTTGATCCAATTTTGAACAAGGGCCACTTCATCGAAAATTACTATATTTCACCATTTGATGTTGATGACATGCACTGAATTCTCTCTTCTAAATGGCATTATCATTTACCATTCTGTTTACATCCATCCTACCGACTCTCTCTAACATCATCTCAACGTAATCGCTCCACCGTCAGATGCTGATATCCATTCTTGAAATGCTATGAACAACGACTTTAAAATACATTTCATGGTGATATTAAAATTCTGCAAAACCAGGTTTCCAGTCAACTATGTGGAATAAACTGTTCTGATCTATAAGGTTCCAGAAGGCGAAAAAGTAGTATTTGGAAAGATCTCTGTGTCTACTTTCATTCAAAAAAATCGGGTTGTCATTTAGATTTCTAGGAAAAGAGATAATGCAATATTGGTAGAGAAGGTATTTGCTGACTGCAAACAATTTATCAGCAACTTCTAGTTTTCCTAGTTCATGTATTTCTTTCATTTATGCATATTTATCCTATGTAGTGGAGGGATTTTCCATTTAGCCTATATAAACCCAACTTGTGATGGTAAAGCTCAGATTTTTGATTGTGTTTTTAGAATCGAGCAATATAATAAAAGAAGAGTTTCTTCTTTGTTTTACTCAATACCCTTTGGTGGATTCCATTGGTACCGAGTGTTATCCTTTTTCAATTGAGTTTCACTTGTAATTTCCTCGGTATTTCCTCTATCCGGTGTCAAATTGGTATCAGAGCTCTGGTCGAAATCCCTCCGAGGCGTCAACTCCAACAACACTTGGAGCAATATCAGATTATTAATCTTGATGGGGAGCATCATTGTTCAGATGCTGGTTCCTTGAGGAGAACGTAAACCCCTTCCACCGGCGCTCATCTTAATGGAGCGTCGAGTGAATGAAGAGACCTCTCCTCGCCATCGAGAGCAAAGACAACACCATTTCCACTAGGATGACATCAAAGTGGAAATTCCAGAATTTGAAGGCAAGAATGATCCCGATGATTTCATTGATTGGTTGAACACAATTGAGGGAGTTTTTTATTACATGGTTATAGCGGAAGATTGTAAGGTCAAGCTCATTGCCATTAAGTTAAAGAAGCATGCATCTATTTGGTGGGAATACCTCATAAATCAACAATCTCGTCTTTGGAAGAGTCGGATCGTGACGTGGAAAAGATGAAGAAAGAACTTAAGCGAATGTATTTGCCAGAAAACTTCTGCTAAGATTCTTTCCTTCATTTCCAGAAGTTCAAACAAGGAGCGATATACGTTGAAGATACACTGCAGAATTTGAGCATCTTTGGACTTACAAGTCGGCACTCAAGGTGGAGCGACAACAAAAGGCGAAAGGGGGTAATTATCGTTCAAAAAGGTATGGTAGTTCGTCGAACCGAGGGAGTGCAGCCCTATCCAAGTCTACTTCGTTCGAGAAGGGTTCTACTTCCAAACCAGCCATTTAACATGATGGTACAATTAAGCCTAATACATCTTCCAATTCTAATCAGCGCCAGGGAAGTTATATATGAAGATCATGGGGAATCTCTTGTTATTCGTCGAGGCCTTAATGTAACACAAGTAGAGGCCTTAATGTAACAAGATGATCGAGAAGAGGAGCAAGATTATGCAAGCAGCGAAAGGGAAGATTTAGAAGAAGCCAGGGAAGTTATATATGAAGATCATGGGGAATCTCTTGTTATTCGTCGAGGCCTTAATGTAACACAAGTAGAGGATTATGCATGGCTGCGAAACAACATTTATCATACAAGATGCATATCGAAGGGCAAAACGTGCAATGTTATTATTTATGGGGGGAAGCTGCGATAACGAAGTAGCAACAACAATGGTGGAAAAGTTGAAGCTCAAGACGGAACCTCATCCATGACCGTACAAGCTTTTATGGCTATGCAAAGGAAATGAGGTAAAAGTTAATAAAGGATCTCTTGTTTAATTTTCCATTGGAGACAAGTATAAAGATGAAGTTTGGTGTGATGTTGTGCCTATGGATGCATGCCATTTACTTCTATAGTGGCCTTAGCAATATGATCAAAAAACCAAGCATAATGGTTTTAAGAACACTTATGCTTTTGAGAAAGATGGGGGTAAAGTTATTTT
The DNA here is from genome assembly GCA_022495995.1 of Adenophora triphylla var. japonica. Classification (NCBI taxonomy): domain Eukaryota; kingdom Viridiplantae; phylum Streptophyta; class Magnoliopsida; order Asterales; family Campanulaceae; genus Adenophora; species Adenophora triphylla. The sequence goes on along the minus strand of JAFEMH010001590.1, from coordinate 419,747 downwards.
GGGTCCTTCCAAGATGGAAAATTCTCCCAAACCTTCAAAAGGGAAGTGAAATTTTTTGTTTGGTGTCATCTAAGTTGGGGACGTCTAAATTAGGGGATTAAACAAGCAAATTCAAAATTTCTGACTTAGACAGAGGGGGAGTAACCGCGCCAAGAGGATGGCGCGACCGCGCTAAGTTTATGCCAAAAGGGGGCGATCGCGCCCAAAGGGGGAGCGATCGCGCGTGTGCCGAATTTGGAGATGGGGCGATCGAGCCCAAGGAGGGAGCGATCGCGCCCTATGTCGGATCAGACCCATCATCGGCATAAATCTGTTTAGCGTTGAAAATCCTGAAGGGTTAGGAATAGGGCATATAAATAAGCCTACTCCCTACCATATTTGTAGCTAGATCCTTTTGTTCATATGTTTCTCTAGATCTAGGGTTTGCACAGCCGTCAATTCTTTGCCAAGAATTCGTGCACTAGATTAGAGATTGTAGTCGGTTGATTTTCAGAAGATAATAATATTCTCTCCCTCTGTCCGTGGTCGTAGCCAAGTTGGTGAACCACATATATTCTTGTGTTGTGTGATTGTTTCTTGTGTTCTATCTTCTACATAGACTCCGTTCTAACAAACTGTTATCAGAGCCGATTAGGTTGAAAAAGGTCTAGGGTTGTTCTGCTGCAGAATAAGATGGGATCAGGAATTGAATCACCGGTCGACATGTTTAATGGTAAGAATTGTTTTTCTCTTTGGTAAATCAAGATGAAAGCCTTGTTGAGAGACAAGGGCTTATGGGCTACAGTGGCTGCTGCAATCAGGGATCATCATGATCCAAAGGGCAAAGCAGAAGCCATTCCCACAGGAGCTTTCGCGGCTGCAACAGCAGAAGGTTCGGAGAAAGCGAAGAAGATAGCAGAGAAGGAAGAGGCAGATCTGATCGCGCTAGATGAGAGGGCCCACTCTAAGATCATCAGGTGTCTAGATGATGATGTTCTAGCGGATATTCCAGATACCGATTCCGGAGGTGTTTTGTGGCTTGCGTTGGAAGACATGTATTTGACACCATCATTGACCTCTAAGCTATATCTGAAGTAGAGGCTATATTCTCTCCGAATGCAGGAAGGTACGCCCATTAAGGATCACCTAGACAAATTTACATCTTTATTACTTGAACTGTGTAATATAGATGCTAAGGTTGCTGATGAGGATGCTGCATTAATACTTCTTGTTTCTTTGCCTTTATCAAATGAGCACTACGTTGACTCTAGTATCAATGGTAAGGAGTCGGTGACTATAAAGGAGTTTAAATTCTCGCTCAAGACTAGAGAGTTACGTCGTAAGGCAAGCAGGTAATAGTGGTACAGATAATCAGACGACAGGTTTGGTGGCGGAAGGCAGCAGGGGTTCTAGCAGTAAACAGAAGAAAAATAAATATTCTGGGAAGAGGGGCCTGAAGCTTGATAATGTTTGTAATTACTGCAAGGGGAAGGGACATTGGAAGATAAATTGTCCTAGGAAGAAGTGAGGTGAGCCTCCAAATCGCAATGAAGATAATACTGCTACAGTTGATACGAGCAACTCTGATGGAGATTATGCTCTATTAATAGAATAATCTGTAAAACAGTCGTACGCGTGGATTCTTGATACTGGGGCTTCTTATTATATTAGTCCGAGGAGATAGTGGTTTACAACTTATGAGTAGGTAGATGGTGGTAATATTCATATGGCCAACAGTGTTACTTGTAGGGTGGTTGGTATTGGCTCGATAAAACTACAGACTCGTGATGGTAAGTTCTACACTTTGAACAATGTGAGGCATGTTCCACAGATGACGAAGAATCTGATATCTCTTAGTCAGCTCGACAGCAAAGGGTACATTTTCAAAGGTAAAGGTGGAGCTGTTTATGTCTACAAAGGTTCTGAAGTGGTTCTGAGAGGCTTTAAGGGGGCTCCTTATATTTCCTCCAAGGAAGGACGCTTTCTGGGTCGGTATTCCTTGCATCATCTGAAGTGGTCAAGGAGGATATGACAAAGTTGTGACATATTAGGCTTGGACACATAAGCATTAGAGGGATGCAGATATTGGCTAATCATGATCTTCTGTGTGGCCATAATGTCAAGGATCTAATGTTCTGCAAGCATTGTGTACTTGGAAAGATGCAGCGAAGCAAGTTTCCTAAGGGGATTCCCAGAACGAAGGGTAGTCTGGATTACATTTATAACTCGGATTATTGGGCAGCTTCACGTCAGGAATCATTGAGGGGTCACAGTTATTTCTTGTCCATGATTGATGACAACTCGAGGAAGACTTGGGTAACTATTATGAGGTCACCAGAAGGTGCGATCTAGACAACCTCGAAGAAAAAAGGATGCGGGAAAGAGAATAAATGATTAACTACAAGCAGAAAGCCAAAAAGCACCAGGACAAAAGAGTCAGCAAAAGGGACTTTTAAGTTCACTACTACATTTCTGACCTAATGTAACGCATCTAACGCATCTAATGTAACGCCACGAGCTAATGTAACGCATCTAATGCAACGCCAGAGCTAATGTAACGCATCTAATGCAACGCCAGAGCTAATGTAACGGCTAATGCAACGCCAGAGCTAATGTAACGCATCTAATGCAACACCAGAGCTAATGTAACGTAGCTAATGCAACGCCAGAGCTAATGTAACGAGTCTAATGCAACGCCAAAATCCTAATGTAACGCCTAAATTACTAATGCAACACCAAAATCCTATAACCTATACCATATACCCTATACCCTACACTATACCCTATAACCTATATCCTATATCCTATACCCTATAACCTATACCCTATAACATATACACTATACCCTATACCCTATACACTATAGCCTATACCCTATACCCTATACCCTATGCCCTATACACTATACCCTATAACCTATATCATATACCTTATACCCTATACCCTATACACTATACCCTATACACTATACCCTATACCCTATATTCTATACCATATACCATATACCCTATATCCTATATCCTATACCCTATACCCTATACCCTATACACTATACCCTATACCCTATACACTATATCCTATACCCTATATCCTATACCCTATACCCTATGCCCTATACACTATACCCTATAACCTATACCCTATAGGGTATAGGGCATATGGTATAGGGTATACCCTATAGGGTATAGGGTATACCCTATAGGGTATAGGGTATAGGGTATACCCTATAGGATATAGGGTATAGGGTATAAGGTATAGGGCATAGGGTATAAGGTATAAGGCATAGGGTATAGGGCATATGGTATAGGGTATACCCTATAGGGTATAGGGTATACCCTATAGGGTATAGGGTATAGGGTATAAGGTATAGGGCATAGGGCATATGGTATAGGGTATACCCTATAGGGTATAGGGTATAAGGTATAGGGCATAGGGCATATGGTATAGGGTATACCCTATAGGGTATAGGGTATAGGGTATAGGGTATAGGGTATAGGGTATACCCTATAGGGTATAGGGTATAAGATATAGGGCATATGGTATAGGGTATACCCTATAGGATATAGGGTATATGATATAGGGTATAGGGTATAAGGTATAGGGCATAGGACATATGGTATAGGATATACCTTATAGGGTATAGGGTATAAGGTATAGGGCATAGGGCATAGGGCATATGGTATAGGGTATACCCTATACCGGCATAGGGCATATGGTATAGGGTATACCCTATAGGGTATAGGGTATACCCTATATCCTTATACCTTATAGGGTAAACCCTGTATCCTATACCCTATAGGGTATACCCTATACCCTTATTTTATTTAAATTTATTTTTGAATTGAGTTAAATATTTTAGACATTTTTTGATAAGGAAGTTTTTTTAAAAAAAATTATATAAAATAAGTTAGAAATTAACTAAATATTTCTATCAATTATTACTTAGGTATATTAATATTTATTAGAAGTTTAAATTATTAAATTAATGAGTATTATTATTAATTAATAAAATTATTATTATTAATTATATAATAATAATTATTAATATATTCAATTATTTCTTAAGTATATAAAATAAAAATATTTAATTTTTTGATATTATGTATTATTATTACTTATTATTAATATTATTATTAAGTATTATTATTAATAAATTTAAAATGATTAAATTAATGAGTATTATTATTAATTAATAACATTATTATTTTTGATATTATGTATTATTACTAGTTATTTTAATATTATTATTAAGTATTATTATTAATTATATAATTATAATTATTAATATATTCAATTATATGATTGAATAATTAATAATACCATTACCACTACTACCACTACTACTACCACCACTACTACCACTACCACTACTACCACTACCACTACCATTACCACTACTACCACTACCACCACTATCACCACTACTACTACCACCATCACCACCACTACTACTACTACTACTAACAATTTTTGAATAAAAAAGTTAACATTTTAACAGTTTTTAAAAAAACTGTTAACTTTTTAACCGTTTCTATTAATTTCTATATTGTGTATTAACATTTGTTTTTTTTTTAATTTTTTTTAAATAAAAAAGACTATTTTAGATGTTGGTTAGTCCTGAATTTTTTTGCAAAAAGTTATATAAAAAATTTATGAATTTAAACAAAAAAATTAAACTTAATTTTTTTTAACCAAAATTACTCTTTTATTATTTTTTCGTTCCCACTTTTTTTTCCCTCCACAAAAGGAACGAAAAATTCTAATCTCTTCCCCCTCTTTCTCTTTACCCTTAAAATTCCCCCCAATCGTCGGTTCCCCCAAATTGCTTTCTTCCTATTCTGATAGCTAGAAGAGAAGGAGGCATCGACGGCGACCTTCCCCTTCCTCTCACTCTCCAGTCTCTGCGCCTTTGTAAAAATCTCACCTCCATCGCTTCGTCGCCGCTGAATCGGTTAAGCAAACTAGGTTTTTCGGCCAAATTAAGCCTCCAGAAATGGCGCAATCTTGCTTCTCCTCCCTCCGAGCAAGTGATTTCCATTCTCACAACCAGCTCGCCATCGCTATCCATCATTTCCATTTGTCAGCCGTCTGACGCGGGTGGAAGATTTGGAGTGCCGGGTTTTCGTAATTTCAGTGGTAAGTCTCAATCTTGTCTCATTCCACCTAGGGTTTTTACGCCACTTATTATCTACGATCTCTCACACTCAACTCGCACTCTATATCTGCTTCAATCAGTAGCCTTAAACCCTAACTGCTGTGTTCGATTTGGTGATGGCGAATGTATTTCATCTGTTTTTGTTTGTGTGATTCTATTATAGGCCATAAACCTTAGCAATTCAAGTAAAAAGGTAAGACCTCTCTCTCTCTCTCTCTCTCTCTCTCTCTCTCTCTTCGTTAATCAGTAACCTAGAATATGCCAAAGATATGTACCAAAAAAAATTAAAAAAATGTGCCAAAGATGAATGCCATGTTCTATATTCATCTTTTGTAGGCTCCTTCTACTTATGCCATTGTTAATTTCTTTGCTCATTTGTGAGTCACTTACCTTGATATATCTTATTGTTTTGTTGTGATTTCAGCTTTGTCGGGTCAGCTCGTCAAGTAAGCGTTTTTTCTTATTTTTGTTTAATCTGCTCCAGTTTGACATAGTTACAATTACATATAGTTGCTGACATATGTTGAGTTCTAATTCCTATTTTTGCTGACAGATACAAGAGTGAAGAGTGTTGTGACTAGCTGAAACATTCGTTCTGTAATTTTTATCTCTTGGTAATATACTTGAATTAATAATTTCTAAGTTGTATGCTTTGTGGGGTCTGGTATCTGTTAGCTTCAATACCAATTTTAGGCGCCAATTTAAGGGCTAGTCTGGTACGTTTTTTGGCCATCTATAATTTGTGGTTAAGTGAAGTGAACCAATATTAAAGTTTCTGACTGAATTTCTTGGAGGATTCAATCTTAAATTTATAGTTCCACAATCAAACTTCTCATGAAAGACAAATGCATGTGGTAAGTTTATTTATCTTCTTTTCTGCACTTGATTGTCATATTGATTGTTTATGAGTAACAAGAGGACAATGGTGTAGCTAAGTAGGAACTAAGACAAAATATTACCTGTTGACCAACATGAGAATCCAGAGCACTCAAAGGTTCTTCAAATATATAAACATCTGAGTTGGAGAAAACAACTCTAGCCATGGAAACTCTTTGCTTTTGGCCACCACTAATATTCACCCCTCTTTCACCAATCTCGGTAAGATCATGCCCCTAAGAATTAGGAAAACACAAATAGTTCAGGCCAAAACGTTCATAATGTAATGGATATACTAAATAATAATGGGAAACAAACTTAAAAGGTAATAGGTTGAGGTACTTAAGTTCTTAAAGTATTCCTATCCTTGATAAGAATATTTCACTCGCCTTGTAATACTCTCTTGACCTACTCTCAAAGTTCTACCATCATAGTAAACAAACACTTCCAGGAAAGACTTGAAGAATGGGATCAATTGGTCGACCAGAAATTTGAAGAAAGTATGTATTTGTTAGAAACTATAACATTGTAAATGACGTAGCATTTTTGACCTAAATGTCCTTCATTTAACGAAACACGGAATATATATTATTTTCTATTTAGGGTGAGGAGGCTCTTGCTAAGACATTACATCTCTGAAATTATTTATTTCAGCTTATCAATATGACAATCCTTTCCTTTAAAGACGTGCTTATCTGATACCAGTGGAAACTTGTTCATATATTTTCCATTTTACTGGAAACAGGCAGCACTGCCTCCATTAGGGATTATTCCGTTCTACTCTCTTTTTTGCTCTGACTCTGGTATCTTGATGAGCATATGTTTTGATTTGATGAGCATATGGTTTGATTGAATCTTATGTTTCTTTAACAAGGTTCTTCACGGTCACCTAAAAATGTAGAAGTGGGTAGCTGCATATCATATGAGTTGACACCACTTGCTTTCTTTTGTAGTTCTAATCCTCTATGTTTTAACTTGTAGGTACATGGTGAGCTAAATTGATATGAAGAATAATCAATGAGATGGTGGAGCCTAATGCAACGATTTTTAGTGTTGTATTAGCTCAAAAATGTAGCAGTGCTTGTTAGGTTTTTACCACTTATATTATGTAATTAGTATGTGTCGATGACACGTTGTCATGTGTACATATATATTATGTATCTTTTGGGAATGAAGTTTGTCAATACATGTTAATTATCATGTAAATTAATTTTTTATATAATATTTTTTTATTATTTAATTGTATATATATTACTATTAGTAATCAATATTAATACATAACAACAGCCGTTACATTAGGTGTGCATCTAATTTTTGGCGTTGCATTAGGTATTCAACTACTTTTTAAATTGGCGTTGCATTAGGTACTCATCTACTTTTTGGCGTTGCATTAGGTGTTCATATAGTTTTAAAATTGGCGTTGCATCAGGTATTTACCTAATGCAACGCCAAAGCTCTGGCGTTACATTAGCTTACTATGTCGTTGCATTAGACCTAATGCAACGCAAGAGAATGCAACGGCCATTTGGCGTTACATTAGGCCTAATGTAACGATTTTTGGGCCCTAATGCAACGAAAATTGGCGTTACATTAGGTCAGAAATGTAGTAGTGGTTAGAGATTGGCTATTAAGAAATGTAGAAGTCCAAAGGACTCAACACGGTTTTCACAAGCTCTCCCCGAAATGGAAAGATCCGTACCAAGTTACCCAAATCATCAAAGTGGGAACCTACAAACGACGGACAGAGGAAGGAAAAGATCTCAAAAATGTTTGAAACAACGTTCACGTTAGAAATTATTATTTTTGATAATTTTATTGAAAAAAGGATGATAAAGGTAACAATGTATTAGAAAGCAAGGCATTTAGGCATACTGTTGTAACTCAACACGAGCACAAGAACAATATCCTCACTACTGAAGCAACAAAGTGAATGCCCGAAAAAAGAAAAAAAAAGCGGATGCCAGCACCGGTCACAAACCTGCTGATGCGCGGTGATCTCACTGATCGCAGACCGCATGCCCACAAGGATGCCAGCAAACGGTAAAAAACCTACTGATGCGCGGTGATCTCATTGGTCGCATACCGCACGCCCATATGTACAAAGGCCAAAATTAAGCCCGTTCTCGATCGCCACAAACTCATAGAGTCCAAACGCGTGAACCATCAAAATATGGATATGGAAGTTAGCACAACCCAAAACCAACTGATGGGCGGAGGCCTCATTGGTCGTTGACCGCACGCTCGTATGTAAAATGGCCAAAATTGAGCCCTTATCAGTGCCACTAGACTCCAAAGTGTTCAAAAATGCGCAACTGCCAAACGCGGATACGAAAGCCAGCACCGGCCACGCTTGCTGATGTTTGGACTAGCCTCACTGCCATATTCTACATGCCCATTTGAAAGCATATTACCTTGGCTGTTTTCTAATACGCCACGGATTTAAAAGTCCAGATCACGTAAAACACTAAGGAGAATGAACGAGAGTGATATGCAGTTAGAGGCCACAAAATAAAACGAGGTTAAAACCTCGGTGTACAATAGGTCACAAAAAACTGTGATCGTAGTGAAAAAGGTTAACTCACGTGATTAAAACAAGGGCATTTCAAATGAGTTACTAACTTATAAATGCGACCTACAAACTAATAAAGGCATTACAATGCCCACGGCCAAACATTAAGTAAATAACCACTCACAAGTCATACAAGCCTAAAGAGGAAATGCAAAGAGTATAAATTTATCCATGTTTATATAAGGAAAGTATTCGAATATTGCAAAAAACTTAAAAGCTAAAGACAAGAGTAAAATGAATCAAAGATATTTTTTCATTTAATAAGATAAGGAAATTACAAAAACCTATATCTATTACATATATCCTATCTCTAAACAGATGGAGCAGGCTCTTGAGTTGCTGGACCTTCTGGGGTAGGATCGGGAGTAGGAGAAGGGAGAGTATCAGTTGGAGGTTTGTATTGGGTTGGAGCTGGTGCTGACCGCGGTATAAATAGCTCACTAACCACAAGACCGTTGTAAAATAGGCGAGCATCAGCGGCTACTAAAGATAGTTTTTCCTCACCCCACCTAAGCATATCAAGCTCATCCATTAGGCGGGGGTGGTGACCGCGGCAACAATGGGAAAGGTTGATATTGCAGCTGCATCCAAATTATCAATATCTTACTGAGCCTGAGGGAACAGTACTGCATGCCTGGGCAGGCATTCTAGATCAGTGGCGATCGAAGAACCAATTATGGCCAATTGTTTCACAGAAAATTTGCCCATAGCAGCAACGTTCCTTAGCTTCATTTTGCTAGCAGCATCAAACTGTGAAGAGTACTCCATCCGAATTTCATCCTTGTACTCTTGGGATTTCTTGTACTATTCAACAGCCTCCTTGCGAGTAGCGGCAAGTTGGGCATCCTTCTCTAGTTGGAACTGATTAAGAGGAAGCAGCTCTTCAGAAATCTTATTAACTTGAGCACTACTACATTTAAAGTCTAATGCAACGCCTAAATTTGTTGCCATAGAGGCCAATTCTTGTTGCATTAGCTCTAATGCAACGTCAGAGGACCCTCGCATTCTGTCCCGTGGCATTAGGTCTAATGCAACAAAGAACTAATCTAATGCAATGACATTTTCTTTGTGTTGCATTAGAGTGACATCTAATGCAACGGGCCGTTTGGTGAAATAATGCAACGGTAATTCTCTAATGCAACGATAATGATATATAATGCAATGGCTCATTTGGTGAAATAAAGCAACGGTTCTTTTCTAATGCAACGACTTGTTAGGTGAAATAAAGTAACAGTCCTTTTCTAATGCAACAGCCTACATATAGGTAATAATAATAATAATAATATTATTAATTTAATATTATAATATAATATACTAATGATAATATTCAATAAATAATAAAAGATGATATTGACAATAAAAACATAAATATATAAAAAGTGACATTTCATGTTTCATGCCCAAAAAGACACATTACAAAAGACACATTACATAAATATTATAACATGATCTAACAAGTTTCATGCCCAAAACCCAAATGACATAATGTTATAATGTTTCATCTCTCAATAACAATTCTAGTTTAACTACAACCCATAAAATGATGTAAAAACAAAAAATAGGTTCCACCATATCATTGATGGTGCCATAGTTGTCATATAGGCTTTTGCTTCAGAAACTATCTTAGTAGAGCAGCTCCTGGAAAACTGGATCAACACTTTGTCCCCATTTCCCATGGTACAGGTCCAGAAGCTTCTCCACCGGTGTTACACCTGAAGAAAAAAATCAACATCATCTATAGTCTACGGCAACTTCAATTAGAAACCCAGTTTCCTTATATCCTCTCCTCTTCAAGCCATCCTGCAAGAGATATACACAAACAAAATCTATATTAAAATGTTTTACATTTTCTATTGCCATCAACAGCATGATTAACAGTGACAACATCCTGACCTTGGCAAATTTTAGAACATCTTAAGCAACATGCCTCAGCAATCCATCACGAAATGGTGTTTTCAGACCAGTTATTGGTACCTATAGCATAAATTTGACTTTAATTTCTGTACATATATGATATGAACATCCCTGTCAAGTAAAAGATCTATGCCAGTTATGCATAGATTACACCCATGCTAGGAAAATAGTACATATGCATATTAACAGATGCTGGACCTGGAAATAGTGAAGCCCTACTGTGTTAATAGAAACATCCAATTCTTCAATTAACAGAATGCAGCATTTGCACCAAACATTAAGGTCCCGACAACTTCTGCACATGTTTGGGAACTGCATACATAGAGTAAGTTCACAAGAAGACAACAAACAGAAAATATTTTTCCTGGTAGATAGTTTAAAACAAACAATCATACCCATAACATTGGTGGCAGTCGTTGTGTAGTTGATGCCTTGAGGATATCCTTTGCAAGTTCATTGCGCCGCATAATTAATCCAAGCAAGTCGGATCTTCGAACGACAACTCCCTTAACAGACAAGAATGAACTCACTCAGCCATCTGAAAAAGAAAGTACAAAAAACTAAGAAAGGTAGAAACTTACCCGCGTCTGATCTGTATGGAAATAGTATAGTAGACCAGAATCAATGCTTTTCCTGTATCTGAAAATAATAGAGGGGAAGAATAAAAAGCTGAACAAAATGCACGATAAAAATTGACAAAGAATTTGGAATTTGATCCAGCACCCACCTCTCAGACATAAGGAGAGTGTACAACATCACCTGGGCACGATGTTCATTGGCTGTCTGCATAATGAACCAAGTACGAATAAATTTAACAATAAATTAAGGAAAAGGGGAACATATTCGGAATTAAACTCAAAAACAATGCACAGAAACTAAGTTTAGCATACCTGACCGCTGGTTGCTTTGATGAAAATACAATCGTATGACCTACCATTTAAACATGTTTCTTATTGTTTTTTATAAAATTTATGAATACTTCTTCGGCAGTAGCACGCACAAAAATGTGAACCTGTATCCATAGAAGAGAAGATCGAACAAAACCATTATTCTCTAGTTCTTGTTATGACATCCAAGGACTGATTACCGTATTATATACATTTCTCAACTAAATGCAATTATGTCTGTGTATCTGTTATATGGATAAGAACTTCTCCCCCTTCTATTTCACTTCTTTTATCGTTACTTTTTCTACTTTTCAGGTATTTTATTCTGTATTATTATGGCATTTGTAAGCTAGCAACATAGCTGAATGGAAACCCAAACTCCAGTGACTAGCAGGTATGCATCTTGGCGATGTGCAAAACAGCCAGATTCATATTACATAAACTCATAAGTCATAACCACATAAGGTAGTTTACAGAAGGCACGGGGGAGGCGATTATAAACAAAAAAATCACCCTTGAGCATAGTAAGAAAAGAAACCAAAATGCCTTACCTCAGATAATTCCACCTTCTTAACACCATGATCAGATCCAAAATCAACAGTGGGGATTCTAGGATCCTACAAGCAAGAAAGATTAGCTTATAAGCATAATGCAGTTGACTTATGTAAACAGCACCTCAAGGGTTAATGATTAAAAATTAATACAATGTAATGAGACATAAATGCTCATAGTGTTGGTGTATCAGAAAACACTGAGTACAAGGCAACATATAAAAAATCCATTGCCAATCAATGTGTTGTAGAAACATCGTGCACACTCGGATTCAAGCTATGAACTAGCTGGTGGGGCATTCATACGATACAATATAAAGTTTAATAGTTTTTTTTTTGGATCAAACATAAATGAATCATTTAGAGTACCCGAAGTGATTGGGACCAGGTCAGTGTTGACAATAACAATTAGTGGATTTTAAGCATAGGCAACATCAAAAGAAGTCGGCGTCAATCACAAAATAACTTAATCAGCACAAATCATACACCAAACAACCAAAATCAAACATAAATCATTACAATTAAAGATTTAAAAACAATGTAGGGAGCTAGTAGAATGAAATCACAAGACTGGTTAGTTGAAGTGGATAGACAGTATGAAAATTGACAGTCCAGCGATGGAAGATGTCGAATTTTTTAGGCAAACAAACTGAAAGCTTAATAACAACGCAAACAAACAACTAGGTTGTGCCTTGAAATGTGAGGTTTGAGAAATCTTAGGGTTTGAAAATTGACCGGGTGAAAGCGAATTGGGGAGATAATCAATTATTCAACGATAGCCTCTTGTATGTAGCAGTGAAGACGAAGATAACGATCAAGAATCCATGGAATTTCTCTCTCTACTTCCAATATCACGAATTTCAATCTCTCTCTCTCTTCCACGGTCACCTCCACGGCCTCCTCTGCCACCACGGTCACCACCGAATCCCCTACCAAAATCGCCACAATCGCCGCCGCCTCTCTCAGCCATGATTGTTGAGATAAAGAAGATGAAATGTGAGTATGCATTGCAATGTGTGCGGGAGTGAAGTAGAGGGGAGAAACTGGAACCCTAAATCGGAAGAGGGGTTTATATTCAAGGGATAAAAGGGTTTGTGCTTTTATGGCGCTGGAGGAAGAATCGGTGCTAGAGGAGGAGGAAGAATCGTCGGCGCTGGAGGAAGAGGAAGAGGAAGAGAAACGAGTGTGAATACAGGCTTTTATAATGAAAAAGGAGGAAAGGAAAGGGTTCCAAATTACAGACCCTTTGAATTTTCCAAAAAATAAAAAAGAGAGGGAAATTAAATTTAATAGCCCGCCATATTGCATTAGAGAATATAATGTTACGCCAAGTAACATCCGTGCAGGGTCCTTTGGAGCTCTCCGGGGCACATCCGTGCAGTTAAGGAAGCAGCATTGTTGGGCTTGTATCCTCAGTGTGGGGAGTTCGAATCTTGGCAGGAGCAACTGGAGCAGCCAATTGGTGTTGTAAGAGTGATGTAATTGCCTCGGCAGGAGCAGCTGGAGCAGCCACTTGGTGATGTAAGAGTGATGTAAATGCCTTGTAGGAGGGCTCCCTTGGGGCTCTGGAGTATAAGGGGTACTGCCACCCTGGCTGCATAGGGCACATCCCGCGATTTACCTCCGCCAGCATACTGAGGGGCCGGTACCTGGTGGTCCAGGATTAGTTCGGCGAAGCTGGGAACCTGGGTATCAAAAAAAAAAAAGAATATAATGTTACGCCAAGTAACTAATGAGGAGGATCTTTTAAAAAAAGTTAAGTTTTATTTTTTTCAAAATTCATAATTTTTTTATATAATTTTTTTGCAAATAATGTATGTAGTAAACAAAAGTCTAAAATAGTCTTCTTTATCCAAAAAAATGAAAAAAAGTTAATATACAGTATAGAACTTAACAATAATTGTTAAAAAGTTAACAGTTTTTTTAAAAAATTGTTAAAAAGTTAACTATTTATTCAAAAATTGTTAGAAGTAAATGCTATTGGTGGTAGGGATGGCCAAAACCGGTTTCGGGCTCGATTTCGGTTCGGATTCACCGGTTCCGTTTGGCAAAAGGGTGAACCTTAACCGGCCCTTGCTTACCTCGGATCCGGTTTCAGTTACCACAATCTGGTTCCGGTACGGTTTCGGTTTCGGTGCGGTTCCGGTCCGATTCCGATCAATAATGAATAAAGAAGCTAAAAATTATTGAAAAACAAGGAATTTTCGGTTCCGGTTCCGGTCCGGTTCACCATTTATGTGAACCTTAACCGGCCCTTATCCAAAACGGTTCCGATTACCCCGGTTCCGATTTTCGTGGCGGTTTATGGCGGTTCCGGGCTTTTTCGGTTCGGTTCCGTCCGATTTTCCGATTTTCCGATTCCGATTTGGCCATCCCTAATTGGTGGTAGTGGTAGTGGTGGTAGTGGTAGTAGTGATAGTGGTAGTAGTGGTGGTGGTAGTAGTAGTAGTGGTGGTATTAGTAGTGGTGGTAGTGGTAGTAGTAGTGGTGGTAGCAATAGTAGTTGTAGTAGTGGTGGTAGTGGTAGTAGTGGTGGTAGTAATGCTCATAGTGTTGGTGTATCAGAAAACACTGAGTACAAGGCAACATATAAAAAATCCATTGCCAATCAATGTGTTGTAGAAACATCGTGCACTCTCGGATTCAAGCTATGAACTAGCTGGTGGGGCATTCATACGATACAATATAAAGTTTAATAGTTTTTTTTTTTGGATCAAACATAAATGAATCATTTAGTGTACCCGAAGTGATTGGGACCAGGTCAGTGTTGACAATAACAATTAGTGGATTTTAAGCATAGGCAACATCAAAAGAAGTCGGCGTCAATCACAAAATAACTTAATCAGCACAATTCATACACCAAACAACCAAAATCAAACATAAATCATTACAATTAAAGATTTAAAAACAATGTAGGGAGCTAGTAGAATGAAATCACAAGACTGGTTAGTTGAAGTGGATAGACAGTATGAAAATTGACAGTCCAGCGATGGAAGATGTCGAATTTTTTAGGCAAACAAACTGAAAGCTTAATAACAACGCAAACAAACAACTAGGTTGTGCCTTGAAATGTGAGGTTTGAGAAATATTAGGGTTTGAAAACTGACCGGGTGAAAGCGAATTGGGGAGATAATCAATTATTCAACGATGGCCTCTTGTATGTAGCAGTGAACCTTAACCGGCCCTTGCTTACCCCGAATCCGGTTTCGGTTACCACAATCTGGTTCCGGTTCCGGTGCGGTTTCGGTTCCGATCAATAATGAATAAAGAAGCTAAAAATTATTGAAAAACAAGGAATTTTCGGTTCCGGTTCCGGTCCGGTTCACCATTTATGTGAACCTTAACCGGCCCTTATCCAAAACGGTTTCGATTACCCCGGTTCCGATTTTCGTGGCGGTTCATGGCGGTTTCGGGCTTTTTCGGTTCGGTTCTGTCCGATTTTCCGGTTCCGGTTTGGCCATCCCTAATTGGTGGTAGTGGTAGTGGTGGTAGTGGTAGTAGTGATAGTGGTAGTAGTGGTGGTGGTAGTAGTAGCTGTGGTATTAGTAGTGGTGGTAGTGGTAGTAGTAGTGGTGGTAGCGATAGTAGTTGTAGTAGTGGTGGTAGTGGTGGTAGTAGTGGTAGTGGTAGTGGTATAGTAGCGGTAGTAGTGGTAGTAGTAGTAGTGTGGTTGTAGTGGTAGTGGTGGTGGTGGTAGTAGTAGTGGTAGTAGTGGTAGTGGTAGTGGAGGTAGTAGTAGTGGTAGTAGAGGTAGTGGTGGTAGTAGTGGTGGTAGTAGTAGTGGTGGTAGTGGTAGTAGTGGTGGTAGTGGTAGTAGTGGTGGTAGTAGTAGTAGTGGTAGTGGTAGTGGTGGTGGTGGTAGTAGTGGTAGCAGTGGTGGTAGTGGTAGTAGTGGTGGTAGTAGTAGTGGTGTAAGTGGTAGTGGTGGTGGTAGTGGTAGTAGTGTTAGTAGTTGTAGTGGTAGTAATGATGGTAGTGGTAGTAGTGGTGGTAGTAGTAGTGGTGGTAGTGGTAGTGGTGGTGGTGGTGGTAGTGGTGAGTGGTAGTAGCGGTAGTAGCGGTAGTATTGGTGGTAGTAGTAGTGTGGTGGTAATGGTGGTAGTAGTGGTAGTGGTAGTAGTGGTGGTGGTAGTAGTAGTAGTGGTAGTAGTGGTAGTGGTGGTGGTGGTGGTGGTAATAGTGGTAGTGGTAGTAGTGGTAGTAGTGGTGGTAGTAGTTGTGGTGGTAGTGATAGTAGTGGTGGTAGTGGTAGTAGTGGTGATAGTGGTAGTGGTGGTAGTGGTAATGGTGGTGGTGGTAGTAGTGGTAGTAGTGGTAGTGGTAGTAGTAGAAGTGGTAGTAGCGATAGTAGTGGTAGTAATAGTGGTAGTGGTAGTAGTGGTGGTAGTAGTAGTGGTGGTAGTGGTAGTGGTGGTGGTGGTAGTGGTGGTAGTAGTGGTAGTGGTAGTGGTAGTAGCGGTAGTAGCGGTAGTAGTGGTAGTAGTAGTAGTGTGGTGGTAATTGTGGTAGTGGTAGTAGTGGTAGTAGTAGTGGTAGTAGCGGTTGTAGTGGTCGAAGCGGTGGTAGTGGTAGTAGTGATGGTAGTAGTAGTTATGGTAGTAGTAGTGGTGGTAGTGGTGGTGGTGGTGGTGGTAGTAGTGGTAGTGGTAGTAGTGGTAGTAGTGGTGGTTGTGGTAGTAGTGGGGGTAGTGGTAGTAGTGGTGGTAGTAGTAATGGTGGTAATGGTGGTGGTAGTGGTGGTATTGGTTGTAGTGGTAGTAGTAGTGGTAGTAGCGGTAGTAGTGGTAGATGTGGTGGTAGTGGTAGTAGTGGTGGTAGTAGTAGTAGTGGTAGTGGTAGTGGTACTGGTACTTGTAGTAGTAGTGGTGGTAGTGGTAGTGGTACTAGTAGCAGTAGTAGTGGTGGTGGTGGTGGTGGTAGTGGTGGTAGTAGTGGTAGTGGTAGTAGTGGTAGTAGTAGTTGTAGTAGCGGTAGTAGTGGTAGAAGTTGTGGTAGTGGTAGTAGTGATGGTAGTAGTAGTGGTGGTAGTGGTACTGTTAGTAGTAGTGGTGGTAGTGGTAGTGGTAGTAGTAGTAGTGGTGGTGGTGGTGGTAGTAGTGTTAGTGGTAGTGGTAGTAGTGGTAGCAGTAGTGGTAGTAGCTGTACTAGTGGTAGTAGTAGTGGTTGTGGTAGTGGTAGTAGTGGTAGTGGTGGTAGTGGTAGTGGTGGTAGTTGTAGTAATGGTAGTGGTGGTGGTGGTGGTAGTGGTGGTAGTAGTGGTAGCGGTAGTAGTGGTAGTATTGGTGGTAGTGGTAGTAGTGGTGGTAGTAGTAGTAGAGGTTGTGGTGGTAGTGGTGGTAGTAGTTGTTGTGGTAGTAGTGGTAGTAGTGGTGGTAGTGGTAATAGTGGTGGTAGTAGTAGTGGTGGTAGTGGTGGTAGTAGTGGTAGTAGTAGTGGTAGTAGCGGTAGTAGTGGTTGAAGTGGTAGTAGTGGTGGTAGTATTAGTGGTGGTAGTGGTAGTGGTAGTAGTAGTGGTGGTGGTAGTAGTAGTAGTAGTAGTGGTGGTGGTGGTAGTAGTAGTAGTTGTAGTAGTAGTGGTAGTAGTGGTCGTAGTGGTGGTGGTAGTAGTAGTAGTGGTGGTAGTGGTGGTAATGAAGGCGTTGCATTAGTAACATAATAATTGCATTAGAAGGATATAATGCAACGCCAAATAACTTAATGCAAGGGTGTTATTGAAGGCGTTGCATTAGTAATATAACAATTGCATTAGAAGGATATAATGCAACGCCAAGTAACTTAATGCAAGAGTTTTATTTAAGGCGTTGCATTAGTAATATAGCTATTGCATTAGAAAGGATATAATGCAACGCCATGTTACTTAATGCAAGGGCTTTGTTGATGGCGTTGCTTTAGAAGAATCTAATGTAACGGCTAGAAACCTAAGGCAACGCAGAAGCCATAGCTGTTGTAATAGCTCAAATAAACCGTTGTATTAATGAAATAATGCAACACCATTTTAAAGCATTGTTGCATTTGATGCATTTGATGCGTTACATTTGTTCGAAAATGTAGTAGTGGAGCCTCCAGTTCCAAACCTTGTTTTCTGGAGGCCTCCAACCTGGCCGCATACTCCTCCACCCTCTTCTCCAGCACCTCCTTGTGCCCAGAGTATTCATCCCTAAGGCCCTTGACGCGATACAGAGCTTTGAGTGCCTCATTATGTTTCTCGCAAAAATGCTTGAGGTCGCTCTCTTTCTCTCTAAGGGATAAGACCAGAGCCTTGTTTTCCTTGATCACCTTCCCCTTCTCCTACAATGCCTTCCCCAAGGCCTTGTTCTTATCGGTTAAGGACGAAGCCTGCTCGTAAGAGATCTCCCGGAGTCTTAGGGCATCATTGGCTATCTGACAAAAAGAGTAACCTCGGTCAGCGAGCAGCGATCATAAAAAGATAGAGAAACATAAGAGGAAAATAATGAATAAAGAATTACCTCCGTGACCATTAAGCCAAAATTTCCCGCCAAGGCAGATGCGTTAAGTTTGGATTCTACGTTCCCGTAGAAGTTAAGAGAATAGAGCCTGTTCAGAAGTCCAAGCCCTACCACCGAATTAAACCCTCTACGAGAGTATAGGTCTACGCCTTTGATTGGGGATACCTCCCCTATTTTATTGCTGAGGCCCCACACAGCTTCACAGGTATCAACCGGCAGAACCGGATAAGAGGCAGTACAGATTGACCCTACTTTAGCCGGTGAGGCAGGGTCAGGAATGGTAACCACTTCAGGCCACTAGACCCTTTGTTGTTTGTCCTTTCTAGCGCCTTCGGTTTCCGAGCCGGAACGCTTCCTGGACCGATCAGATGGAGCAGTAGAAGCACTGCGGTCAGGAAGCGGGCTGCGGGCACGCCTAGACTGCAGTATATGTGGCAGCTCTTTGGTTGTAGGCACCCCACAGACTCCGGAGAGCAGACCTCTAGTAGTCTTGTCCACCACGGGCAGAGTAACCACGGGGGCAGCAGTCTTCTTCAAGGCATCTTGCCTTGCCTTGGTATCCTTGGCCATCTGGCGCGTTCTGGCCGCCTTAAGTTCTGTCTGGGATAGTTTGGGGGCCATAGATGGATCTGCAGGTTCTGCATTCAAGAAAAAGGAAGTAAAAGATCAGACCGTAGTTCAAAAAATCAAAAGCAAAAATAAATCAGTTCAAACAAGGACAAAAATAGAGACCAATCCAAGCTGGAGGCTCGTAGACCACGCCCATCATGCACGTCCCACACTTGTACTCAAAGTTATAAAATTTGTGAACCCTCTAGTCAGGATCACGAAGTAGGGGCTCGATAGAAATCCTATGGGCATAGTATCTACTTTCTCTTTCAGGTGCCACCCGTGCGAAGATCCGCAATGGTTCGCTGTCTATGATCGCACTCAAGTCGAACACGGGCTGAACTCCCTCGGCCAAGAACCCGGCCAAATATCTAGCTATGGCAGCTTGAAAGTCCTCAGATTCAGATGGACTGGGGTAAGAACCGGAAGAAACCCTAATTGGGACGGCACCCTCCGGTCTTGGAAAGTTCCACCCAAATGTACTCTCAATGACCAGAATATTCTTCTGATTCCATTGGTTAAATTTGTTTGAGGGAGGAGAAAAGGTGCGGGCAGAGTTATTCTTGGTTTTCAGACAGAGGTTTCCGTTGGTTATCTGGTTAGAATAAAAGGCGTAAAGCCCAGATAAGGAAGGTTCATAGCCAAAAACCCTACACACCGCAATGAAAGAGACAACGGCTCGAACAGTGTTTGGGATCAGGTACATAGGGAGGCATCTATTAAAGGCCAAGAATTGGGTAATGAAGGGGTCAAGGGGAAGTCTGAGTCCGTTCTCAAACTGAACCCCGTATAAAATACAGGCTTTATTGTCCCCGTGGATATCAGCCACCGTCTCTGGCCGCAATGTTCCCTTAACCTCCACCTCCTGCAGCTCGCGATCATGAAAGGAATTGGGGTCAACATTATATGTGGTGTACAAACCCATTTCCCAGTCAGAGCAGGGCGCTCCTTTCTTCTTCTTCTTCTTCTGGCCGCGACCAGAAGTGGAGGCACCAACATGGCTTTTCCCGCGAGCAGCGGCCATCTCCTCTGGTCCTTTAGCAAAGGCATTGACTATCTCAACTGCCCGCTTTGCCTTGCTCACTGCCATGCGATCTAGGGTCTCGCGATCATCAAACTCCGTCTCCGAGCTATCAGAGCTAAAGAGACCAGTGGATGATTCCGTTGATGACTCCACTACCCTTCCAGCTTCTACCACATCCATATCAGTGGGTTCATCATCACTACTCCCCAGATTCACTACCGTTCTAGGCTAGGTCTCAATTTGGGTAACATGTGCAACTGCGGTTAAGGGTTCTACATCCAATGGCAGGTTCAGGTCCACCGCGGGCACACCAGTGGCATCAGGGGCCATGGATACATCGTTCTCATCCATTAGATCTATTTTTCCCAATCAGTTATCAGTCGGGCTGTAGGATCTACACGGGCTCTCCTCACCAGCTCTACGGCGTTCAACGCCTGATCTCTCTCACGGGAAAACCTGCATAACACCCCCATAATGAAATTTCTTAGACGGTGTACGTCACCCAACACCAACATATCTCCAGACAAGTACATCCGCTTCTTGGCTTCCCACAACCAGGGTGGAACCCAATTTCCCCAATCACACCTCACCGAGAAATACGTGAAGACCTCAAGGGACAACCTAACCAAAAAGTAGCAACCTTCCTATAGATACCACCGGTCTTCTTGTCAACGGTAAAGGTATCAGGAGTGGTGCCATTTCCTAACTATACGGGGTGCTCCATCCTATAAGTCATTTTAAAAAACAAAAAGGGACAAAGAGGTGAAGAAGGAAATAGGGAGAAATCAACTTACGAAAAGGAATTAGCACGAATGAACTTTTAAGGAAAGCTGAGCAAAGTTTTTTCTCTCTCTAAGTACAGTTTCAAAGTTTGAAAGTGATAAAAGAATGTGAAGGAAGAGAGGTTTGATATTTATAGCCAAACTATACGGGTCGACCCGTATTAATGAGCCCACAAACCGTTTCTCTCGAATCATGAACCGACGAAAAGATTTAAATTTTGAATTATTAGCGCTGGGCATTTATGGCGCCCTTTGGAATTCGGGAAACGTCCCCTCCGTACCTGACACGCGCTGGCGCCTCAACATTCAAGGGGCCCATATAAAATTTATTCGGGAAGCAGCCCAAAGCTTCTACCAACTTCTACTAAACTCCCCTCACGTGCTCCCCACGTGCGCCATAGCAAGGGAGTCTAAGCAAGATCAGTGAAAAAACACAACACTTGTGACCGCGAAGACGATCCTGACCGCAAGAGTCAAGATCGTGATCGTAAAAACTGCCGAGTTGACCGAGTCAGCCATGATGGTGATATACAAGACCGCGTCAGCCATAATGAACGCGGTCTCATACCAGACCACCGGTTATTCAACTAGATACCCGGTTAAAGTCAAAGCTAGTGAGACAAAGGCCTGTACCTACACTGACGCCAAGAGCCGGCTTATCTCCATCTCATTAATTGGTGGCTCAGGCGCCTTCAATGAGTGTATGGCGACGCACTAACTAGAGCCTGCCATCTCTGTCCTTGTCCAATCAAACACATCCCTCTGCAGTAAATCTTACTTTATTGTATGAGTCCACCAGCGCGGACACGTGTCATAGGTTAAAAAGCAAAGATATCCTCTAGGGCTGACATCATCATCAGCTCTCACTTAGTATAAATATCAACCCTTGTCCCCATGGACAAGGCAAGTGAAAAACAACCATTGTAAGTCACATTATCTAAATCCTATATATGATACAACTCACTAAGACATTGCAAGTCTTATTCTCAGTTATTAATTCTCAGAGATCTTAATCTCACACCCGAGGGTCTGAGCTGGATTAAACTACAACTTGTTTTATAACCGTGATTCGTGTATTTATTGTATTATACTTACAAACTTTATATACAAGCCAGATATTCCTATACAGTTAGGCCCAGAAAGTCGTGGCCTCATCGTGGCCTCATCAATCAAAATATTTTATGGATTATTAAGGAAAGTAAATAAATAGTGGGACCAAGATGAATAATTATTAATTCCTTTGGTAACAATATCTTTATAGGAAAAGTGAATCAATATAGGAACCAAATGATTATTTAGTCATGTAATCACTCAATTTTCATGTCTTTATGGTAGAAGGATTATTATTTTTAAAAATAATTATTATTGAGAAAATTAATAAGTAAAGGGACCATATAAGTTTTAGGGCAAATTGCAATTCGGTTATTTATGTTTGTATCAGTTTTGCAATTTGGTCCCAACATTAAAAAAGTTGCATGTCGATTCCTAACATTGACATTCTGTTGCAAATTGGTATAAAAACTAACAAAATGTTAATTTTTTGAAGGAATTAAAGTCATTTGTCTTGTAAATAACTTTTTAAGGGGTATGCTAATCATTTCGAATGGGGAAAAGGAATAAATCACTTTTTAACATCAAAATGATGTAGCTTTATAATACTTGTTTAATGAAAAAAAATGATATAAAAATATAAATTAATTTAAAAAACACTTAAACTAGTGAGTGGTGGTGACTATGTTGCTAATAGTGGTAGTTGTCGGTGATGTTAGGGTTGAAATTTATATGAAATGACCATTATGACCGTTTAAATTCAAGTGTATAGCGCATGACTTGGATTTTGTCGAAAAACTAACATTTCGTTAATTTTTACCTCAATTGGCAACAAAATGT
The DNA here is from genome assembly GCA_022495995.1 of Adenophora triphylla var. japonica. NCBI lineage: Eukaryota > Viridiplantae > Streptophyta > Magnoliopsida > Asterales > Campanulaceae > Adenophora > Adenophora triphylla. The sequence continues at coordinate 397,044 of JAFEMH010001590.1, read as the reverse complement.
CAATGTTAGGAATTAGATTACAACTTTTACAATATTGATAACCAAATTGCGAAAGTGACATAAACATAGGTGATCAAATTGCAATTTTCCCTAAGTTTTAAGCCAGAGTAATCGTTCGTAGCTATAAAAGCCTCAGCGTCCTTGCCCTAATAGCTCACTATGGAAACATAATGATTTAACCTAATCAAATGTTGTCAGTGCCGCGGCGGCAGAGGAAGCGGCTTCTACAAAGGCTCATGAACATACCAAAAGTGTCGAGTTGGGCCAAACGGGTAAAGCCCAATCACAGACAGCCTTGACTCCCACATTCTCAATGAAGCTGGCCCAATCAGAGCAAGGCCCAAAGCCCATTTCAAGTATCCGTCGACTAAGTCCATGTCCGACCTACCAGGTCCCGACCTAACTTAGTCCGACCTCATGATCCATACTACAATTCGAGTACGAACCATGCTCTACCCGCCGCCGTCGACCATTCCACAAATGGCGACCTCGACCTAACCACCAAATGTCGACCTAACCGATGTGGACGCGCATGGGTCAAATCTTTCCATAACAAAGCATCCCTATAAATCGTGGGCGGTTATGTGCACGTTCTCATGACAATAACCGCCGCTATAATTTCGGAGCTCATGTAGCACCACCAAAAATACAAAGGCCACCACCTATAAATACTTCATCACTATCAAACGGTGAAAGGTAACTGCCATTTTGTTATCTGAATTCATTATTCAATACATTTTGAGCTATATACAACCGTTATCTTACTCTCACGCCCGAGCGTCTTCGCCGGAGACACATCCGGCTAGTCGTGGGTTCTGATTTCAGGTCAAGGAGCCAGGTGATTAGTCCTGCCACGTGGAGGATTACTGATAAGCATAATTCCTGTAGCATCAGTTTGGTTCCATTGCCGGGAACTGTGCTTTAGCTTGACCTCGAATTTTTTCTCAACCTACATCAATGGTGACTTCAGATGGACATGTATCTGAAGCCTCGCTTGGGCACGAGGCTGTGAACAACAACACCAATGCAAATGCTGGAAATCTCAACATCAATACTGATAACACCAATCTGCCTCCTCCCCCACCAAATCGCCCTCACGATATAGCAACGCGCTCTACCAGTGTTGTTGATGGCAGAGGGTTGCCGGACACAAGAAGAGGAAAATGCCATATGGAGGGACAAGGAGTTCCACCTCCTCCAAAACGTCCAGCTGGACAGGTTAACATTGGAAACAGGGCAGGTCCCTCAACCAATCCCATGAGCAAGAAGGAAATGATGTTGGAACGAGCCCAGATTCTGGCTGATTTGATAGCTATGGAGGAAGCAGAGCAGGCTGACATACGTTCAGAAAGAGTGGCTCCCTCTCAAGTCTCCAACAGGCAGCAGGCCAGGAGTGCTAGGCCCAATGAGGGGGTGGGACAGAACGGAGAAGACAGGATAGTTCAACGACCTCCAACTCTCATTCATGTGCCGAGTAATGATTTAAGGGCTAGTCTCACCAGGAATAGGGAGCAGGAGGCTCAATCGGATTTGAGGACGCATTTAGAGGCCAATAGAAGCCGACGTGGTTCCCCTGCCCGGACACAAAGATCAGGATCCCATAGGGACAGGAATGGGCGCAGGTCGCCTATAAGAGACGAGAGGCGCAGGTCGCCACTCGGGGGTAATAGGCGCAGGTCGCCTACCAGAGATGATAGGCGCAGGTCGCCACAAAGGAATGACAGGCAAAGATCTCCAGTTCGATCGGAAAGAGCTCCTTCCCACAGAGATAGGAGAAGCACACAAATGACTCCACCCAGAAGGGAGGGCCAAAGGTCGAATGCTGTTCCCCCTGTTGGAGAGGAAAAACCTGATGCTAGGGAGTGGCTCCAGTGGAAAAGAAAGTTCGAGCAGTGGGAGAATGAAAGGAATAAGGATACTGGAAAGGTTGAACGAGTTGATTTTGCTCTTCGACCTCTATCCAAGGAGATGAGAGACAGTCGGCCTCCTCCTAGTTTTAGATTGCCCCTATTGGAAAAGTACTCAGGGGCAACCAATGCCAAGAGTCACATAGCGCACCTGGAAGCCACGATGTGCTTTGTCGCCAATGAAGACGACAATATGTGCAAAGCCCTCATAAGTACCCTCACAGGAGCAGCTTTGACGTGGTTCAATGGTTTGGCAGCTGGTAGCATAACCACCTGGACATGTTTAAGAACAAAATTCCTAGATCGCTTCTCGACGGCTGGAGCTCGGAAAGTGACTGTCACCGATCTGAACAACTTGGTACAAGCGAAAAATGAGAGCTCCATGAGCTACTTCACCAAGTTTAAAGAAATGGTTGACAAGATTGAAGAGGATCTCACTGATAGAGAGGTGATCAATTGCTTCCGAAGTGGTATTTCCTCGGCAGACATGGATTATAAACTCACACCAGACAAAGCCACAACTCGACAAGAGTTGTTCGAAAAGGTTTACAACGTCGCACTGGCCGAGGAAAGGAAGGAAAAGATAAATGGGAAAAGCCCCAAGGTGGAGGTTGCTGATGATAAGAAGGACTCCAACAAGAATGGAGGAAACAATAAAAATGGAAAGAACAGGACAAGGGCGACAGAGAAGGTGCCCAAGACTTTCACTCCCCTAACGGTGAGTCGAACTGAAATCATGAATGCAGTCGAGTTGGCTCCACCTGCCCCAATGAACCCAGGTAACAAGTTCAGAAGGGACAACAGCAAATACTGTGATTACCATAAGGACACGGGTCATCTCACGGAGGATTGCTTAGGCTTGAAGCGCATAATCCAAAGAATGGTCGAACAGGGAAGACTCGACGCATACGTGAAGAGGCCTCAAACTGGTGGAGGCGAGCAGCCTGCAGGTGGACAACCAGGACCGAGGCAACCTAGATTGAACTTGGGGGTCATTACAGAGCAAGCCAGTAACACCGCCATCAAGCACAAAATTTTTCAACTCAATAAGGCCCCACATGTGCCTCCAAGGAGAGATGTCAGAGATGATGTGATCAGCTTCTACCCCCATGAGTTGGCAACCAATATGGCTGCTAGGGAGCAAGTTCTCGTCATCCCATGTCTCATAGACGGATGTACGACGAGTAGACTCTTAGTCGACACGGGGGCCTGCAAGGACATTTTGTTCTACAAAACCTTCCAGGAGATGGGACTTAATGATGAGCAGCTTGAAAGGTATGATGGCAGGTGTAAGTGCTCCAAATTGAGCTTGTTAGAATTTTCGTTAGAAAATTAACGAAAGTTATAACATTTCTAACAATTCCTAACAATCCTAACTTTTCTAACAAAGTGAGGGTAAAATGGGCATTGTTATTTAAGGTTAAACCTCAAAAAGAATCTCAAAAAGTAAAACAAAAGGAATAAAACCACAAATAGAAATGGCTGGGAACAATAAACTGGCTGTTAATTTGAAATTTCAAAAAGAAATATTCCTCTTGTCCAAAGCTGGAGCTGCATTTAATGAACAGTGCACGCTGAAGGATCCCATCCGCGCGGATAGGTTTGCATCTTTCAGAGGGCTATAAATTGAGCCCTCCAGTCACAAAAATAAGGGGGAACAACACCAATTGCACCGAACCTCTGGCGAAATATAGAGAGAAAACAGTGAGAATTCTTCAAGAATTGTCACCATTTTCTCTCCAATCTTTCCCAACTCACACTCATCCACTCACTCTCATACTTAAGCCTTAAACACTCATACACTCAAGCCAAAAACTCAAGAACACAAGGAAGATTGGTAAACCCTCCTTCTCCTTACCCTAAACTCCAACCATGCATGCATTTGCAAACTACAAAATGTAGTTCTTTCATCTTCTTGCTTTAGATCTAAGAAGATCACCATGGAAGACCATCTCCATGGATGATCTTCTACAAAAGATCAAAATTATTTTCAAGTTCTCTTACTTTCTTGCAAAGAAAACTCATTTTCAAAACCCTAAAAACCATTTTCAAGCATCAAATCTCATTTTCAAAGGATAAAAATCCCCTTCCCAAGCAAATGAAATGCTTAGTCCTAATGTACCCCAAGGATGGTTTGGTATAGTTGATTCACCACTAAAATGTCTAGTGATCACTAACCAAAACCTAGGGAAATGGGGACAAGCATGGATGCAAAACCCCCCTTAAAATCATATTTTCTTTCTTGGGAAGTTGCTGTCCAGTAGCAATTTTCCCAGACCTCAGTCCATGGTCTTAATTTTTGGACACAGATGAACTTGGAATTTGGTGTTGACTACAAAACACTTTTTGTAGCCAACATCCAGAGCTTTTCAGACATATTTTTACTTTATTTTTTGGGTGAGTAAAACTCCTCTTTTCAAAATTTTCTTTCAAAGGCTAGTTCATCAGCTTCTGGGAATCCAGATCTCGTATCTGAGGTTTCCAGAAGGTTTTGACCCCTCAAATATTCTCCAAAATGGAAAGTTCCTTCGCACAAATCTTATTTAAGGTGTCTGGAACAACTTTCATTCTCTGAGCTTATCCAGATTATGAAGTTTTAAGACCCTTGAATCCATTTCAAAATCAAAGGTCCACTGCCTTTTTCATTCTGGCAGAAATGGCTCTCAACTTCAAAAGGTCTTTTGAGTACCAAATCTCAATCCAAAAATCTTCCAAAAAATCATGGGATCAGTTTAAAGTATTGAAAAGATATCCCAATTTTTACTTTTCTGAGTTCCAACTTATTTTGGCCAAAACACACACACACACACACAAATGATTTTCAGCTTGGAAGACTCGTTTTACGAGGCATTCCGGGTGCACACTAACGTCCTTCCCGGCGTGTAACATGACCTCCGAACCCAAATCTCTGATCTCGGGCATTTTTCAAAGTTTTGGCCCTCAAAATTAGAATGGCGTGGCGACTCCGTTTCGTTGATTTTTTCAAATAAAAATGGGAAAATTTTCGGATGCACATTCATCACAAAGGGCGACTCCGCTGGGGACTAAGCTTTTTTTTAAAAAAAATGATACTTGGTATATTGGTGGAAACCATTAAACTTCCCGTTATCGCCTCCTAACACGAGTCAGGGATAAATTGTGGTTTAACAATCCCACGTACCGGTATCACCGTTTTCAAAAAAAAAAAAAGCTTTTGAGGGTCAAGCTTCCGTCCCGGCTTTGAAAATCATTTTTGTGTGTGTTGATTTTTGCACGCTTTTCGTGTTGTTTTGGCCGCCTCGGAGAAAGTCAAAATTTTGACTGCCGGAATAATGTCCCTAACCTGCCGGAATTTTCGTGCTTACGTGCTTATGTGTTCATTAAATTTCAAAAAAAAAAAAGGGATTTTCAAAAAAAAAGAAAATTTTCAAAAAAAATCATGCATCATATTTTTAAGACACATAAAAAAAATCTCTATTTTACTCGTAAAAGAATATAGATCGCTTGCACACTACGCGCACGTGACCGTACACCGCACACTACGTCCCTTAACCCGGGAAATCCTTGTCGCGGTCCGTTTGGTCTTATTACGCCTCTCGGATGAGCACAGACTACCCAAACATCCCATGGAGCCTCGTGTCGACCATGCACTTGTCCGTGACACACTTTGTCCGAGACCCGGTTGGTTTTTAGTCCGGTCTCGTGTCATGCCCCGTCTCGTGTATAGACCTTTCCTTTCAAGCCTTTGTCGGCATACCGACTCAATATCTTTCTGGGACCCTAATCGCCGAAGTTCTCGCCGGTTTTCCGCCGCAGACTTTGACCAAGATATTGACCGGCGCCTTGACTTCTGGGCTTCGATCGGCACAAATTATACACCGACTCCCAAAGATTGACACCGAGTCATCAAGGATTAATGATTATTCCATGCCTAATTACGGCTTAATTGACAACAAATCAAGATCAATCGTGGACATTTATCGCCCAAATCATGCCGACTTTTCGTCGAGCCCTCTGACATGATCTTGACTTTTGACGTCGCCTTGTCCGTAATTTACATCGAATGCTCGTTAAGACTCGATTACCCGCCGACTTTTAGGATCGTTTTCTTTCGGTCGGTGGGACCCGCTGCCCTATAGGACCCTCGCCCGGGCCGTCCACCCCGGGAGGTCGAAATACAGTGGAATACGAGGGGCTTATAGACGTAGTGACGGGGCCCACCGATCCAGATCCGAGTAGTTTGCGAAAAAGAAGAGCAATCTTTTCCAACCGATTAGGTTAATAAAACATGTTTTAAGTAAACGTGAACAAATAACCGCATGTTGCATGAGCCAAAAGCCCAAACACCTACCCTCCTTCCATTCCTGCACATCTCGAACCTTCGTGTCCTTTCCCCGCAGCCTCCGCACAAAGCTTGGTTTCGGCACCGGGTCACCGTTTGATCAGCTTGGGAAGAGTCAAGCGCATCGTCGCCTTCACCGTTTGTTCCGACTCCGGTTTCGTAATGTCCGCATCGCCCGGTAATGATGGGGATAACGTCACTCCGCCTCCCGGACCCTCGTACAGAGCAACAAAGGGAATCCGCTAGCGCAACGTATGAGGTTACGACAGAAGCACGCCTAAACAAATTTATGGAGGCTATTAAGAGTCACTGGCCGCCGCCTCAATCCAGATGGCACCTTCACCGTGGAAGAAGACGAGGATGCCAACCCCACTCTCGCCGCCCGATTACACCAGATGCCGCCACCCACCTCCTATGGTGCCACTACCGTAACCCATGCTCCTCGATTTTCGGGTCACCAGCCTCCCCAACCACGTACCACCGGATCCATGCAGCCCGACGGCACAAATCACTGGGGCAAAATCAAGATTTTAATGTCTTCTCATGGTTGGGGCTATCTCGAAATGCCACAGCCTAATCGGGATCCCGCCTCGCTCGGAACCGATCAATCCGGACCTTCACAAAGAATGCCTACAGCTCGAATGCCGCCACAACTTGGTTCTCGGGCCACGCCAGGAGCCCCTCCTCGTAACAAGCACTAGTTCACCAAGCTCCTCACACAAATCCATTCCTCACTAGACTTCTATGGGTTACCAAGCCTCCATCCCGTGTCATCCGAATCACCAGGACCGCAGCACTCTGTTACACACCTTCACCACAGTGCCATGCAATTCAACAATCCGGACAAAGCCCGCACTCAAGCCTACTTACGGCCCCACTCGAAATCCAAGTTATCCGGCTACATCGGGGCTGCCTCCACCTACTTTGCCGCTTGAAAATCAACAAAGAAGCCGCAAGGTTCTATCCTTTTGCTCGTGCTCCTACTCATGCTCCCTGTGGTAACTCACCCTGTGACGTTTTCACCTACGTCCCCGGACGGCCGTTCCCTCCACCCGCCCGCTCCAAAGTGGTAGCTCCCATCTCTAGCTCACCCACTAGCTTGAATGCCATGGTTCCGCCACAAGACCCTCATCTCGGCCCGGTTCATGGAACAACACAAGGAAATGAAAGCGCAGATCGCCGAACCGATCGCCAAGAAGTTCCGCCTTCCGGCCTGCTGCACCCGACTCCATTGTTCCTCCGCCCCACAAATTCGTGATGCCTAACTGGATCTCTTTGATGGGACCGCATGCCCGAAAACCCATTTGGACACATATACCTTGGCGATGAAAGCCAAAGGATGTACCAATCGCCAGCTGGCCGACTATTTCGCCTATCCTTGAAGTCCAAAGGCCTTAAAGTGGTTCTTCCGTTTGAAACCCGAAGCCGTGGCTACATGGGACCAGATTACCAATGCCTTCACGTAGAGAAATATAAGGCCAACTTGGAATGGGAAACAAATAGGGTTGACCTACAAACAACAAAGCATGGCCCCGATGAGAATGTTGGGGACTTTACAAGCGGTGGAATCTCGAAACTCATGAAATGGCCATCCCTCCTTCCGAAGAGGAACAACTGGACATCTTCCACCATGCTTGAAACCACATCTCGAGAGCCTCCTCGCCACTTCCCATACTCGCACTTACGGGCCATGGTTAACTCGCAGCCTAAGTTTGAAAAGGCCTACAATCAAGCAACCGCCGCCGCACTCCGCCTACGTATATCGGGCTCCTCCCGCAAACACTCGCCCGCTCCCGCCAAAGGCAAAGAAATGATTAACTATGCGGGACAGGAATGTAATAACACAACTCCTTTTGCTCCCGTAAAAACAAATGAGCCTGCACTCACGGTCATGAATCTCGAAAACTTTGGAATGCCTCAATGACATCTTTAGGGATCGTGAAAGAAGGCTTGCCGCGGCCTTTGGAGAATTTCCAACCCGTAAATCCGAATGCTCCCGTGGATACTACAAAGTATTGTGCTTTTCATCAAGCTCACGGACATCTCGATCGACAACCGCTTTACTCGAAAAAGGCAATCCAGGGGCTAATAGAGCAAGGAAAGTTGGAAGGCCCCGAAGGGCCTAACACAGCCAAAAATCCGCCGCCAAGGAACCATAATCGTGTGAATATGATTGAATGCGGAGAATCTTCGCATGCCCACGAAGATGCCGATGAAGGTCCCCAAATACCCGTGGCCAACCTCGTCGAGGATCCCGACTCGGATTCCCCTCACTTGAGGATATCGAACGAATCAACCCATCTTGGTCTCATGTCGAGACTCCTTGCAAGAATACGAGGCCCGCTATTTTTCGGATAAAGGGAAACCGATACCGAAGAACCGGGCCGTTCCGCCGTAACATGAAAGAACCATTTACACAAGATGGTTAGAACAATCAAGAAGAATCGAACAAGAAAGCTTCGGCGAGCGCCTCAGACTGGGCTTATCAAAGAAAGAGGCCGAAGAGCATCTGGAGCTAGTACACTTCCACAAACCGGCTATTGGAGAAGTCAAATACGACCCCGAAGGCAAGAAATCCGAAGAATCGTAGGAGGAAGAACCCTTCTACATTCTACTCCGGTGTTAAATACGTGCCACCCTCTCACTCTTCCCCCGCAATTTCGGGAGGAGAAGCCGAGTCACAATTGCCACTTCCGGAATGGGAACATATGACAATTTTGCGGCCGCACGCACCCATATTCCCCCAACGGGTTTGACGGCGTTCCTCTCGCCCGAAATCCCGTAGTATGGGAAGAAGATTCCGATGACAGGCGATGATGATGATGATGACGAGAGTGAAGAGTCAACCGAGGCCCCCGATCCGGAAACAATCTGGAACAATCATGCCGAAATGAGCCCATGGGAGCCAGGCACAATGGTTGGTTGTCAAGTGACGACGAAGGACCGCCAGAAATGCGGATCAAATGCCAATGGAGACAGACTCCCTACGAGGTGTCACTCGTAAGATGCATTTGCGGCCAATGCCCTGGATACTCCAGAGGATGAGGGACAAAGAAAGCCCGCGCCTGCATCCGTACATATCCGAAATCCTAGAACACAACGTTCCTTATAAGAACCTCGACCGGTGAATGGAAAGGGTTTATTGAAGCACCGGTCGAGAATGGAGGGTTTCACCACCGTAAGATGAAGAATTCGTAAACGTTATCGGATCTTTTTCTTCTTTCCCAAGAACGGATGGCATAACAACCGTAAGGGTCACAACCGGGCCGCCGAGCGCAGCGAGTGCCTCGCAATCACCGAAAAGGGTTATCGATCTCGAACGTCTCCCCAAAGGGCCTTCATACCTATGAATCCACATGACGCCTTTCTAATTGCTCCAAAGGCCCGACAATGGACCCCGGTGCTCCTTATTTGGACACGCATCTATCGAGCCGCTACCTCAAACTCCGAAGGGGAACGTTGCCTATCCTTCACTTGTGGCCGCCCTACTTGCAAGATTGAAAGAAAAAGGATATACGATGAGATGGAGGCCGATAGCCATAACTCGTGGGCCATCCAAGGGATGAAATCGAAAAGCCGCCGAGTCCCGACAATAGCGACTCTTGTTGCATGATAACTATGAGCAAGGCCGGCCATGAGAGTGAATCGGAGGACGCCCTAGCTCAGGGCCATCCAAGGGGCAACAACACAACCCCAAACCCAAAAGCTCGTGACTTGGGAAGCGCTTATAAGTGGCCGCCCAGAAGGAGCCAAGATAAAGCCAGCCTCTCACCGTCACTAGACTCCGTCGAACCAATGGCCAATAGCCAAAAGGGCTCCCCCGCTGACCTTAGCAAAGATTGAAGAAATCCACCAAGAGACGACCGATGAGGAAGTTAACTGTTGACCCGATCCGGGCAAATTTTCCAAGGAAATCCCAAGGCGTATAAGAAGGCCACAGTATCAAGCACCGAAAGAAGATCGCCGCCCCTACGCTAAGACAACAAACCTGCATCCCGAAAAGAGGATCCCGTGCTCACCCGGGCTGAAGCAAACACAGCCAACATTTCCTCTCGGTCTCTACTCACTTCGTCCTATCCCCATAAGCCGAAGCCGGAAGAAAGCTCCGGCTCGCACTCTAGTGCCTATTGATGCTACTCCCGATGACGTGGTACGCTGATTGGAAACATCCACTACGGGAACATAATCACTTTCACGTATCTCGACCTCCTCAATTTGGGGCCGATCATAACGAGCCTCTCTTCATCACACCCACTGGATGAACGACGCCTCCCTCGGGTCCTGGTTGATAATGGGTCCTAATGAACATTCTTCCCGCAAAGATCATGAGCTTGCTTGATATCAAGACTACGTACTTGAAGCCTTCCTCCCTCACGCCAAAGCTTACGACTCAACATCCCGAGCAAATCCTGAGTTGCTACTTTGGACCTCTCGGTTTGGATTTAAATTGATACCTGTGGAATTCCAGTTATCGACATCCCGATTACTTTCAATGCCTTATCGGGAAGACCTTGGCTCCATCAGTCAAAGGGGTCGCCTCAAGCCTCCACCAAAGGTGTGAAATTGCCTCGAATGGGGATCTCGACGACCATTTACGGAGATTTAGTCACTTTAGAGGGCACGTATACTGCGGAATACCTATTCTCGAAATCAAACATGACGAGGAAGGTCTCATGCTAACTAAGCTTCACGGCCGAGCCTCCCAAGGCCCAAGTGTGCAACATAGATCCGACGGCCACTGGGATAAAATCCCACCGGTCCTTGAAAATGATGAGAAAAATGAGCTATCTACTCGGCCTCTGGCCTGGGAAGCACCAACAAGGAACTCACAAACTCATCGAGGTGAAAGGACGTAATACTCGCCACGGCCCGGGATATGAGGCCTCCTCAATGACACCGCAAAAGGAAAAAGATTTGAAGCCGCCACAGAAAGGTCCCTTGGCCGACAACCCTAAATCTCTCCCCTTCATCCTAATTTGGCCGACTACTTTGTAAAGGGTCCCACACAACCAGGAAACATCACAGAGCCCACTCCTACGGCAGATGGCTAAAGCTACAGGATAGCCTCAACAAGTTTAGAGGAACCAAGGCTAACCCGGTCCGTAGAATGTTCCCGGACCTACCCAAGATACCCGGGGCTACCACTACCACGAAGAGCGAGTATACCTTCAGAGGCGTGCTCGACTCCGGTGGAACAGCCGAGAAGCTCACAACCACTATTCCTACGCCCAGAAGATCCGAAACCCGAATTCGAATTGACAAGTGCTAAAAGCTAAGGCCACGGAATTTCCCTCGATGATTGGGATGGTCTCGGTTATGCAAAGAATTGTTCGAAGAAGAAGTCCAAAGCGACTCGATTGATCTCGGCTCGGTCCAAGAGATGATAGCAAAGAATTGAGAAAGGAAAACAAAAACAAAGACAGCTTCCCGAGTCATGAGGCCACCAACAGCAAAGCCGCTAAAAATTGGGAAAACCTCTCAGCCCGTCCGCGACCAAGGAGGAAATGATCACCAAGCTTGGATTGGTCCCCCGTCCCTTTGTGTCAATCTAGGACAAGTCCTCCCAGCCTCTCTTTGTTAAGATCGAGTCTCTAGGGTCGTCCGACGGCCTTACGCCCGAAGACTACGAGCCCGTAGCAAGCACTCGTATTCCCTTTCGTTTTCAATGAAATGACGAACCTTTCGAGTATCCTTGATTGCCACTTTAACTAATGACGAATTAATTAAAAAACACTTAATAATAATTCATTAGATAAAGAAGCGTACACATTAAACGAAAAAAAAAATCAAACAACAAAAAAATCTTTAAGCAAAGTTGTCCTGAAAGAGGAAAATCGAGCCCAAGCCGCCGAAGAGATTTTGACGAGTGTGAATTTGGGAACCGCGGAAGAGCCTAAAGAGACGCTAGATTGGTGATTTCTTCGAAGGAATCGGAAAGGATGCTCCGCAAAGTCCTACAAAATCCTCAACTCAAGGAAAGTAGCCCTCTTCATCAAAGAGAACATCATGTGCGGATACGGTTGCCGCACCGAAATCATTTCGTATAATGGATCCCACTTCGAAGGGGAATGTGAAAACCGCCGGCGTAATTCCGAATAACCCGTCACAAGTCATCTCCTTACAGCCCTAAACCAACGGAGCCGTCGAGGCAAAGCAAACAAGACTGGAAAATATCATCCGGAAAATGGCCAGCCCAAGGCGTAGATTGGCCCGAGAAGTTACACTGGCACTCGGGGCTGCGTAACATCGCCGAACGGCAACCGGGGAAACACCGTTTGCCCTCACATACGGAATGGAAGCCGTGCTCCCAATCGAGCTAGAGATCTCGCTCCGTATACCGCCGGAAAGCCGTATCAACGAGGTCGAATGGCTCCGCAGTCGCCATGACGAATTGGCCCTACTAGATGAACGCCGACCGAAGGCCATGGAACACATCCGAGCCTACCAAGGAAGAATGGCCAGAGCCTTCGACAAGAAAGTAAAGCATCGGGAGATCCGAGAAGGTGATCTCGTTTTGAAAGAAAAGCCCCTACCCGTATCAACCCCTGGCAAATGGGAGCCTCGTATGGGTCGGGCCATATGCCGTCCGTAAGATCTTCTCCTGAGGAGCCATGCAACTTGCGTACCTCGACGGGAATCCTCAGACACCCAAAGTGAATGGTGACAAGCCGCGCAGATACTACGCGTAAAAAAAAAAAAAAAAGAGTGCTAAAAGAGTAATACCCAACTAGGTTGAAAACCCAAGAAGGGCGGCCTAAAAAAAAAAAACAAAAAAAAAAAAAAAAAAAAACAAAAAAAAAAAAAAAACAACAAAAAACAAAACAAAAAACAAAAAAAAACAAAAAAAAATCGTTGAACTACGAAGACCCGAGCTCCTCAAAATGAGGGGAACGTAGGCAAAACTGAAACGGTTCGGTCTAAAACACAAATAAAGCCATACTTTGACATCAATACAATTGATCGACCATGAAAGCGTCTCGAAAAACTCTAAAGCAATTCAAATATTCATTACAAATTAAAAGCTCTTTACGAGTCTAAGCCCGATTCATTCCTACAACCGGCAACTCGCTAAAAGAAACTAAGATAAATAATCAAACTAATGTGCTCCGCTCATGACAAGAAAAGGGAATACTCGGAAACCTCGCAGAGTCACTCCAAGCCACTGCATCGGCCTCTCCCCTCTTCTTCCCCCTTCGAGCCTTCTTTTCCGAACAGGAAAATGTCTGCGTTTCCTCCTACCAAGCTCGGCATAGGGACATGATCTATCAAACCTGCCTCATCGTCAGTGGCCTTAGTAGCCCTAGCGTCATCTCTCATCTCCCGTAGCCTAGCCGGTAGCATAGGAGCCCTCCTCTCCCGTCTCGACGTAAGCCTCATAGCCGCCACAGCCGTCTCCGCTCCCGCATGAGGGTTGGCCCTCGCCTCGGCCTCCTCTCGCAAACGCCAGGTCCTCCGCACCCACAATGGCCTCACGCCGTCTCAAAATAGCCACCCGAGTCTTCCTGCATGCCTCTCATACCAATCCAGTACCAAGTGGTCAAGAACACCGGCCTCTGACGCCTCGAGAATAACCCGAGGAGGAAAGGCATCATACCTCCAGCTCGGGAAAGAAAATGGAAACACCGAGGGATCATCCATAGAAGCAGGAGTCACCACCCCGGTGGCTATATCATCAGGCCCTCCAAAGGAACCCGGCCTGTGCCAAACTCGTCTCGTAACTAAAGCCGGAATATAGAAGCTAGACCGAGAAAGCCCCTAAGCATGACCACATGAGACCCATCTCCAAGCACTCGCGAGTCTCCACCCGCCAACAAGGCACCGACCATCTGATATCCTCTCGTCCGGAGACCACCCATCCAACGCTCCCATACGAGCCCCGATCATCAAAATCCACCGCAACCCCCTCCTGGGCAAATGTCCAAGGCTTGATCATGTCCTGGAGTTTCCCCAAGAATCCCCAAACGCTCCATCACCCATGTGGTCAAGAGGAACGGGCCGCCCTCGCGCATATACCGCTCTTCCGGTACCATTGCCTATCAAGAGCATGAAAAGTCTCCCTGTAATCAAAGGAACGACATCTCTCGCCCTGTGCGACAAACGACAATATCCAAGAAAGACCGATGGCAAATCCCAAAGGAATAGACCATGAACATGGTGCCAAACATGCAAAGTGCAAAGGCATCCCAATAGGCATCATCCACCAGCCTAGGCCCCTAAATCTATCTGGGAAGACCGGAAATATCAAAATGATCGGGACCACGGATCATGCCTCGCGCTTCCTCCGGGGAAAGATGAAGGAGGACGCACAATCCGTCAACAAAAGAAGCCCCTCCGGCAAAGGAACCGCTATCTTTCCACCTCCGACCTCCAAGCAAGGCCCGAAATTCTTCGACAATTTGAACAATCTTGTTGCCAAGGAAAGGCAAAAGACATGCCTTCTAGTGTCCCAAAATGAGGAAGAAGCCCTCAAAAGCTCATAATCCGGAATCAATTCCTTGAGAGACCATAAGCACTTTACCTTGTACCTTTCTTCAAAGAAGGACCTCCTCTCATGCATGATCTCCCCGGGACCAATCCTCAACTTGTCAAGAATGACATTTGGGATTCTTTGGGACAATTTTGATGGAGCTTTTCTAAAGTTTTCCATGGTTTTTCTCTCTTTCTCCCCGAAAATGGCTGCTTGACTCGGAGGTTGAAGAGGATATTTGAATTTGAAATAAAGTGAGACTTTCAGATCTTCGAAGCAAAAATTAAAGGACAATGTCGAGTGTAGCAGACTCCATCCAAGTCGCGGAGCTTCTCGCGAAAAAATCGTGATCCGAAGGTGAAGGCGTCGGACTCCTGAACGCACGAAGATGACCCGCCATGCTGCCATACGTGTCCCTGCCCGTGTGGATCCCCGAGAATGACGTGATCCGAAGGCACCGCGCTGGGATCAAGGGAGAGGAGACAGAGGAGTCTCGAAGAAGTCTCGAGCGAATGGGGAAGCCTCCCGTCTCGATGTGCGCCGGCCGTGTCGCCCCGCTCTAGCCTCGAGGAGCCCCGCAAGCGACCATCCTCCCGATGAATCTCTTAGTTCGATCACTTGCTTCGTCGCCTCGACGACCACCTCCGAAAACTGCACAAAAGCAAAAGCGTCAAAAAAAAAAGAAGGGAAGTGATGCTAAAGATGATGAAACAAAAGAAAGAAAGGAAGAGTGGTAAGCGTAAAAGCCATACCTTCATACCCTGACGAGGCCGGAAAGCTTCGTGGAAGCCACTCAGCCGAGGGATCTCGCACCTCAATCGGACCCCCATCCTGGATATATGAAAAATCCGTCCGAGGGTACCGCGGATCCCAAGCCCCTCTCTATCCGTAACTCCGAGGCATCCTCGCCTCCTCAAGACGAATGTCGCATATGGCTCAATCGCCACGAAATCCGAGAAGTGCCGGCCGGCTCTGTAATCATCCTGTGTCACTGACCGATCACTCGGAGTGCATCATATCGGCGGGAGGCTCCACCGGTGTCCTCAAAGGCGACCCACGCCATGCCGGCGCGTCACCCTCTCCTGCATAATATGCATCGCAGTCGACCTCTCTTAATCCTCCGCCGCACAGCCCAAATCTCGCCGCCCTTCACCGCGCCACCTCAAAGCGATCCTGTGGGAAGAATATCATCCCCTCATCCGTCTCGGCCTCCCCGTCAAAGGAAGGCAATCCGCGTACTCAGAGTCGTACGCCCTCGGAGCTTATCTTCTCGTGGCATGCTTGGACCAAGATCGCATAGCCGGATACGCCCGACGTATTCGCGGCCGCCGCCACATCGTGACGTGGAAAAACTCCAACGCCCATACCTGCGAAAGGTAAAAATCCAATCAATCCATGGCAAAGAAAAGTGTGTGCTCAAAAAAAAAGAGGAGAGTGGAAAGCAAAAAGAGAGCTTATACCTCCAGTGGCAAACTCAAAGCAAGACAAAGGAGCTCACAGCCTTCCGCTGTACCTATCGAGAGCAAAGTAAAGCTCGCCAGCCTCGGCCTCTCCCCACGAGACATCTCCGACCGTCTCCATGTCCTCTAAGGCCTCATGGCAAAGACCGCCGTCCTCAAAGCATGCCCAAAGAGGGTGCTCGAAAAGCAAACCACAAGAAGGCCCTAGCGATCCGCTTCGCCGCCTATCCTCTCCTCCCCACCTCGTAACTCACGATGGTCTCCACAATCTTACCGTAGACCACGGCTTACTCCATCCCCATCCCCTTTTTGGGAATAGGGGAAAATCCTTAAGAGCCTCGCAGATCCGCATCGCCGTAGCCATCCCGCCACTCAATGCCGCGCCCATTGAAGGACAGCCCGTGATCGCAGCGTAATCGGAGGGCGTAACCGTAGCCTCGCCCCGAAGAAGTGAAAGGTGTGGGTCACGTGCCCCACCAATGCCGCGCCAAAGCAAACATCGCCCTTGCTCTTAGTGGAACTTGACCACCCCCTCGAAGCACTCGACAAACTCCCAAAGCCCCGTCTCAACAACAATCGTCTCGGACTCGGCAAAGCTCCCTCGGCCCGCATTCGGAAGCCGGTCCCACAAGTCAACCACGGACTCCACCGATCCTCGAGTCTTCATTTTGTTCACTGCTCCGTCACAAAAACGGTTTCCGCCACCGCAAAAAAAAAAAAAAAAAAAGAAAAAAAATGTCAAAAAAAATTGCATTTGCATTTGCACAAAAAAAAGCATACACATGCATTAGAAAAAATTTCGGCAAGATAATAACGGCATGCAATAGACATAGCCCCATTTTTCTCACGTAAAAGACAAGCAAAGAAAATCCCATTCAACAATTTTCACAAAAAAAAAATGCATACATTGTGATATCCTACAAGAAGTCGACGGAAATAAAAACTCCGTCCCATTTTCAAAAAAAAAAATGCATACATGCATATCATCCATCTTACATGCGACGGGAGGAAAAATCCGTCCCACTTTTCAAAAAAAAAAATCCTAAACATACATACATCTCATATTGGTAAAATGCCCATTCTTTCCAAACAAAATGCATGCATTGCATCATTTATCAAATATCAATATTCAATTTCAAAAAAAAAAATCATCATCACAATTTTCGAATTTTCAACATGCAATATTCAAATGGCAAAAATGCCAATTCTTTTCCCAAGCAAAATGCATATTCGGGACACCCGCATAATCATTGCAACATGCAAAGCATCAAAATCAAGATTCAAAGCCAAGAACATCAATCATTCGAATTTTCAAAAAAAAAAAAATTTCAAAAATCACCCAAAATTCAAATTTCAAACAAGAAATCAACAAAGGGATCAAAGGGTTTCAAAGTATACCGTTCGGAGATTCGAATCCGAAGCCCAATGTTGCCAAGCATCGGGGTAATGCTCCTCCGCAACCGATTGCGAAAGATTGTAATGCCTCCTCATCCGGACGAGCTCCAATCGTCTCTCCGCCACCGGGCCACGTCCTTGGCCTTGAAAAGCGCCTTCCCCGTGTTCCATTGCTCAAAAAATCGAAGAAATCAGAAGATTTTTGAAGCTTTTCTTGGCCAACAATGGCTTCTCCACGGTTTTTTCTCTCTCTCTCGTCTGTTTTCAAAAACTGAATGGGGAAGAAGAAAAGGGCGTTGGCCCTCATTTAAAAACCCTGAAACACGCTCCTATCCGCGCGGATAGGATTGTCAGGGTCAAAATGACCCTTTTGCCCCTTAAAATTCCAGGACTCTGCAATTCAGTCCCCAACTTGACAGAGTCAGCCCCTTGTCAAGAAAATCATCCCCGGCAGTAAAACGTAAGACCGATCTTCCTGAGAAAGATAACGAGATCTCGTATCTTTCATCAAAATCCTCCCCGGCAGTAAAACGTAAGACCGATTTTCCCGAGAAAGATAACGAGATCCCGTATCTTTCATCAAAAATCATTCCCTAGCCAAACGTAAGACCGAGTGCCCCGAGAAAGATAACGGATCCCGAATCTTTCATCAAAATCCTTCCCTAAGAAACGTAAGACCGAGTGCCCCGAGAAAGATAACGGATCCCGTATCTTTCATCAAAATCACCCCTAAGCCAAACGTAAGACCGATTTCCCGAGAAAGATAACGAGATCCCGTATCTTTCATCAAAATCATTCCAGCAGAAACGTAGACCGAGAAAATAACGTAAGACCGATCTTCCCGAGAAAGATAACGAGATCCCGTATCTTTCATCAAAAATCATTCCCGGCAGTCAAACGTAAGACCGAGTGCCCCGAGAAAGATAACGGAATCCCGAATCTTTCATCAAAATCCTCCACGGCAGTCAAACGTAAGACCGATCCTCCCGAGAAAGATAACGAGATCCCGTATCTTTCATAAAAATCAAACGGCAGTCAAACGTAAGACCGATTTCCTCGAGAAAGATAACGAGATCCCGTATCTTTCATCAAAATCTTCCCCCGCAGTCAAACGTAAGACCGATTTCCCCGAGAAAGATAACGGATCCCGTATCTTTCATCAAAATCATTCCCGGCAGTCAAACGTAAGACCGATCCTCCCGAGAAAGATAACGAGATCCCGTATCTTTCATCAAAATCAAACGGCAGTCAAAACCTAAGACCGATTTCCTCGATAAAGATAACGAGATCCCGTATCTTTCATCAAAATCTTCCCCGGCAGTCAAACGTAAGACCGATTTCCCCGAGAAAGATAACGGATCCCGTATCTTTCATCAAAATCATTCCCGGCAGTCAAACGTAAGACCGATCTCCCCGAGAAAGATAACGGATCCCGTATCTTTCATCGAAATCATTCCCGGCAGTCAAACGTAAGACCGATCCTCCAGACAAATACGTCCAAATTTTTCCCAGCAAAGGCTAACAAAATCCCCAGCAAAGTTAACGGAATCCCAAAAGCCAACGAAATCTCGAGTAGAACTCGAACTACGAAAGGGCTTGATTCCCACTAGGGATACGTAGGTAGCCTATCATTAGGTCCAGCCCCTCGACCAAAACGGTCACCCTCTCCTTCGGCAGCAGACGAAGTCCACCGAAAGGCCATTTCAAATTAAGGTCCGAGGTGCCTAAAAAGCCATCATCAAGGTCCGGGGCACCTAAAACGCCATCATCTCCAAGGTCCGAGGCACCTAAAAAGCCATCATCATCAAGGTTCGAGGCACCTAAAACGCCATCTCCAAGGTCCGAGGCACCTAAAAAGCCATCATCATCAAGGTCCGAGGCACCTAAAAAGCCATCATCATCAAGGTTCGAGGCACCTAAAACGCCATCTCCAAGGTTCGAGGCACCTAAAACGCCATCTCCAAGGTTTGAGGCACCTAAGACGCTATCACTAGGAAAGCGATAAATCGCAATCATCCCCAGCAGAGACCGAAAATGGTCATTCCTATCCCCAGCCGAGCGGATAACCACCAGACCGAAAATGGTCATCTCTTATCCCCAGCAGAGTTTCTTTCCAAAGAAGCCGACTCGCGTAACTCGCTCATCGTGTTCGAGGCACCTAAAACGCCATCATCTCCGTGGTCAAGGACCCGAACTACGATCGGCTTGATTCCCATTCGGGATACGTAGGTAGCCTATCCCTAGGTTCACCACCCGATCACTCGATCATCCCGCCAAATATGGAGCCTTACTCTTATCGACGACCCCGCTTCCTTCGAAAAGCGCCGTCGCCGAGGGGCTACCGTAAGTGCTCCAATTTGAGCTTGTTAGAATTTTCGTTAGAAAATTAACGAAAGTTATAACATTTCTAACAATTCCTAACAATCCTAACTTTTCTAACAAAGTGAGGGTAAATGGGCATTGTTATTTAAGGTTAAACCTCAAAAGAATCTCAAAAGTAAAACAAAAGGAATAAAACCACAAATAGAAATGGCCGGGAAACAATAAACTGGTTGTTAATTTGAAATTTCAAAAGAAATATTCCTCTTGTCCAAAGTCGGAGCCGCATTTAATGAACAAGGCACGCCGAAGGATCCCATCCGCGCGGATAGGTTTGCATCTTTCGTAGGGCTATAAATTGAGCCCTCCAAATCACAAAAAAAGGGGGAACAACACCAATTGCACCGAACCTCCGGCGAAATATAGAGAGAAAACAAAGGAGAATTCTTCAAGAATTGTCACCATTTTCTCTCCAATCTTTCCCAACTCACACTCATCCACTCACTCTCATACTTAAGCCTTAAAACTCATACACTCAAGCAAAAAACTCAAGAACACAAGGAAGATTGGTAAACCCTCCTTCTCCTTACCCTAAACTCCAACCATGCATGCATTTGCAAACTACAAAATGTAGTTCTTTCATCTTCTTGCTTTAGATCTAAGAAGATCACCATGGAAGACCATCTCCATGGATGATCTTCTACAAAAGATCAAAATTATTTTCAAGTTCTCTTACTTTCTTGCAAAGAAAACTCATTTTCAAAACCCTAAAAACCATTTTCAAGCATCAAATCTCATTTTCAAAGGATAAAAATCCCCTTCCCAAGCAAATGAAATGCTTAGTCCTAATGTACCCCAAGGATGGTTTGGTATAGTTGATTCACCACTAAAATGTCTAGTGATCACTAACCAAAACCTAGGGAAATGGGGACAAGCATGGATGCAAAACCCCCCTTAAAATCATATTTTCTTTCTTGGGAAGTTGCTGTCCAGTAGCAATTTTCCCAGACCTCAGTCCATGGTCTTAATTTTTGGACACAGATGAACTTGGAATTTGGTGTTGACTACAAAATACTTTTTGTAGCCAACATCCAGAGCTTTCCAGACATATTTTTACTTTATTTTTTGGGTGAGTAAAACTCCTCTTTTCAAAATTTTATTTCAGAGGCTAGTTCATCAGCTTCTGGGAATCCAGATCTCATATCTGAGGTTTCCAGAAGGTTTTGACCCCTCAAATCTTCTCCAAAATGGAAAATTCCTTCGCACAAATCTTATTTAAGGTGTCTGGAACAACTTTCATTCTCTGATCTTATCCAGATTATGACGTTTTAAGACCCTTGAATCCATTTCAAAATCAAAGGTCCATTGCCTTTTTCATTCTGGCAGAAATGGCTCTCAACTTCAAAAAGTCTTTTGAGTACCAAATCTCAATCCAAAAATCTTCCAAAAAATCATGGGATCAGTTTAAAGTCTTGAAAAGATATCCCAATTTTTACTTTTCTGAGTTCCAACTTATTTTGGCCAAAACACACACACACACACACACAAATTATTTTCAGCTTGGAAGACTCGTTTTACGAGGCATTCCGGGTGCACACTAACGTCCTTCCCGGCGTGTAATATGACCTCCGAACCTAAATCTCTGATCTCGGGATTTTTTCAAAGTTTTGGCCCTCAAAATAAAAATGGCGTGGCGACTCCGTTTCGTTGATTTTTTCAAATAAAAATGGGAAAATTTTCGGATGCACATCATCACAGTAGGTTGGAGGGCTTCACCAACCATCGAGTTGATGCCAAAGGCCAGATTGAGCTCGACGTCGACTTAGGCCAGCACCCCCTTAGGGTTGTATCAAAGGTACAGTTTATTGTGATTGATGTAAACAGTGACTATGCCGCTATACTTGGTATTCCTGGTCAGGTCGCTCTTGGAATGGTGGCATCGATCCCTCATCAGCGAGTCAAGTTCCCCACACCTGCTAGAGTAGGCTGCGTACAAGGCACAACTCGAGCCTACCTGGATCATGTCCTTCGGGAAAGAAAGAAGAGAGAGCTAGAGATTGAGACGGCAGATGGTTATTTAAAGCTGTCCCAATCAGTCACCAAAACTACTCGACTGTCAACAATCACCAATGTGGAGGAGTCAACCTATCGCTCAAATGATGAGGTCATGATTGAGTCGACACATCACTCTGAAACCACAGAGGTCAATCCAGATGTAGTTATGGTCGACCAAGTCCTCATAGGCAACCTATGCCTCCAGATCGACAATAACTCGGGGGCCACCACCACCACCAACGAGGTTGCGGATAAGCTGGATGATATGATAGCAGAAGAAGCTCCACACCTGGGGGCCGAGAAGAGACAAAGGGTCAGAGAAATCATCATTGAAACCCTGCAGATCAGAGATGGTCCAGAGTTAGAGGCTGTGGATGAACTAGAGTCAGTAATCACTAACCCTTCCTACCCCGACCAAAAAATTCAAATTGGAAAGCAGCTATCTGTCGAGGAGCGAGCAGAAATCATTGAGCTACTCATGAAGAGTAATGACGTCTTCGCATGGAGAGTAGAAGACATGAGGGGAATCAAGGAAGAGGTCGCCGTTCACCGACTTGAAGTCAACCCGACCATAAAGCCTAGACCCCAAAAATTGAGAAGTTTTGCTCGTGATAAGGAGGAAGCCATAAAAACTGAGGTACAAAAACTTTTAAGTGCAGGGATAATCAAGGAGGCCACTCACACAACGTGGTTGGCCAACGTGGTCATGGTGAAGAAATCAAATGGCAAATGGCGGATGTGTGTCGACTTCACCACTCTAAATCTTGCCTGCCCGAAGGACAGCTATCCTCTTCCTAGAATCGACAAACTAGTTGATTCTATTGCCGGTCACTCCACCCTCAGCTTCCTCGATGCTTACTCAGGATACCACCAGATTAAGATGCACGAGGATGACATTGTGAAAACAGCTTTCCAAGCAGCTGGAGGCATCTACTGCTATAACATGATGCCCTTTGGATTGAAGAATGCAGGGGCGACTTATCAAAGAATGGTGAACAAAGTCTTTGCCTCTCAAATTGGCCGAAACATGGAGGCCTACGTCGACGATATGGTCATCAAAACAAAGACTGGACGTCACGTGGTCGACCTAAAGGAAACGTTCGCCAATTTGAGAGCAAACGACATGAATCTCAACCCTAGCAAGTGTGTCTTTGGTGTAGCTACTGGAAAGTTCCTTGGATTTATGGTATCTCAGCGAGGTATAGAAGCTAACCCGGAGAAGATCAAGGCTCTAGTCGACATGAAAGAGCCGACCAGTATAAAGGATATGCAGCGACTTAACGGCAGGGTGGCAGCTCTTGGCCGCTTCATATCTAAGTCAGCAGAGAGGTCTCTCCCCTTCTTCAAAGCGTTGAGGGGGACGAAAAATTTTGAATGGACGACCGAATGTCATTCGTCGTTCCAACAGCTGAAGGATTACCTCGCTACTCCACCTCTCCTGAGTAGCCCGACCACTGGTGAAACGTTGTTTGTGTATCTATCTGTGGGAGACAAGTTAGTGGCTGCAGTCTTGATTAGAGAATAGGAAGGGCTTCAAAAGCCAGTGTACTACATCAGCAAAGCCTTATCGGATGTGGAGAGCAGATACTACAATGCTGAAAAGGTCGCATATGCTCTAGTCGTAGCTTCAAGGAAGCTGCGAGCTTATTTTCTGGCCCACCCTATCGTGGTACTAACCAATGCGCCCTTGAGAAAGATATTACACAAGCCGGAGAGTTCAGGTCGACTGCTCAATTGGTCCATTGCCCTTACTGAATTTGACATTGAGTATAGACCTCGAAAGGCGCTGAAGGCTCAAGCTCTAGCAGATTTCTTGGTCGAGCTTACGTTCACCAAGGAAGACGGCGAATAGCGAGCTCGAAGAGAGAAAACCAAGGGGAAAGAGCCAGAGTCCCACGTCGCTACTAATCTACCCGACGATTGTTGGAAGGTCTACTCAGATGGGTCAGCGACCAAGAGTGTCAGTGGAGCAGGGATAGTGCTAATTGAACCAGAATCTGGGACAGTGTATGAGGAGTCACTAAGGTTCAAGTTCGATGCTTCCAATAATCAGGCTGAATACGAAGCCTTGATAGCAGCCATAGAATACACCAAGTGTTTTGGAGCGACTAAAATCATGGCTTATTGTGATTCCCAACTGATAGTCAACCAGGTCAGAGGCGAGTACGAGGTGCTTAGTTCCACTCTGATCAAATACTGCGACCTGGTGAAGGAGCTAATAAAGGACTTGGAATTCTGGGAGATTCAGAGGATTGGAAGGGAAGACAACGAGCTAGCTGACCTCCTCTCGAAATTAGCCACTTCAGATGAGCCAGATGAAGAGCCCATCTCTTTCCTCGAAAATCCGGCTTATGAGAGAATAAAAATCCAGTGTGTAGAGGACACTTCAAGAAATTGGGCTTATGAGAAGTGTTGGATCGAAGAAATGAAGGCGTACATAGAAAGTGGCGAGCTGCCTGATGACGAGAAGAAAGCTCGAGCAATCAAAAAGAAAGCTCCGAGATACGTCATTCAAGGAGGCAATCTGTTCAGAAGATCCTACACTCGCCCATTGCTAAAGTGCATCCACCCTCAAGAGGTAGCCCTATTAATACATGAAGTACACAGTGGGATTTGTGGCGGACACCCGGGGGCCAGGACTCTTGCTGACAAGTTAATCACTTTGGGGTACTACTGGCCGCACATGAGAGCTGATACTTATAACTTTGTTCAACAATGTGATCAATGCCAAAGGTTTGCCAACTTACCTCATATGCCTACCACCGAGCAGACTCCAGTGATTGCAACTTGGCCATTTGACATGTGGGGTATCGACTTGATTGGACCCTTCCCTCCCGCCCGGGGAAATTGCAAGTATGTGATCGTTGCCATAGATTACTTCACTAAATGGGTTGAGGCAAAACCATTAGCTCGCATCACAGAGGAGAATGCTATCAACTTCATTCACGACTTCATTTGGTGTCGCTTTGGTTTTCCTCGAGCCATAGTATCAGACAACGGACTGCAGTTCTCCAGAGCCTTCGAAGCAGAGATGAATTGGGTAGGGATCAAGCATTGGCAATATTCTGTCGCCTATCCTCAAGGAAATGGGCATGCTAAAGCAGTGAATAAACTTGTCCTATCTTCACTCAAGACGGGCCTCATCGGTCGACGCAACAACTGGTTGGACGAACTCCCCCTTGCTCTTTGGGCAGTTCGCACAACCACTCGGGGGCCTACGGGGGAAAACCCATTCGCTCTAACATATGGATCAGAGGCCATGGCACCTGCTGAGCTCAGATTCCCTACTGCTAGAGTGACTTTCTTTGATCAAGAGCAGAATGACACCAACAGATTGATCGACCTGGATTTAATCGACGAGAAGCGAGACACGGCCTACCTTCGAATGGTTAACTACAAGCAGCAAACTAAAAGTTACCATGACAAGAAGGTCAAGCCGAGATCATTCCAAGTAGGAGATCATGTGTTGAGAAAGATCGAAGCAACGGGAAGAAGAACTCAACAGAATAAACTGTCTCCCAACTGGGAAGGTCCTTACATAGTCACTCGAGTCGTCAAGGAAGGAACCTACATGATAGCTCGTCCTGGGGGAGAAGAGTTGAAACATCCTTGGCACGCCACTCACCTCATCAAATACTACTTCTAGTTTTCAGTTTCCAAGTTCAAGCTTGTTTTAGTTCTAGTTTTCAGATTAATGTAAGCGTGTTCGTACTTCAATAAGAATGTTGTTTTATTCGACCAATGTTGTGCAACACCAGTTTTAACTAGCTCGACTCCCAGTCAGCTTAGTGCGAACGAGCTCGATTCTTAATCATCTTTGTTCTTTTAACAAGTTCGACTCAATGTCGACTTCGTTCTTATGAGCTCGATTCTTAATCAGCTTTATTCTTTTAACAAGTCCGACTCAACGTCGACTTCGTTCTTATGAGCTCGATTCTTAATCAGCTTTATTCTTTTAACAAGTCCGACTCATAGTCGACTTTGTTTTAATTAGCTCGATTCTTAATCAGCTTTATTCTTTTAACAAGTCCGACTCAATGTCGACTTTGTTTTAATTAGCTCGATTCTTAATCAGCTTTATTCTTTTAACAAGTCCGACTCAACGTCGACTTCGTATAAATTAGCTCGACTCTTAGTCAGCTTTAGTCTCATAACAAGTCCGATCCAAGGTCGATTTCGTTCCAATGATTTCTACCCTATGCCATCTCTAAACAGGTACGGCCTTGAGTCAACCTCGTTTCTGAATTTTGACAAGGTTTAAGTCGACTCTTCCTACTATATCTAGCTCGACATATATATGCTGAAATTAAAGGCATGAAACATACAAGGATATGAAGTCAGCTAAGATTAAACATGTTTAAGTCTCCCAAAAGCGGCCGAGACTTGCAAAAATATGATTACATGTTTCTATGCCTCCCAAAAACTGGGCCAAGGCATTCAAGTATTCAAAAAAGCAAAAAAGCAAATAGTATTTTGGGACTTGTTCATTACAATTCAATCAAACTAATCAAGAGTCCAGGCCAGCATCGGTTTGGTCGTCAATGGAAGCTCGACCTTCCCCATCCTCTCCTTGTTGCTGAGGGTCTAAAGGTTTACCCGACTCTGAATATACCCGCTCATTTTCTTCTTCCATAGTGTCGGCATCTTCAAGCTCTTGCAAGACGACATCGAAGTTCCTTTCAACAATCTCGGGGGCCACCCACGGTTCACAACCATCCTCTTTGTCCTCTTGAGCAATGAAGGCTAGGTCGTTCTCAAGATAAGGAACAAGCGAGTGACCCCTACGAGCTGCCATGTCGTACTGGGATTCAGAGAACCAACGAGCTAATTGCTCGATGGTAACTGTAGCTGTTGAATCCACCAGTGCTCGACGCGCCATATGTCTTTTGCCTACCTCCAGAAAATCCTGCGCCTTGGCCACGATGGTATTATAGTATTCATCGCCCTCTTTGAATTGATCAATGGCAGCTTCAGCAGCATCCTTAGCAGCAGCAGTAACAGCGGCCTGAAGGTCTTCTTGCCATTTTCCCCGTTCAAGTCGACGCTCTTCCTGCAGCTCGACCAGGAAGGTATCCTTATCCTTCAGCAGTTTGGAAACTGTTGCCAGCTCCGTCTTGGTTTTCTCCAACTCCTTCTTCTCAGCATCTCTCTCTACCTCCGCCTCCTTGAGCTTGGACTCAGCAGCTTCAAGGTCTACCAGGGCTTTCTTCTTGACCATCTCCATGGCGTCATACGAGTTATCCAAGTCATTGAATTTCTCTCTTAGCTCAGCCAGCTCTTGGGACTTCTTGGATAAATCCTTAAGAGCCTGCCTCTCCCTCTCAATGGAGGCCCTCCAAGAGCATTTAACTTGCTCGACCATAGTAAGATTCTGCATCAAAGGAAATCAGAGAAGAGTTAGCTCGGAAGTCAAACTGACAGGCTAAAAGAATAAGCGACAAGACAAAAAAGGAAAGATGAAAGGTATACCTCACTATGCACCATCCCAGAGCGAGCTGAGAACTCTTCAGGGGAAATCCCCTTATCAGCAAAGTGAGCCAGGAGGTCAACATCAATGGCCCTCCTAACCACGACCTGGCCCAAGCTCATATCGGGATAGCGGCGACTCAAACTGTTAACCCCATCGAGAGGAGGCACATCACTCAACCTCCTCATCTTTTCATCAAGGGACTCTTTGCTAGGGGGAGAAGAGGTTGGTGGAGGCAATTGGCTCGAAGACACAGACTTTCCCTTCTCAGATCGAGACCTCTTCTTCGAGCTCAGAGGACGATCGTCATCATCTTCCTCCATGTCATCATCATCAACATTGACAACCTGTAAAGGGCTAACCCCCGCCATCCTAGCTCCAGAGGTCTCCACATTGGCATCTTGAATTGGGTCGGAGCTCAGACTTGCCCTAACTGACCTGTGGGACTCGTCACCCCCTTCATTAGCGTCATTGGATTGGGTACCACTCTGCAAAGGGTCTTCCAGCTCGACCTCTTCCATTGGGATCATCCCAGCAACATCCTTTGGGAGCAGATTGTTCCTCGCAACAGCTTCCCTCTCTCTGCTCGCCTTAGCATTGGCAGCCCCATGAGTCCTCTTGGCTTTCTTCTTATCAGAAACTCCAACGATACTGTAAGTACCCAAATCTGGCTCATGCCTTCCGGTTAAACTTTCCGACAATTTCGGTAAGTTTTCCGGTAATTCCCCGAACCTTCCTAGTGTTCTGGAAATATTCCGGAACTGTTCCAAATCATATAGGGACTGAAAGGGAAGCTTCCCAATTAAGAAACACGTTTTTCTTAATTTGGGAAAACTTCTAGAATTTGCCACCTTGCATGGTTCTAGAAACATGCTGAGTCACAAGTGTAAGTGCTCCAATTTGAGCTTGTTAGAATTTTCGTTAGAAAATTAACGAAAGTTATAACATTTCTAACAATTCCTAACATTCCTAACTTTTCTAACAAAGTGAGGGCAAAATGGGGATTGCCAAAAAAAGATAAACCAAGGAAAAGAATCAAAAAAACAAAAAAAATAAGAAAAACCAAAAAAAGAAATGGCTGGAAACATAATCTGGCTGGTTAATTTGAATTTTAAAAAAGATTATTCCTCTTGTCCAAAGCCTGGAGCAACATTTAATGAACAGTGCACGCTGCAGGTCCTATCCGCGCGGATAAGATTGCAATTTTCAGAGGGCTATAAATTGAGCCCTCCAGTCACAAAAATAAGGAGGAACAAGAGCATAATTCACAGTATTTTGGCGAATATACTCGAGAAAACAGTGAGAATTCTATAAGAATTGTCACCTTTTTCTCTTGAATCTTCCCAACTTTCACTCACTCAAATCAAACCCAAACACTCTTACATTCAAAGTCTCAAACACTCATACATTCAAGCCAAAGCGCCAAAATACAAAGAAGATAGGTATAACCTCCCTCTTCTTACCCTAAATCTTTCATCCATGTATGCATTTTCAAACTACAAAATGTAGTTTATTCTTCTTCTTGTCTTAGATCCAAGAAGATCACCATGGAAGTTCATCTCCATGGATGATCTTCTACAAGGATCAACATTTTCTTCAATGTGTTCTTATTTTCTTGCAAATGCATTTTCAAAACCCTAAAAACCATTTTCAAGCATCAAATCTCATTTTCAAAGGATAAAATTCCCCTTCCCAAGCAAATGAAGTGCTTAGTTCTAATGTACCCCAATGATGGTTTGGTATAGTTGATTCACCACTAAAATGTCAAGTGATCACTAACCAAAACCTAGGGAAATGGAGACAAGCATGGATGCAAAACCCCCCTTAAAATCATATTTTCTTTCTTGAGAAGTTGCTGTCCAGTAGCAATTTTCCAAGATCCCAGTCCATTGTCTTAATTTTTGGACACAGATAAACTTGGAATTTGGTGTTGACTACAAAACACTTTTTGTATCCAACATCCAGAGCTTTCCAAACATATTTTTACTTTATTTTTTGGGTGAGTAAAACTCTCTTTTTCAAATTTTCTTTTAGAGGCTAGTTCATCAGCTTCTGGAAATCCAGATTGCATATCTGAGATTTCCAGAAGGTTTTGACCCCTCAAATCTTCTCCAAAATGGAAAATTCCTTCAAAAAAATCTTATTTAAGGTGTCTGGAATAACTTTCATTCTCTGAGTTTATCCAGATTATGAAGTTTTAAGACCCTTGAATCCATTTCAAAATCAAAGGTCCACTGCCTTTTTCATTCTGGCAGAAGTGGCTCTCAACTTCAAAAGGTCTTTTGAGTACCAAATCTCAATCCAAAAATCTTCCAAAAAATCATGGGATCAGTTTAAAGTTTTAAAAAGATATCCCAATTTTTACTTTTCTGAGTTTCAAATTATTTTGGCCAAAACACACACACACACACACACACAAATGATTTTCAGCTTGGAAGACTCGTTTTACGAGGCATTCCGGGTGCACACTAACGTCCTTCCCGGCGTGTAACATGACCTCCGAACCCAAATCTCTGATCTCGGGCATTTTTCAAAGTTTTGGCCCTTAAAACAAAAATGGCGTGGCGACTCCGTTCTTTTTCCCGGGTTTTATTTGGTTTTTTCAAAGAAACGCGAAAAATCGAATTTTTTCCCGCGAAATGGCGACACATCATCACAAAGTGGCGACTACTGGGAGTTAAGCTTTTTCTAAAAAAAATGATATTTGGTATATTGGTGGAAACCATTAAACTTCCCGTTACCGCCTCCTAACACGAGTCGGGGATAAATTGTGGTTTAACAATCCCACGTACCGGTATCACCGTTTTCCAAAAAAAAAAGGAAAAAGCTTTTGAGGGTCAAGCTTCCGTCCCGGCTTTGAAAATCATTTGTGTGTGTGTTGATTTTTGCAAATTTTAGTGTTGTTTTGGCCGCCTCGAAAAAGTCAAAATTTTGGCTGTCGGAATCATGTCCCTAACTGTCGGAATTTTCGTGCTTACGTGCTTATGGTTCATTAAATTTCAAAAAAAAATTTCAAAAAAAAAAAGGATTTTCAAAAAAAAAGAAAATTTTCAAAAAAATCATGCATCATATTTTTAAGACACAAAAAAAAAAATTCTATTTTACTCGTAAAAGAACATAGATCGCTTGCACACTACGCGCACGTGACCGTACACCGCACACTACGTCCCTAACCCGGGAAATCCTTGTCGCGGTCCGTTTGGTCTTATTACGCTCTCTCGGATGAGCACAGGACTACCCAAACATCCCATGGAGCCTCGTGTCGACCATGCACTTGTCCGTGACACACTTTGTCCGAGACCCTGGTTGGTTTTTAGTCCGGGTCCGTGTCATGCCCCGTCTCGTGTATAGACCTTTCCTTTCAAGCCTTTGTCGGCATACCGACTCAATATCTTTCGGGACCCTAATCGCCGAAGTTCTCGCCGGTTTTCCGCCGCAGACTTTGACCAAGATATTGACCGGCGCCTTGACTTCGGCTCGATCGGCACAAATTATACACCGACTCCCAAAGATTGACACCGAGTCATCAAGGATTAATAAATATTCCATGCCTAATTACGGCTTAACCGACGACAAGTCAAGATCAATTGTGGACGCTTATCGTCCAAATCATGCCGACTTTTCGTCGAGCCCCTGACATGATCTTGACTTTTGACGTCGCCTTTGTCCGTAATTTACATCGAATGCTCGTTAAGACTCGATTACCCGCCGACTTTTAGGATCGTTTTTCTTTCTGGCCTGTGGACCCGCTTGCCCTATAGACCCTCGCCCGGGCCGTCCACCCCGGGAGGTCGAAATACTGTGGAATACGAGGGGCTTATAGACGTAGTGACGGGGCCCACCGATCCAGATCCAGATCAGTAGTTTGCGAAAAAGAAGAGCAATCTTTTCCAACCGATTAGGTTAATAAAACATGTTTTAAGTAAACGTGAACAAATAATCGCATGTTGCATGAGCCTAAAGCCCAAACACCTACCCTCCTTCCATTCCTGCACATCTCGAACCTTCGTGTCCTTTCCCCCGCAGCCTCCTCACAAAGGTTGGTTCCTGACACCGGGTCATCGCTTCGATTAGTTGGGAAGAGTCAAGCGCGTCATCGCCTTCGCCGTTTATTCCGACTCCGGTTTCGTAATGTCCGCATCGGGCCGGTAATGATGGGGACCACATTGCTCCGTCCTCCAAAATCCCTCGCATGCACTCGCATTGGATCCAGCTTGGTAGAACAGATGAGACTTCGGCATGAGGCTCAAATTGATGACCTTCTGGGGGTTGTCGCAAGTCATGGTTCGACTATCAGCCTCAATTCCGATGGCACTTTTACTGCAACGAAGGAAGAGGGTTTTCCTCCTCTTCTTAATCGTCCAGGATACATCAAGATGCTACCCCAAGATTCCTATGTTTCCACCGCCGGGACTCCCGCCCGTCGACTTACAGTGGCAACCGGCCCCCAAACAGCTAGCCGTGGACGAAAGAGTTCGGTATACCGTCGCCTGTCCCCTCTCAAAGTGATGATCCCACAAATATCAGCCCGAGTGATGAAAATCGTGGAACAAGCTTGAAGAAATATGGTCAGCCCATCAAAGCCCCGGGAAGAACGCTGCAATGCATACAGCCCGGATTGAAGAGGCCACACGCCACTTCGGGACCTTAACAATATCCCAACCGACCGGGGCTACCCCGAAGGACAAACATATGCCCGTTCCCCGGACCTCAATATCTCTCATTATCCGGCGGAGTCCAATCACTCGCCTGCATGAGCCCAAGCAGCAGATCCCCGACCAGCTCCACTCAAAGTCATTCCAAAGACCGCCAACCCGAGGTCCCAAATCCGCCACCACCGTAGAACACATTTGGTGGGATATTTGTGACTGTCCCGATTGCCTTGAAAGGGATTATCAGGATCGGATACACGAGGACCGTCCTCCTAAGAAAAAGAAAATTTCCTCCCAAAGAAAAATTGGAAGGAGAGATTCGAGGCCGGTGATAACAAAGGTGGGAACGCTTCTGGGAGCCATCTGGGGATTTGATTATTATGTACTCTACTCCGCCGCCTTCCCCAAAGCAAACAGGGTAAAAGAGCGTAAAAGCCTTGCCAACGACGGAATTGAGACCTTCGGATACCGTAGTACCGCGAACGTAAGTCCAACCCCCTGGGGTCGCCCAAGGTTCGCTTTGTCCAGCCTCCCGAGTATACACCGACGAAGAAAAACCGACGCTGGGCCTGGGCGCTCCCACTCAATCAACATGTCGACTGGAGATGGCAACCGCCACAAAAGGCCTCAAGATAACCTGTGGGCTTCGGCAAAGGCTCTACTTCGCAAGAAAAAGCACGAAGTGACCGGCTTGATGACTCTCTATCCCGAGATAAGGACCAAATCTATGACCCCGCCTATATGGCAAAGCATGATCACCTTCGCGACGAAGATTTACCAAGAGATGTCTCCCAACATAATGAAGCTTTGTACATCACCATTAAGCTCAACACAAGATCGCTCCTCGGAGTATTGGTGGACAACGGATCAGCCGTTAATGTCCTCCTCGCATGATGCGGGCCTTACGCATCAATGAAAGGCACATGATCCCATCTACCCTGGCCGGGCCAAGGCATATGATGGCACGTCCCGTCCCCATCCTGGGATGCTGACTCGGGAACTCGTACGAAACCCAAATGGTGCCCGCAAAGTTCCATGTAATGGATATCCTCCGAGTTCACAGCTCTACTAGTGGCGCCCTCGTTGCATCACATGAAAGCCATAGCCTCCACTCTCCACCAATGTGTCAAATTCATTAACCGACAAGGGGACCTTGAAGTCATAAGGGGCGACAGCCTTCCTCATAGGGAACGAAGCCGAGACCGTTACCAAGCATGCTCTTAGCCGTACACCGGGCTACCTCCTCCGAGTCGACTCAAGTGACTATCGGGGCAAGTCTCGCCGTAATCCCCGTAATCCGGTGATGCTAACTATGTCAACGCACTCAAGCGAGCAGCGTACTCCGAAGAAGTCGATTCATCAAATCCAATTGTCATTTCCAACATTTGGAGGCATACCGGAAGGAAACATCAACGCCGCCATGATACAGGCACACAAACCCCGGTTCCTAATCACGCCTTCGTCACCATTCTTCAAACCCACTCTCTCGACCCCCGCCAAGCCAGGAAATTTTCATGATAAAGATCGACAAGCATCGTCATACTCAACTCGAATCTATGAACGTCGTGTGGGACGTCCTCCTTGCCGAACTACCCGCCAAGCCTTTCCGCTCGAGTATGGGACATGAGATTTTTCTAGCAAAGACACCGAGACGCAATACGCCCTTACATCCGGGATTGAGCGGTCGATTGTGACGATATGGAAATCCCTGCACTGAGGAAGATCCCTACATCCACATGCTCGCCTTTCGACGCTAGACGCAATTGATCCCGGTTCGTAGAAAGAGATGATAGCAAAGGATCGAGGAAGGAGAATGTAAAAGAGACAGCCCCGAGTCATGAGGCCCCCGACAAGCAATGCCGCTAAAGAATTGGGAAACTCTCTCAGCCCGTCCGCGACCAAAGAAGAAATGATCACCAAACTTGGATTGGTCCCCCGTCCCTTTGTGTCAACCTTTGTAAAGTCCTCTCGAGTCTCTCATTGTTGAAGTTTGAGTCTTCCGAGTCGTCCGATGGCCTCACGCCCGAAGACCACGAAATTTTAGCCAATGCCGTATTCCCTCTTATTCTCAATGAAATGACGAACCGTTCGAGTATCCCTTAATTGCCACTTTAACTAATGATGAATTAACTAATAATCTAAAAACAAGCTTAATAACGATTCACTAGATGAAGAAGCGTACACATTAAATGAACAATATATCAAAGAAATCTTTAAGCAAAGTTGTCCGGAAAGAGGAAAATCGAGCCCAAGCCGCCGAAGAGATTTTGACGAGTGTGAATCTGGGAACCGCGGAAGAGCCTAAAGAGACGCAAATTGGTAGTTTCTTCGAAGGGACCGAAAGGGATGCCCTAATTGAGCCGCTAAAAGAATTTGTGGATGTGTTCGCATGGTCCTATAAAGATATGCCAGCCTCGATCCTTCCATAGTTGAGCACCGAATACCGCTCGACCCGTAAGTCAAGCCGCAGCGTAAGCTAAGAAGAATTAAGCCCGAATGGTCCCTACAAGTGAAAGAGGAGATAGAAAAGATGCTCAGTAAGGTGGTTCATCGTAGTCATTGAATACCCTACATGGCTTTCCAACATAGTAACAAAGTGACCAAGGCCAACGGAAAGATCCGGTGCCGCGTAGACTTCAGAGACTTGAACAAAGCCACCAAAAGACGATTTCCTCGCCAAACATCGACATTTTGGTAGATTCCACGGCCAACCATGAAGTCAAATCCTTCGTCGACGGTTTTGCCGGCTACAACCAAATCAAAATGGCGTAAGAGGATCAAGCCAAAACGGCCTTCACAACCCCTCGGGGCACCTATCGCTACACGGCCATGCCATTCGGACTAAAGAATGTCAGGGCTACGTACCAAAGGGCGCTACATACTTTGCTTCCATGACATGATCCACAAAGAAATTGAGGTCTATGTGGACGACATGATAATACATTCCAGAGGATCGATGGCCAGCACTTTGTTGATTTGAGAAAATTCTTCGGCCGCCTCCGAGACCACAAAGATGAGACCGAATCCAGCCAAGTGCACCTTCGGTGTAAGACGAGGTAAGGTGCTAGGATATATGGTGACGTAACGGGGAATCGAAGTAGATCCCCGTAAAATCAAGGCGATAGTTGAAATGAAGCCACCCCTGACACCGACGTAAGTGAAATCCTTCATGGGAAGATTGCAATACATAAGCCGCCAGAAATCACCGACCTCGACCGCGAGCCGATCTTCAAGTTGATGAAGAAAAATGCCTACACGTAATGGACCTGCAATGTCGCCTTGCCTTTGAACAGATCAAGGCATACCTTGTGAATCCCCGATTCTCTCGCCCACCACATCGGCAAAAGCCACTCTTGCTATATCTAACTCGTCACGGATACAAAGAATTTGGGGCTATGCTAGCTCAAGAGAAGAAAGATTCCAAGATCGAAAACGCCATCTATTTCGTAGCGTAAAAGCTCCAAGGAAGCGAACTCAATTACTCGCTTGCGAGAAGACTTGCGCAGTTTGGTCCGGGTAGCGGGAAAGTTGAAACACTACATGCGCCTCACCCGATACATCTTGTCTCAAGGATAGACCCCATCAAATATCTCGTTCGACAAGCCTTCCATCTCCATGAGGTTGGCAAAATGGTCGTTCTTTTGGCCGAATATGACATCACTTATGTTTCAAGGAAATCCGTAAAAGGACGCATAATGGCGTAACATTTGGCCGATTTCCCAAGTGATGAGTCCCGAGGACTCGAACCTCAATTTCCCGATGATGGAATCTTCGCTCTAGAAGGAGAAAATCGCTGGCAACTCTTCTTCGACGGGCGTCAAACAAAAGGGGGAACGGAATAGGAATGCTTCGGTCGATCCTACCGACGAACACACCCCCATAGAAGTAAGGTTGAACTCAAGTCACCAACAACGCCGCCGAATATGAAGCTTGCATAGCCGGGTTGGAAGCCGCCCTTGAAAGAAATATCAAGGAATTGGAGGTGTATGGTGACTCGCCCTCATCATCAATCGTGTCTCTAACAAATGGAAGACCGTGACCCGGGTCTGCAGAAATATCACACTTACATGGAAGAGCTAGTAACTCAATTCAAGGAGATCGCTTTCATTACTTGCCCAGGGATCGCAATGCATTTGGTGCATGCTCGGCAACGCTAGCCTCCTCGTTGAAATACCCGAAGGGAAGTCCGTCAAACCATTCGTAGCCTGTGAGAAGAGAAAATCCCGCTTATTGCTTTGAAATCAGCGTAAGCCGAACCGCCAATGATCCCCGGTACACTCGTATCTACCAAGACCGAAGGATGGCGAGGCCCCTTTCAAAAATGAAGATGGGAAATATAAAGAAGGAATCAAAGCGAAAAGTCTCTCACTCGAAGCGGCTCGCCTCCCATTATATTCTTTTGGGAAATATGCTATACAAGAAGCGTTATCAAGGCCCCTCCCGCGATGTATCGGCAAACAAGAGGCTACCGAACTCATGAAAGAAATACATGGTGGTACTGCGGCCCTCACATGAATGCTCGAGCTCGATGCAAATCATACTCGAGAATGGGGTACTTTTGGATCTCCATGGAAACCGACTACATCCAAGCCACAAAAGCCGCGACAAATGCCGCCGATACTCCAATCTTAATCACTTGCCTCCTCACGAGTTATACTGCATGACAACCCCTTGGCCTTTCGTCACTTAGGGAATCGATGTCATAGGCAAAATCACACCATCAGGCAGCAACGGCCACAAATTCGTCCTGGTAGCTGTGGATTATTTCACCAAGTGGGTTGAAGCCAAGTCCTACAAAATCCTCAACTCAAGGAAAGTAGCCCTCTTCATCAAAGAGAACATCATATGCAGATACGGGTTGCCACCGAAATCATTTCGTATAATGGATCCCACTTCGAAGGGGAATGCGACAAGCCGCCGCGTAATCCGTAATAACCCGTCACAAGTCATCTCCTTACAGCCCCAAACCAACGGAGCCGTTGAAGCAAAGAAACAAGAATCTGGAAAATATCATCCGGAAAATGGCCGTCCAAGGCGTAGATTGGCCCGAGAAGTTACACCCGGCACTCGGGTCTACGTAACATCGCCGAACGGCAACCGGGGAAACACCGTTTGCCCTCACATACGGAATGGAAGCCGTACTCCCAATCGAGCTAGAGATCCTCGCTCCGTATACTACCGGGAAAGCCGTATCAACGAGGTCGAATGGCCCCGCAGTCGCCATGACGAATTGGCCTTGCTAGATGAGCGACGATTGAAAGCCATGGAACACATCCGAGCCTACCAAGCAAGAATGGCCAGAGCCTTTGACAAGAAAGTAAAGCATCGGGAGATCCGAGAAGGGGATCTCGTTTTAAAAGAAAAGCCCCCACCCGTATCAACCCTCAGCAAATGGGAGCCTCGTATGGGTCGGGCCATACGTCGTCCCGTAAGATCTTCTCCTGAGGAGCCATGCAACTTGCGGACCTCGACGGGAATCCCTTTGTACACCCAAATGAATGGTGACAAGTTGCGCAGATACTACGCGTAAAAAAAAAAAGAGAAATAAAAAAAAGAGTGCTAAAAGAGTAATACCCAACTAGGTTGAAAACCCGAAGAGGGCGGCCTAGGTAAAAAACAGGGTTGCACCATAAAAAAAGACAAAAAAAAAACAAACAAAAAAACAAAAAAAAATCGACCGGGTTGAACTACGAAGACCTGAGCTCCTCAAAATGAGGGGAACGTAGGCAGCCGGAAACGGTTCGGTCTAAAACACAAATAAAAGTCATACTTTGACATCAATACACTGATCAGACCATGAAAGCGTCTCGAAAAACTCTGAAGCAATTCAAATATTCATTACAAGTTAAAAACTTTTTGATGAGTCTAAGCCCGATTCATTCCTACAACTGGCAACCTGCTAAAGGAAATTAAGATACATAATCAAACTAATGTGTCTCGCCATGACAAGAAAGGGATACTGAAACCTCGTAGTCACTCCATGCCACTCGAATTGGCCTCTCCCCTCTTCTTCCCCTTCGAGTCTTCTTCTTACGAACCGGAAAAATGTCGGTCTTCCTCCTACCAAGCTCGTATAGGAACAGGATCTATCAAACCAGCCTCCGTCGTGGCCTTAGTAGCCCTAGCGTCATCTCTCATCTCCCGTAGCCTAGCCGGTAGCATAGGAGTCCTCCTCTCCCGTCTCTTGACGTAAGCCTCATAGTCGGCCGCGCCGTCTCCGCTCCCGTCGCGAGGGTTGGCCCTCG
Source organism: Adenophora triphylla var. japonica (assembly GCA_022495995.1). Taxonomy (NCBI): domain Eukaryota; kingdom Viridiplantae; phylum Streptophyta; class Magnoliopsida; order Asterales; family Campanulaceae; genus Adenophora; species Adenophora triphylla. The sequence goes on along the minus strand of JAFEMH010001590.1, from coordinate 358,756 downwards.
CCTCGGCCCTCCTCCTCTCGTAAACCGTCGTGTCCTCCACACCCACAATGGCCTCACGCCGTCTCAAAATAGCCATCTCGAGTCTCTCCTAAATGCCTCTCGTACCAATCCAGGTACCAAGTGGTCAAGAACACCGGTCTGACGCCCGAGAATAACCCGAGGAGGAAAGGCGTCATACCTCCATGCTCGGGAAAGAAATGGAAACACCGAGGGATCATCCATAGAAACAGAGCCACCACCCCGAGGGCTATATCATCAAAGCCCTCCAAAGGAACTCCGCTCCAAGCCAAACTGTCTCGTAACTACAAACGGAATATAGAAGCCGGACCGAGAAAGCCCCTAAGCATGACCAAATGAGACCCGTCCCGAAGCACTCGCGAGTCTCCACCCGCCAACAAGGCACCGACCATCTCGATATCTTCTCGTCCGGGCGACCAGCCATCCAATGCTCCCATGAGCCCCGGTCATCGAAATCCACAAAGCAACCCCCTCCCGGCAAATGTCCAAGGCTTGATCATGTCGAGTTTCCCGAAGAATCCCCAAGCGCTCCATCGCCCACAGAGTCAAGAGGAACGGGCCGCCCCGTAAGTACCCAAATCTGCTCATGCCTTCCGATTAAATTTCCCTAAGGCAATTTCGGTAAGTTTTCCGGTAATTCCCTGTACCTTTCCTAGTGTTCCGGAAACATTCCGGAACTGTTTTTAATTAAATAAGGGCTGAAGGGAATCCTTCCTAATTAAGAAACACGTTTTTCTTAATTAGGAGGGAAGGTTCTAGAATTTGCCACCTTGCATGGTTCTAGAATGCTGAGTCATTGTGGATAATGCCGCACGGCCGCATTAGCTTGTCGCCCTTAGCCGCACGGCTTCATTAGCCTTATCCGTGATCGCCTATAAATAGAGCCCTCCTCTACCCATTTTAAAAACAACAATTTCCAACAATACCACACATAATACGAAGAAATACTCCCAAGAGGCTGTTGAAGATCCAAGAAGGTGAAGAAGAAGGCCAAGAAGCTCCCTCCCTCCTCCTTGAAGATCCAAGACCAACCTCTCCTCCTAGCTCCGCCCGAAGAAGAAGGAAGCCATCGGTAACCTCGCACGCCCTAACCTCGCATCCTAATTGCTTTATAAATTGCTCATTGCATTACTTTTATATTGCTTGGGACTTGGTAGATTAAAGAGCATATCTTCATATTCCCCTTCCCCTTTTGCATGCATTAGACATCATTTGTCATAAAAATGTAGTCTTTTCCTATAAAGGTGCATCCTTTGCACCTAAAACCCCCATTTTCAAATAAAAATGTCATCTTCATGCATCCTTTGCATATAAAAATCAAATCTTTTCAATCAAAATGCATCATTTGCATCCAAAATCACTTTTCCAAGCATCATTTGCTTTAAAGACCATGTCTTTACCACAAACTAGCATCATATGCTTTTCAAAATGCAATCTTTATGCATCATTTGCATAATGAATGCCAATTTCTTCAAAAATGCATCCTTTGCATAAAAAATCAAATCTTTATGCATCATTTGCAATAAAGATCATTTCTTTAAACTAAGTGCATCATTTGCAACCCAAAAATGTCATCTTTTCATTAAAGTGTCATTTTTACATACATTTCCCCCCATTCCCCCATTAGTAACCTAGGAACGGACCGGTTTAAAAGATCCTATCTTTACATCGTTCCTTCCATTAAAGGTTCCATATTTCTTTAGAAAGGAACAACCTTGAACCCTATATCTCCAATTATCGCTTAATAAAGAGTATGAAGCATCTATACGAGCTCGACCGTCTTAAAGCGTAGGATTGATGGGCTAGGGACCTTCCTTTTCTAAAGAACCTCATCTTTGACCAAAAAGAGAGTCATTCTCTCGATCACGCAAGTCCCGAGGGTCCCGAGGTTAAAAATGCGATGATCACAAGTCACAAGATGAGGACGGGATCATAATCCCGAATACATAAATTCCAAGAAATCCCGAGCGACAACCAACAAATGGTTTGTACGTTCGGAAGACGACTTGGGACATTCCCTCCTTATTTTCAAACACATGCACACAAGAAAGCACGCAAGCAAGCACGATTAATGAAATCACGGGAGACTTGCTCCGGCAAGGCACCTTGGGTGAACGCCAAACGGTCTTCCCACGGGGTAACTTAACCTCCGAACCCATAAAACCTTTTTCAAAGTTTTGAGGTAATCAAAATGGCGTGGCGACTCCGTTTTTCAAATTAAACCGGATGTCTTCAAACTCGCGTGAATCCAACAAAAACAAAATTTGGGCACACATTCACAGCTTTGGCGACTACTGGGATATCCCAAAGGAGAAAAGCTTTTATTTTCAAAAAACAAAAAAATCGATACTCGGTATATAGGTGGAAACTACTTACCCTTCCTGTACACTCCCTGACGTGGGAGTTGGGATAACCGGTGGTTTAACAATCCACGTACCAGTATCCCTTTTCGAAAAAAAATTTGAAAAAAAAAATAAAAGAAAGCTTTTCCCTTTGAGCGGGTTAGACTCCCATCGCCGATTTCATTAATCATGCTTGCTTTCTTTACCATGCATTGCATCATTTGCATCTTGGAATCTGTGCATACTTTGAACGGGAAACAACCCGAAAAATAGCAAAAGGAGTGGAACTCGGAAAATTGATCCATGCGGTCGTACGGCTCAATCCTCATTGGATTCTCGACCGGGCGACCTCGGTGGCAATTCCACCAGAAAATCATGGTTAATCTGGCGCCCTAGCACTTGGGGCTACTCGGCTCCATGACTAACCTGGGGCTCCTTAAAATTTACGTGCTTATGTGTTGCATTCTCCCCGTCCCGAAAATCATTCCTTTAAAACACATTTCGAAAATCTCTGTTTTAACTCAAAAAGGAACATTTTTAGGAGACCGCATACTACGCGCACTGATATATCCCGTACACTTTGCACGCACGTCCTTCAAACCCGAGGGTGGTTCCACTGCAGCCACGGACAGCCTTACGATGCTCCCGGCGCGCACGGAATCATCCCAACCTCCCCATGGCAGCCGGTGTCGACCAATGCACAGCCCGTGTCACACGTTTCAAAAACCGTGACTTTTGGTTGGTTTTTGGTCTAGTCCGTGTCATATAGCCCAGCTTGCATACCCTCGTAAAGGTCAAGCCTTAGTTCATAATCGGAAGAAGAACTCGCCAAAATTCCAACAAGGAAAAATTGGCGAGATCTCAACTCCGACATCGACTATTGACCTTGACCTCGCACGGAATGCGTAAGAGTCAAGACCGAGTCTTTGCCAACAAATCAAAAGATCTTTCGTTCAAGCGAAGCTCGCTAAAATTCCGACAAGGAAAAATTGGCAAGATCTTGACCCGACATTGACTTCAATTCTAACTCACGCCCGCGTATGCAACGAAGTTCAATGTGACACCGTGTCATCCGGCTTTTGCCGTCCGACCCATGCCTATTATCTTCTCGGACATTACCGAAAGTCAAAACGTCATTCGCTCAATCGAAATTCTCGCCAAAATCCTATCAAGGCGTAAAGACGAGACTTTCCCGTATTGCCTTGACTATAATCCGCATCGCTCGTGCGTTGAAAGTTCCTATGACCCGCTAGACCCGTTAGGAGCGTTCTTTACTCTGGTCGGTGGGATTCGCGTGCCCTATAGGACCCTCGCCCGGTTGTCCACCCCGGGAGGTCGAAATAGGAGGAATACGAGGGGCTTATAGACGTAGTGACGGAACCCACCGATCCAGATCTAGTGTAGTTACGAAAAGGGCAAATCCCCTTTTCCAACCAAATAGATATTAATAAAAGACATCGTTTTAAGTAAACCGGAAGATTCTAATTTGCATATTGCCTCGAGCCTTCACCCTAAACACCTACTCCGAGTCTAAACCTTTCCTATCCCTTTCCCGCAGCGAGAAAGAAGTGGGTGAGAACACCGGGCCGCCGACTTGTTAGCGCAGAATTCTCGCACAGTTCGCTGTAATCCTCGCCTTGGTCACCCGTAGAGTCGAATGTCCGATTCGACAGAGAACAAAGACTGGTTTGGGTAACCAGATGACCAGTGGAAGAAGAGCTAGCCTTAGCTTTGGAAAATAGTCGTAAGGCCCATGAGGAACAAAGCAGGCCATGCTCATTGATGCGCTACGCCGTCATGGGGTCCAGATAGTGGTAGAGCCCAATGGTTCCTTGGTTATGGTAGAAGATGAAACTCCGTAAGTAACCATCTCAAATCCTCTAGCCTATAACCGCCCTCCTCCTCCACCCACATATGAGCCTTTGCCAAAGACTGTCCCTTTTCAACTTTTTCCGTATCCCAAGCCATTAGGGTCCCGACACCCTCTCCTCCTCGTATAAGACCCACTTTGTTCCCTACCAACAGAGAACAAACGCCACAGCTATTCCCGTAACGCAGCCTGCATTACCCTATGGGATTTGCTCCTCTCCCCAAGTATGGGCCGTCCTGCACAACTTCCGTGCCTCGTAATCAATCAAGTGACCTTTTCGGCCTCCCGCCCGCCACAACAGATCTTCCACCCCCAACCTTACCAATAGGATCCCACGAGGCTCCTTTTTCCTACTTCGCAACTATGAGCCTAATTCCTATGCCTCTGGTCGCCTCGTGGAAACACCTGGACTGTGCCAAGTTTACACCTATTTCACTTCTAAAGACTCCCAAGCCACGGTACCGCCTACCACCGTGCCACCCACAGCCTCGCCACTCAAATCTCGACAAGCCTCGCTTCGTAGTCGAAACCGTCCCCGACCCCAACATGACTTGGTTGATGGAACAAGTTAAGTCAATGCAGAGAAGTTCTGAGAACCGAACACCAAAAAGGCGACATATCGATTACCGATCCTAGCAAGATTGTCCCTCTTCCTCCAAAATTCCGAATGCCGAGATTGAAAAGTTCAACGGCACCGATTGTCCCCTGACTCATATTGAAAGTTACCTTCTCGCCATGAGAGCCAAGGATCGTACACATCGCAAATGGCCGACCATTTTCAGCTTGTCATTAAAGGGTTCAGCTCTTAGATGGTTCCCGCACGTAAAACCGTAAGCCCGAGCCACCCGGGACCAAATTAAGGAAGCCTTTCTCGGAGAAGTATAAGGCCAATTTGAATTGGGAAACCAGCAGGAATGACCTACAAGGCACTCTACAGCCGCCTGACGAGCCAAAGTGAGTGAATTTTACAAGAGATGGAACTCGGAAGCTTAGTGAAATGATGACCCCACCGAATGAAGAGGAACAGATGGAGATCTTCCAATCCCGCCTAAAGCCTCAACTAAGGGTCCAAATTGGCAATTACTATTATCCCGACCTTCGAGCAATGGTAAATGCCGGTACCAAGTTTGAAAATGCCTTCAACATGGCCCCGCCACGTGATCGCCCACTCTTATAGCTACAAAGCGCCAGTGTCAAACGCCCTACTGTCACTATAAAGGGAAAAGAAACGGCCGACCGTCAATTACATCCGTAATGAGAAAGTGGGACGTAATTGAAGCCAAGTAGTTGCGAAACCGAGACCTCGTTTCTATACCGCGAAGATTTTGGAATGCCACCGGAGAAGGTCTTTGACGGCTTTGGTAGCCGAAGGACTCATCGTACCTTTGGAAAACTCGGAAACCCGTAAACCCTAATGTCGAATGGACGAAACCAAACATTGCCGCTTCCACAAATATCATGGGCATAACACCAATGATTGCACCTACTTGAAATTCCCCGATCTCTCGCCTAATTGAAGAAGGCAAGTTGGAACCACCTCTGGGTCCTAATGTGGTCAAGAACCCTCTTCCAGCCTAACAATCAGGTCAACATGATTGAGTTCGGGAGACAAATGCAATCAACTTGGAAATCCAGAGATCATAGACATTCTCGAAGTTCAATGTTCCTTATGCCGAATTGCAAGGAAAGTGGAAAGATTTGATTAACGCCGCCGCCATGGAAGGACAAATTGGGCCCATAGTCTGGAACCGATTTTGTTAATGTCGTCGAGCTCGGCCTCTTTTCTATGACATCGAACCAAGAACCATGGTCAAGATTACGTAAGAAAGGCTCACTTATGAGGACTGCGAGTTTGAAGTGAAACAAGCCATGTTAATGAAAGTTTCTTCGTAACCCTTCATCACCCATGATGAGCATAATGTATTTGTAATGGCTCTTACCACTCCTGAGGATCGGTCCCACTGCTTTGGGAAAAGGTGGAAAGAAGAGTGAACCGGCCGTAAGACTTTTGGGATGAAGAAAGCCGTATATCGATGCCGAAAGCACAACCGGTCCTACCGCCCCAGAGGTACCGACGAGATAAAGTCAAGTTCGGAAAGGAGATTCCGCCGTAACAGTCCAAGTATTCCCCATGGAAATGGTGTCAACAAAGGCAATTATGATCCACAGATGAGAACGCCGACAAGACCAAGCTACTCCCAGTGGCAACAAAGAAGAAGGAGTGAGATCCTGGCCCAACCTTTGTCAAGCTACCCTCGAGTCAATAAGTAGTGTAGGGTCCAGAGTCGTAGCTGCGTCTCGTTCGCTTGAGTCAGAATCTTTGAATTCCACCTTCCGAGTCATCCGAAGGCCTCACGCCCGAGGACTACAAAAATGTAATCGATGTCATCTTTCCCCTTATTTTGAATGAAATGACAGATCTTTCGAGTATCCTCTTATTGCCAACTTAACAAATGATAAATTAACTCAAAACTTAACAACAGCTTAATCTTGAATCATTTGAACAAGATGCAAACACACTAAATGAACAATACATTAAAGAAATCTTTAAGCGTGTTTCGTAAAAGAGGAAAACCGGGCCCGAGCCGCCGAGGAGGTTTTGATAAGTGTGAACTTGGGTACCGTCGAGGAACCTAAAGAGACACAGATCGGAAACTTCTTCCTGTGGGGTTAAACGGGATAGATTGATCGATCCGCTCAGTGGGAATACGTCGACGTGTTTGCATGGTCATACAGTGGATATGCCGGGGCTAGACAGCTCGATAGTAGAAACCTGAGAATCCCTCAGCGCGAGATGCTAAACCAAGAAAGCGTAAAACCGAGAAAGATCAAGCGAGAATGGTCTCTACAGGTCAAAGAAGAAATTGAGAAGCTACTGCGGGTAGGATTCATCGAGTCATTGAATATCCGACATGGTTGTCCAATATTGTGACCGTCACCAAGGCCAATGGGAAGGTGCGCCGTGTGTGATTTTCGAGATCCGAACAAGGCCAGCCCCAAGGACGATTACCCTTTGCCAAACATAGACATCCCGGTGGACTCCCTTTTGCCAACTACGAAGTCAAATCCTTCGTTGATGGCTTTGCAGGATACAACCAGATCAAGATGGCCGAGGAAGACCAAGAAAAGACAGACTTCACCACGCCGCTGGGGAACTTACTGTTATACGGTGATGCCATTTGGGCTTAAGAACGCCGGCTACTTACCAAAGGGCGGCGACCGCGCTTTTTTGACATGATCCACAAGGAGATTGAGGTCTACGTAGACGACATGATAATCCACTCCAAAGGCGAGGACGGGCAAAGACTTTGTTGACTGCGGAAGTTCTTTGAGAGACCGAGACAACATTCCATGAGACTAAACCCCGCTAAAATGCACCTTCTGAGTGACAAGGGGAAAAGTGCTTGGGTATATGGTCACGGAGCGAGGTATCGAAGCCGACCCCCAAAAGATCAAAGGCATTATGGATATGAGGCCACCTCGGACCTGCATTAAGTCAAGAGCTTTATGGGAAAATCAAGTACATCACCAAGCTTTCACAATCGCTGACCACTATGTGCGAGCCCATCTTCAAGCTCATGAAGAAGAATGTAGATACGTAATGGACCGAAGAATGCCAGGGATGCTTTTGACCGAGATCAAGGCATACTTGGTACACCCTCCAGCTGCTATGCCCCCTCACGTAGACGTAAACCTCTTCGCTCTATCTCACCGTCACCGACACGGCAAGCTTGGGGCTATGCTTGCTCAGAAAAGAAAGACTCTCGGATAGAGAACGCCATTTACTTTATCAGGCCGAAAGTTGCAGTGGAAGTGAGCTCAATTACTCGGCATGTGAAAAGACCTCCGCAGGACTCGGTCCGGGTAGTCGACAAGTTGAAGCATTATATGCAAGCCCACCCCGTGAATTTGGTCTCAAAAATGGACCCCATCAAGTACATCTTTGATAAGCCTTCCCTCTCGATGCGTCTAGCAAAGTGGTCCTTCTTCTTAGCAGAGTACGACATCAACTATGTGACCATAAAGGCTATCAAGGGTCAAGCATTGTCGACCACCCGGCAAACTTTCCCAAGATAATGAAGACAGAGGGCCCGAACCCCAATTCCCGTGATGAAGGGATCTTTGCGCTTGAACCCGAAAACCGATGGCGCTTATTCTTTGATGGAGCCGCTAACAAAGAGGAAACGGTATCGGGATGCTACCGGTCGATCCGAAGGATGAGCATACACCCATAGCCCTCAAGTTGAACTTCCCCGCCACGAACAATGTTGCCGAGTATGAAGCCTCGCATTGCTGGTTTGGAAGCCGCCTTAGAAAGAAAATGTCAAGGAGCTAGAAGTTTACGGAGACTCACCCGATCATCAATCGGGTTTCCAACAAGTGGAAGACTGTGGACCCTAACCCGCAGCGGTATCATGCCCGTATGGAGGAGTTGGATCGGACAGTTCGAGAAGTGACCTTCCACTACTTGCCAAGGGAAAAGAACAGATTTGCAGATGCATTAGCTACTCTAGCCTCATTGGTAGAGATCCCCGAGGGAAAATCCATTAAACCCTTCCGAGTGGGTAGAAGAGAAGCCCCACCTTCTTGTGAAGTAGACCTGGGACCCGAGCCTATAAAGGAACCCCGGTACAATCAAATTTACCAGCTCCTCAAAGATGGAGAGTCGGCTTTCGAGACAAAGAAGGTAGACCGAAAGAAGGAGTCGAGCCAAGAGCTTGCAAGCTCTACGAAAAGGTTGGCCTCCCATTATGTCATTCTAGGAGGCAACCTCGTACAAGAAGCGATACCAAGGACCACTCCTCTTGTGCGTCACTCAAGAAAAAGCCAAAGAATTGATGACTGAAGTCCACAATGGTCCCTGCGGTCCTCATATGAATGCCAGAGCCCTGATGCAAGTGATCCTCATAATGGGTTATTACTGGATTTCCATGGCAATGCATCGTGTCCAAAGCACGTCCGAGCATGCGACAAGTGCCGCCGGTTTGCCAACCTCAACCATCTCCCGCCTCATGACACCGTATTGCATGACGACTCCTTGGCCGTTTGCAACTTGGGGTATTGACGTGATAGGGAAAATAGCCCCGGCAGGAAGCAATGGGCATGAATTTGTGCTAGTAGCCATCGACTACTTCACCAAGTGGGTAGAGGCCAAGTCTTACAAGGTCTTCACTTCCAGAAAAGTGGCCCAATTCATCAGAGAAAACATAATGTGCAGATATGGGGTGCCCAACGAGATCATTTCCGATAATGGGTCGCACTTTGAAGGGGACTGCGATAGGTTGGTGTCAGAATTCAGAATCACTCGCCACAAGTCGTCTCCGTACAGACCTCAGACTAATGGAGCCGTGGAAGCTGCTAATAAGACGCTCGAACGAATCATCCGGAAGATGGCCACCCGTGGTCGTGATTGGCCCGAAAAGCTTCACTTGGCACTCTGGGGCTACAGAACGTCTGTCGGAAACGGCTACGGGAGAAACTCCTTTTGCCTTAACCTACGGGATGGAAGCGGTGTTACCGGTGGAGTTGGAAATCCCGTCATTAAGGGTCCTCACCGGAAAACAAAGTGTCAATGAAGTGGAATGGTTGTGCGTAGGCATGATGAGTTAGCCACCTTGACGAGAGAAGGCTAAAAGCCATGGAACACACCCGAGCCTACCGAGGCGAATGGCGGAGCGTTTGATAAAAGGTCAAGGCCAAAGACATCAAAGAGGGTGACTTAGTATTGAAAGTGAAGCCCCCTACAGAGACAACCCCACAGGAAAGTGGGAACCCGTTTGGATCGGCCCTTATGTGGTGCAGAAGATACTATCGGGAGGAGCCATGAAGCTTGCAGACCTGGACGGCAATCCATTTGTCCACCCAGTCAACGGTGATAAGCTCAAAAGATACTATGTCTAAAAAAAAAAAAAATTAATAATAATAATAATAAAAAAAAATCTTAGTGCAAAAAGAGTAATGCCCAGCTAGGCTGAAAACCCCAAAAAGGGCGGTCTAGGCAAAAGACAGGGTTGCACATAAAAAAAATCTTAGTGCAAAAAGAGTAATGCCCGGCTAGGCTGAAAACCCCAAAAAGGGCGGTCTAGGCAAAAAACAGGGCTGCACATGAAAAAATTAGTTCACCAGAATGAACTACGAAGACCTGAGCCCCTTAGTCTTTCTTGTAAAAGGGGAACGTAGGCAGCCATATATGGTTCGGTCTAAACAATAAAAAGGACGATTAAGTTTCCATGAAATGTGTCCTAAACAATAAAAAAAGACATTTGAATTTCCATGAAATGTGTCTTGATTAATTTCTAAGATAATATTTCTTGTTCATTACAAGTTAAAAACTTCTTGATGAGTTCAAGCACGGTCTACCTCTTAACTCTGCTAACCTGCTACAAAGATCTAAAATACAATAAAATGCCTAAATAAACTAATGTGTTTGCAAAATGGCAATAAGGGAATCCTAAGAAAAGATTTGTCAGTCGTCATTCGCTGAGTCTTCTTTGGTCTTTTTCCCTTTTCCTCGGCCCCGTCGAGTCTTCTTCCTCTTTTTGTCTATGATGTCGGTATCCCTCATCCCGACCTCCGGTATCCTCACTGGAGCCTCTACCAAACCCGTGTCAATAAGTGCTCTCTCTATCCGAGCACGAGTCCGCACTTCCTCCCTCTGAGCCTCAGTCAAAGGAGCGACCTCGGACAACCTCTTGTACCGAGCCTCCATATCACGACCAAGTCACCCTGACCGGTTATGGCGACTCGCCTTAGCCTCGGTCTCCCTCAAAGTCCTACTCGAGTCGCGCGATCGGCTCCCAATAAAGCTCGACGTCTCTCCTCCAAGATGACCTGAGTCGCTCCCATCTCCCTCTCGTACCAATCCAAGTAGACGGTGGTCAAGATGGTGCTCTTCCCGCTCCCGAAGATAGCCACAGGTGGGAAAGCGGCATATGTCCAAGCCCTCGAGAAGAAAGAGAAGGCATTTGGATCCCTCATGTCCAATGACACCACCTCCATGGTCCGGATGTCCTCCCGATCACTCAATGGCTCTGTAAAGCCCCAAACTACTGGATACTAAGCGGGGTATGTAGAAGGATGACCGGCAGAATCACGGAACCCTCACGGCATAGGACTCCTGAAATATCCTCCTGGTCCGCAACCTCCAATGAGGTATCCACCAACGGATGTCCGAAGTGGATAGCCTAGCCATCGTCGGCTCCCGGTTACCACTGGTCCTGTTGCCTCGGTGCACCTCTCCGAGAAATCACCCAAGGGCACCGAGTCGGCAAAGCCCACGGCAAAGCCAGAGCCTCTCCTGCGGCCATAAGGTCAACACGGCGGGACTCCCGGATCTCATGAAATGGTCTCCCGAGCCATCCTGTCAATCCCATGAAGTGTCTCTCCCAAAACCGGCGGGACAATATCCTTCCCGGCCTTGCGAGTCTCTAACCATGTCCAAGAGACCACTATGACAGATCCCCACGGACTCGGCGGTGAACGGAGCGAGAGAATACGCAAAGAATGAAAGCATCCATAGCCACCGTGGTCGTAGCCATATACGGAGACCCAAACACTGCCCGGGATATCGAAAGGTCAATCCTATCAGGGCTATCATCATCCTCTCGGCCTCTCCCAAAGGAATCTGCGAAAAGATGCAAGCTTTACCGTCACCGGCACGTCTCCGATCAGCGGAATAGATATAGCCTCAATCTCGGGACCCCCAATCAAGGCTCGGAAGTCTTCATGCGTCGGGACAATCTCGTTGTAAGAAAAGCGATAAACATGTCTCGGACGTCCCAGGAACTTTCTTTGCGGCTCTCAAAAGGTCCCAATCGGGCGGGAGATCCCTCAAATGCCATAAAGACTTGATCTTGAAGGAAGAATCAAGCAGTCCCCTATGAGATTGGAAGTTGTGTCTCACCCAAGATTGAAGATCGGACGAAACGGTCTCGCTTCCCCCTTTGCAATCGACGGGCTTCTCCATCGCAAAATGATCAAAGATGGTGCTTTTAGGTCCAAAATGTGCTCTGGGAACAATTGGGACAAGTCTATGTTGAAAATGAAATGAAATGGCCAAGCCTTGCTTTTATTCGAGAAAATAACCGGTTCGAGACAGGCGTGAGCCGCACGGCTTCATTTGCCCTAGAGACCTATCCGCGCGGCTACATTAGCCCTCTGCGAGAAAAAAATTCTGCGGCAACCAAAGTTGCTGCCCAAGGGAGTTTTCACCCCACTTTTTCAACCAAAACACGTACAAAAACATGTCCGAAGCCATTCAAGCATTTATATACCATTATAAATCATTTTGGCCCGGTTTCGGCCCCAATTCCAAGCAAAAAAGTCGCCCCAAGGCTCAGATAATATGCAAATTGAAAAAGCATGAATTAGAAAAGCAAATAAAACATAAATACAATGTCTTCGCCCCATCGGCGCCCAAATAAAGCAAAAAATAAACAAAGTGTGCATAAAAATTGTTCATTGTTTGTTTTTGTTCCAAATCTACTCTAGAGACCTCCTAGGCCTCCGACTCTTCTTCCTCCTCATCGCTACTCAGCTCGTAGATGCTAGCCTCCCTCATCGGGTCCTCACAGTCGCTCACATCGAGACAAGATGGACATTATCGTGCCCATACTCGGCCAGTTTGCTCCCGGAATGTCGGCGTTGGGTCCCCGCCCACGAGGCATGGCCTTTGGAAGAGTACTCCGAGGCCGATGAGGTAGGCGTTGTGCCCCAACGTGCCGTCTCTTGCGCCCGGGCTCCTGTGCATCCGCATTGCCTTCGAAGCGCGAGCCGGCTTCCTCGAAGGGACCGGCACATGTCCTTCCAGCCCTATTACCCGACCAATCTATCATAGGTGCGAGTGGAACACGAGAAAAAGAAGAAAAATCTCGGAAAAATCTCGAGAAAATTGCAAAAAGCGAGAAAAATACGAAAGGCGAAAAGGGAAAGGACCCTAAAAGTATACTTACGGTCTTTGTCGGGCGGCAAGGTGTCTTGGGGCTCCCTAGCATCGGGGACAGTATCCTCATCCTCCTCGGTACTCCATGGACCACGTAGGATAGATGCGCGGGGAGGGATCGGCGGGTCGGTAGGCTCATCCTCCCCATATCCACGAGTGACCGCCGGCTTCACAAGCTTCGTGGCGTCCTCGGCGCTGCTCCACAAACACGGCGTAGGGGGTGTCCATGTCGAAGTACTCCTCTGCGGCCACGCACTGCACAGTACCTGGCAATCTCATCCTGGCCAATCCACAGGCTGTAGCATCCGTCTTTGGAGGATCTGAGGAGTAATGGCGTCCAATGGAGGGACATGGCCATCTTGCCTCGAGAAACGGTCCCCCAAGTAAATGACATCACATGTCGGCCCAGTGAGCCACCTCCTGCCTAGTCGCCTCAATGGCATCTCCCGGCCAAAATCTGGATACTGCCCCAAGGGTAGAAGTCCACTCCGTCGTGCCCGTCCTTATTGATGATCGGCCTCACCATTTTGTAGTCGAAGGTGATCCGGGTCTTCCCAGTGAATTTATCCCTCGCATCTCCCCTCCGGCGAACCATAGCGGGGAAGATGGTGACATCACTCTGCTTGGTTCCAAGGGAAGAACCCGATCACCTCGCAAAACCGGGCTGCATATTCAAAGCATCAAAAGGTCATTCTCTCTCGCATAAAAGTCTCAAGACGAAAGAGAAAAGAGAAAAGAAAGGAGACTACCTCGAGGGCAAATGAGAAGCGATCCATGGAAGCAACTTTGTTCATTGTACATGTCCAACGAGAAGTACAACTCCGCCAATCCGGCCTCTCCCAAGAGACCGTCCCTATCCCATCCACATCCTCGAGAGTCGAGGAGGCAGAGTCATAGCTAGCGTCCCGAGAATTAGCAAAGATAGTGGCCGATAGCATCAACCATACAAAGGCTCTAGCAGTGTGGGCGATCACATCATTAGCGGCAAAGTTACGCATGCGATTACGAGCTGCCACCTCGACATTCCGTGTCTCCATCCCGGCCCCTTGGGAATCGGCTCAAACCCGACCAAAGCACGGAACTCCTCGGCGTAATGTGGTCTCTCCAAGTCACGGGCCTCCCGGTGAGCGTAGGCCGATGTAGGCTGTGAAGTCGGCGGAGTCACTGTCGGCTCTCCCGGCTCGGGTGAAAGCTATGTGTCTTGTCCCAGAACTCGAAAGGGCTGGATCAATCCCTTGCTCTTCGAGGTGATGTGAACACCCCTGCCGATAGCCTCGACGAACGAATCTAGGCCGGTAGCCCTCACCAAATTCTTGGGGTTCACCCCATTCTTCTCAAAATCCGGCATCCTCTGCCAAAGCTTAACTGCTATCTCAGATGGTCCTCTAGACTTGTTCTCCTGTAGACAAGCACAAACAACAAAAAAGTGTGTCAATCATTCATCATTTTCAAAAAAACATGCATATATTCACAAAAGTGCACATGTTTTCAAAAGAAAAGCATTCACAAAAGTTTTTCTAGCATTATTTGCATCAAAAAAGCGTCTTTCATCACTTGAAACGCGTCATGTCAAGTCCCATTGCTTTCCTAAAGCACAAAATCACAATTTTCACAATTCTTTGCACATAAGCATTATTCTTTCAAAAATGGCATGCATGAATCCTTTTCATCTTCCAAAATCATGTTTTCTCAAAATTTTGACCTAGTTCTAGCACATGCAAGAACTCCGTCTCACTTTAGACAATTTTTTCATTCTTACTTTATTTGCGAGAAAAAAGTGGGTCATTCCCATTATTTTTGTCAAACAAATTGCACATTGCATATTCTTAGCCTCATAGGTTATTCATCAATGTCTCAAAATCATTCAAAAATCCTAGAAAATTCCTAAAATTCGGGTCAAGCCCTAAATCATTCAAAATTCAATCAAAATCGATGGAATTGAGCAAATTAAGAATGCTTACCCCAACCGATCGCGGGTTCGTTGATTTATGCTCTCTTCTCCCCGGGTAAAGCTCCGACGGAGGCGTAAGAAAGTCATACTTTCTTTCCGTTCGCACGAGCTCCTTTCTCCTCCTCCGAGCGGCCGCCAACATGTTTCTTCTTGCTTGCCTTGGTATGGGATTGCCCTCCGGATCCATCTCAAATCAAAGGGAAGCAAGGGGATTGAAAGAATTTCGAAATTCTCTTCCTCTCCTCTCTCTCTCTCTGCGTTCTTGGGCGGCAATGTAATGCCAATGGCCCGTTCAAATCTGATTTTAAATAATCTGGAAAAAACAGGTCTCTAGCCGTACGGCTCCTTTTTCTCCATCTCATGCCGGGCGGCCTCATTCGCTACGAGCGAGAAAATTACAATCTGCCTGGACCTTCCACTTGGGCATGCAATTTCCGTTATCTTTTAACCAAGATAACATCTTTTTCAGAAGATATCCCTTATCTCTTAAGCAATTAAGCTTTCTTCTCAGTCGCCTCCGTTAATTCCGTTATAACGGGATAACGCTAGGTGACAACCTCAGAATTGTCAAAACTCTAAACTTAAGCTACCTCTATCCCGAATAGTGACGTATGCTAAGTTCTCTTAACTTAAGCTACCTCTATCCAGAATAGTGACGTACGCTCAAGTTTCTCTTAACTTAAGCTACCTCTATCCCGAATAGTGATGTACGCTCAAGTTTCTCTTAACTTAAGCTACCTCTATCCCGAATAGTGACGTACGCTCAAGTTTCTCTCAACTTAAGCTACCTCTATCCCGAATAGTGACGTACGCTCAAGTTTCTCTTAACTTAAGCTACCTCTATCCCGAATAGTGACGTACGCTCAAGTTTCTCTCAACTTAAGCTACCTCTATCCCGAATAGTGACGTACGCTCAAGTTTCTCTTAACTTAAGCTACCTCTATCCCGAATAGTGACGTACGCTCAAGTTTCTCTCAACTTAAGCTACCTCTATCCCGAATAGTGACGTACGCTCAAGTTTCTCTTAACTTAAGCCACCTCTATCCCGAATAGTGACGTACGCTCAAGTTTCTCTTAACTTAAGCTACCTCTATCCCGAATAGTGACGTACGCTCAAGTTTCTCTCAACTTAAGCTACCTCTATCCCGAATAGTGACGTACACTCAAGTTTCTCTCAACTTAAGCTACCTCTATCCCGAATAGTGACGTACGCTCAAGTTTCTCTCAACTTAAGCTACCTCTATCCCGAATAGTGACGTACGCTCAAGTTTCTCTTAACTTAAGCTACCTCTATCCCGAATAGTGACGTACGCTCAAGTTTCTCTCAACTTAAGCTACCTCTATCCCGAATAGTGACGTACGCTTAAGTTTCTCTCAACTTTAGCTACCTCTATATTCTCGATAGTGACGTAAGCTCCAGTTTTCTCAGGTGACAACCTCCATTAATTGTCAATCAGGTGACAACCTCCATTAATTGTCAATCAGGTGACATCCTCCATTAATTGTCAAACCCTCGAGGATCCTAGACATCGTTCCTACCTATCTAGTGATGCTCGAACTACGATCAAGGCTTGATTCCTCCGGGATACGTAGGTAGCCTTTTATAAAAGGTCCGACCATCCGACCACTTTGGTCACCCTTTTTTTTCCTCCGTCACTCCTCAGTGATGAAGTAGTCTCTCATAAGAGACTTTGTTATCTGACCACCTTGGTCACTTCTAGCATATCCCCAGTAGGATCAATTGCTTGACCTCTTAGGTCATTTTCTCTTCTACTTCCCCAGCAAGAGATCAGTTTCTCTTCTCCATTCCTCAGCGGATCTACTCCGAACTACGGCCTGGCTTGATTCCTCCGGGATACGTAGGTATCCTTTCATAAGAGGTTCAGCCACTCGACCACCTTGGTCTCCCAATCCGTCTCGGCATTCGCCAGATCGGATCCTTTTCTATCGACAACCCCACTCGCCTTGCAAGTGACGTTGCCGAGGGCTACTGTAAGTACCCAAATCGCTCATGCCTTCGGTTAAATTTCCCGGCAATTTCGGTAAGTTTTCCGGTAATTCCCCAGACCTTCCTAGTGTTCCGGAAACATTCCGGAACTGTTTTTAATTAAATAAGGGCTGAAGGGAATCCTTCCTAATTAAGAAACACGTTTTTCTTAATTAGGAGGGAAGGTTCTAGAATTTGCCACCTTGCATGGTTCTAGAATACTGAGTCATTGTGGATAATGCCGCACGGCTGCATTAGCTTGCTGCCCTTAGCCGCACGGCTTCATTAGCCTTATCCAGACTGCCTATAAATAGAGCCCTCCTCTACCCATTTTAAAAACAACAATTTCCAACAATACCACACATAATACGAAGAAATACTCCCAAGAGGCTGTTGAAGATCCAAGAAGGTGAAGAAGAAGGCCAAGAAGCTCCCTCCATCCTCCTTAAAGATCCAAGACCAACCTCTCCTCCTAGCTCCGCCCGAAGAAGAAGGAAGCCATTGGTAACCTCGCACGCCCTAACCTCGCATCCTAATTGCTTTATAAATTGCTCATTGCATTACTTTTATATTGCTTGGGACTTGGTAGATTAAAGAGCATATCTTCATATTCCCCTTCCCCTTTTGCATGCATTAGACATCATTTGTCATAAAAATGTAGTCTTTTCCTATAAAGGTGCATCCTTTGCACCTAAAACCCCCATTTTCAAATAAAAATGTCATCTTCATGCATCCTTTGCATATAAAAATCAAATCTTTTCAATCAAAATGCATCATTTGCATCCAAAATCACTTTTCCAAGCATCATTTGCTTTAAAGACCATGTCTTTACCATAAACTAGCATTATATGCTTTTCAAAATGCAATCTTTATGCATCATTTGCATAATGAATGCCAATTTCTTCAAAAATGCATCCTTTGCATAAAAAATCAAATCTTTATGCATCATTTGCAATAAAATCATTTCTTTAAACTAAGTGCATCATTTGCAACCCAAAAATGTCATCTTTTCATTAAAGTGTCATTTTTACATACATTCCCCCCATTCCCCCATTAGTAACCTAGGAACGGACCGGTGTAAAAGATCCTATCTTTACATCATTCCTTCCATTAAAGGTTCCATATTTCTTTAGAAAGGAACAACCTTGAACCCTATATCTCCAATTATCGCTTAAGAAAGAGTATGAAGCATCTATACGAGCTCGACCGTCTTAAAGCGTAGGATTGATGGGCTAGGGACCTTCCTTTTCTAAAGAACCTCATCTTTGACCAAAAAGAGAGTCATTCTCTCGATCACGCAAGTCCCGAGGGTCCCGAGGTTAAAAATGCGATGATCACAAGTCACAAGATGAGGACGGGATCATAATCCCGAATACATAAATTCCAAGAAATCCCGAGCGACAACCAACAAATGGTTTGTACGTCCTGAAGACGACTTGGGACATTCCCTCCTTATTTTCAAACACATGCACACAAGAAAGCACACAAGCAAGCACGATTAATGAAATCACGGGAGACTTGCTCCGGCAAGGCACCTTGGGTGAACGCCAAACGTTCTTCCCAAGGGGTAACTTAACCTCCGAACCCATAAAACCTTTTTTCAAAGTTTTGAGGTAATCTAAATGGCGTGGCGACTCCATTTTTCAAATTAAACCGGATGTCTTCAAACTCGCGTGAATCCAACAAAAAACAAAACTTGGGCACACATTCACACCCCCGTGCATATACCGTCTCCCGGTAGCCAGCCTATCGAGAGCATGGAAAGTCTCCCCCAGGATCAGAGGTACAACATCTCTGCCCAAGCGACAATGAACGACTACATCCAGCAGAGACCGATGACAGATCCCAAAGGAATAGACCATGAACAGGGTGCCAAACATACAAAGTGCAAAGGCATCCCAATAGGCATCATCCACCAAGCCTAGGCCCCTAAACCTATCGGGAAGGCCGGAAATATCAAAATGATCGGGACCACGGATCATACCTTGCGCTTCCTCCGGGGAAAGATGAAGGAGGACGCACAATCTGTCAACGAAAGAAGCCCCTCCGGGCAAAGGAACCGCTATCTCTTCCACCTCCGGACCACCAAGCAAGGCCCGAAATTCTTCGACAGTCGGAACAATCTCGTTGAAGGAAAGGCAAAAGACATGCCTCCTAGTGTCCCAAAATGAGGAAGAAGCCCTCAAAAGACCGTAATCCGGAATCAATTCCTTGAGAGACCATAAGCACTTCACCTTATACCTTTCTTCAAAGAAGGACCTCCTCTCATGCATAATCTCCCGGGACCAATCCTTGACCTTGTTGAAGAATGACATTTGGGATTCTTGGGACAATTTTGATGGAGCTTTTCTAAGGTTTTCCATGGTTTTTCTCTCTTTCTCCCCGAAAATGGCTGTTTGGACTGGAGGTTGAAGAGGATATTTGAATTTGAAATAAAGTGAGACCAGATCTGAAGCAAAATTAAAGGACAATGTCAGATGCAGGACTCCTCCGCGCGGATATGTTTGCTTTCCATCAGAAAAATCTGCAACAGTCCAAGCTGCTACACCAAAAGAGGAATATTCCGTCCCGGTTGCTCGGAACCTGTGCAAAAACCTCCCCAAACCAGTCCATATACCAAAAACTAACACCCTTGCCAAAAAAAAAAAACCAAGGCTCATGCAACACTGCATTCATACCGCATTGCATTCATAAAATAAAATCCTAAATTATTACATCCCAAAAAAAAAAGAAAAGAAAAAAAGAGTGTGCAAAAAAAAAAAACAAACAAACATCAATAAAATCCTAAATTATTACATCCAAAAAAAAAGAGAGAAAAAAAAATGTGCATAAGCTGTACAAATCTCAATCCCAGTCATAAATCTCAGAAAATCAGTCTAAAAAAAAATTCAGGGGGGGGGGGGGTAATCAATCAGAATCCCTAGCGCCCGACGTGCTGTCCCGGTCCCTCTTACGACTCGGGCCCGCCTCCTCGGGAGCCACTGAAAATCTCGGGCTCAGAATCGTCCTCGTCTCCAGAAGAGGCTCGTCAGGACCAACCGGCACGCTCTGATAGGGCAAGCCGAGATCTGCGAAAAAATCATATCCGAAGGTGAAGGCGTCGGACTCCTGGACGTACGAAGACGACCCACCATGCTGCCAAACGTGTCCCTGCCCGTGTGGATCCCCGAGAATGACGTGATCCGAAGGCAGCACCGCGCGGGGATCAATGAGAGGAGACAGAGGAGTCTACGAAGAAGTCTACGAACGAATCGGGAAGCCTCCCGCCTAACGAGGCGCCGGCCGTAGTCGCCTCGCTCTAGCCTGAGGAGCCCCGCAAGCGACCATCCTCCTGATGAATCTCTTAGCTCCGATCACTTGCTTCGTCAGCTTCTCGACGACCACCTCCGAAAACTGCACAAAAGCAAAAGCGTCAGAAACAGTTGAAGCGAGAAATGATGACAGGAAAGAAAAAAAAAGAAAGAGAAGCCATACCTTCATACCCGGACGAGGCCGGAAAGCTCGTGGAAGCCGCTCAGGCTGAGGGATCTGCACCCTCAATCGGACCCCATCCTGGATATATGAAAAATCCGTTCGAGGGTACCGCGGGATCCCAAGCCCCTCTCTATCCGTAACACGGGGCATCGTCGGCCTCCTCAAAACAAATACTTTGGGTACGGCTCAACCGCCACAAATGCCGAGAAGTCTTTGGCCGGCTCGGTAATCATCCCAGTCGCAGATCTGTCACTCGGGTGCATCATATCGGCGGGAGGCTCCACCGGTGTCATCAAAGGCAAATTCACGCCATGCCGGCGCGTCACCCTCTTTCCCCGAGATAATAGGCATCGCAGGTCGGACCTCTCGAGAATCCTCCATTGCACGGTCCAAATCTCGGCGCCCTTCGGTGTGCCACCTCGAAGCGATCCCGGGGATAGAATATCATCCTCTCATCCAGTCAAAGGAAGGCAATCCGCGTACTGAGAGTCGTACGCCCCCTGGAGCTTATCTTCTCCCGAGCATGCTTGGACCAAGAATGCATGGCCGGATACGCCCGACGTACTCCGCCGTGCCGCCACATCGTGACATGAAAAAACTCCAACGCCCATACCTGCGAAAGGTAAAAATCAAATCAATCCAGTGCAAAAGACAAGTGTGTGCTCAAGAAGAAAGGGAAAGCAAAGAGAAATCTTATACCTCCAGGGCTAACTCAAAGCAGTACAAGGAGCTCACGCCTTTCCGGCTGTACCTATCGAGAGCAAAGTAAAGCTCGCCGGCCCGGCTTCTCCCAGGAGACGTCTCCGGCCATCTCCATGTCCTCCAAGGACCTCGGCAAGGCAAAGGCTGCCGTCCCCTCGGCATGTCCAAAAGGGTGCTCGAAAAAGCAAACCATAAGAAGGCCACGGCAATGCGATCGGCGCCTATCCTCTCCTCCCGGCCTCATAGCTCACAATGGTCTCCACAATCTTCCCGTAGACCACCGCATACTCCATCCCCATCCCCTTTTTGGGAATAGGGGAAAATCCCGAAGAGCACAGCCAGATCCGCATCGCTGTAGCCATCCCGCCACTCAATGCTGCGTCCATTGAAGGACAAACCCGTGATCGCAGCATAGTCAGAAGGCGTAACCGTAGCCTCGCCCCAAAAGAAGTGAAACGTGTGGGTCGCATCCCACCAATGCTGCGCTAAAGCAAACATCAGGCCCTTGCTCTTAGGGAACTTGACCAGTCCCCTCAAGCACTCAACAAACTCCCAAAGCCCGGTCTCAACAACAATCTGTCTCGGACTCGGCAAAGCTCCTCGGCCCGCATTCGGAAGCCGGTCCCACAAGTCAACTACAGACTCCACCGATCCTCGAGTCTTCATCTTGTTCAGCTGCTCCGTAACGTAGTTGTTTCCACCCTGCAATAAAAAAAAAGAAGAAAATGTCAAAAAAAAAATTGCATTTGCATTTGCACGAAAAAAAAAAGAGCATACATATGCATCATGAAATTTCAAAGAAAAGTCGACAGCATAACAGCATACAATGAGCATAGCCCCATTTTTTTCGCACAAAAAAAAAGAGACAGTTTTCAACAAATCCCAATCAACATTCATGAAAAAAAAAATCTTTCATACAAAGAGTCAACGGAAGTAAAAACTCCGTCCCATTTTCATAAAATAACATGCATTCAATCAACGGGAGGAAAAATCCGTCCCACTTTTCAAAAAAAAAAAATCAAAAATCATACGTTCATATCATCATCCCATGTTGGCAAAATGCCAATTATTTTCTCAAGCAAAATGCACATTTTGGAACACCAACAAATTCATTGCAACATGCATATCATCAAGATCAATATTCAAATTTCAAAAAAAAAAATCAAAAATCATACATTCATATCATCATCCCATGTTGGCAAAATGCCAATTCTTTTTCCAAGCAAAATGCACATTTTGGGATACCCATATACTCATTACAACATGCAAAGCATCAAAATCAAAATTCAAAGCCAAGAACATCAATCATTCGAATTTTCAAAAAAAAAAAATTCAAAAATCACCCAAAATTCAATTTCAAGCAAGAAATCAACAAAGGTAATGAAAAGATTCGAAGTATACCGTTCGGAGACTCGGATCAGAAGCCTAATGTTGCCAAGCATCGGGGTAGGGCTCCTCCGCAATCGATTGCGAAAGAGTATAGTGCCTCCTCATCCGGACGAGCTCCAATCGTCTCTCCGCCACCGGGCCACGTCCTTGGCCTTGAAAAGCACCTTCTCCGTGTTCCATTGCTCGAAAATCGAAGAAAATCGAAAGATTTCGAAGCTTTTTTGCCCAACAATGGCGATTTATTTGCGTTTTCTCTCTTCCTCTCTCGTAATTCTGTAAAAACTGAATGGGGAAGAAGAAGAAGGGGGCGGCCCCTCATTTAAAACCCTCTGAACACGCTCCTATCCGCGCGGATAGGATTGTTAGGGTCAAAATGACCCTTTTGCCCTTTACAAATCCAGGACTCTGCAGTTTAGTCCCCAACTTGACATAGTTAACCAAAGTTAACCAAAGTCAGCCCCTTGACAAGAAAATTACCCCCGGCAGTCAAACGTAAGACCGATCTCCCCGAGAAAGATAACGAAATCCCGTATCTTTCATCAAAATTACCCCCAGCAGTCAAACGTAAGACCGATCTCCCCGAGAAAGATAACGGAATCCCGTATCTTTCATCAAAATTACCCCCGGCAGTCAAACGTAAGACCGATCTCCCCGAGAAAGATAACGGAATCCCGTATCTTTCATCAAAATTACCCCCGGCAGTCAAACGTAAGACCGATCTCCCCGAGAAAGATAACGGAATCCCGTATCTTTCATCAAAATTACCCCGGCGAGTCAAATGTAAGACCGATCTCCCGAGAAAGATAACGGAATCCCGTATCTTTCATCAAAATTACCCCGACAGTCAAACGTAAGACCGATCTCCCCGAGAAAGATAACGGAATCCCGTATCTTTCATCAAAATCATCCCCCGGCAGTCAAACGTAAGACCGATCTCCCCGAGAAAGATAACGGAATCACATATCTTTCATCAAAATTACCCCCGGCAGTCAAACGTAAATGTCTGATTTTCCCCAGCAAAGGCTAACAAAATCCCCAGCAAAGTTAACGGAATCCCAAAAGCCAACAGCATCTCGAGAAGATCTCGAACTACGAAAGGGCTTGATTCCCACTAGGGATACGTAGGTAGCCTATCATTAGGTCCAGCCCCTCGACAAAAACGGTCACCCTCTCGAAGATCTCGAACAAAGTCCACCGAAAGGCCATTTCACATCAAGGTTTGAGGCACCTAAAACGCCATCATCAAGGTCCGAGGCACCTAAAACGCCATCTCCAAGGTTCGAGGCACCTAAAAAGCCATCATCATCAAGGTTCGAGGCACCTAAAAAGCCATCATCATCCAGGTTTGAGGCACCTAAAATGCCATTATCAAGGTCCGAGGCACCTAAAATGCCATCATCAAGGTTCGAGGCACCTAAAACGCCATCTCCAAGGTTCGAGGCACCTAAAACGCCATCATCAAGGTTCGAGGCACCTAAGACGCTATCACTAGGAAAGCGATAAATCGCAATCATACCCAGCAGAGCGGATAGCCGTCAGACCGAAAATGGTCATTCCTATCCCCAGCAGAGCGGATAGCCATCAGACCAAAAATGGTCATCTCTTATCCCCAGCAGAGTTTCTCTCCAGCACCCGACTGCAGGGCTCGCTTTTCAAGGTTCGAGGCACCTAAAATGCCATCATCTCCAGGGTCAAAGACCCGAACTACGACTGGCTTGATTCCCATTCGGGATACGTAGGTAGCCTATTAATAGGTTCAGCCACCCGATCACTCGATCATCCTGCCAAATATGGAGCCTTACTCTTATCGACGACCCCGCTTCCTTCGAAAGCGCCGTCGCCGAGGGGCTACTGTAAGTGCTCCAATTTGAGCTTGTTAGAATTTTCGTTAGAAAATTAACGAAAGTTATAACATTTCTAACAATTCCTAACATTCCTAACTTTTCTAACAAAGTGAGGGCAAAATGGGGATTACCAAAAAAAGATAAACCAAGGAAAGGAATCAAAAAAGCAAAAGAAATAAGAAAAACCAAAAAAGAAATGGTGGAAACATAATCCGCCGGTTAATTTGAATTTTAAAAAAGATTATTCCTCTTGTCCAAAGCACGGAGCAAAGCATTTAATGAACAGTGCACGCTGCAGGTCCTATCCGCGCGGATGAGATTGCAATTTTCAGAGGGCTATAAATTGAGCCCTCCAGTCACAAAAATAAGGAGGAACAAGAGCATAATTCACAGTATTTTGGCGAATATACTCGAGAAAACGGTGAGAATTCTATAAGAATTGTCACCTTTTTCTCTTGAATCTTCCCAACTTTCACTCACTCAAATCAAACCCAAACACTCTTACATTCAAAGTCTCAAACACTCATACATTCAAGCCAAAGCCCCAAAATACAAAGAAGATAGGTATAACCTCCCTCTTCTTACCCTAAATCTTTCATCCATGCATGCATTTTCAAACTACAAAATGTAGTTCATTCTTCTTCTTGTCTTAGATCCAAGAAGATCACCATGGAAGTTCATCTCCATGGATGATCTTCTACAAGGATCAACATTTTCTTCAATGTGTTCTTATTTTCTTGCAAATGCATTTTCAAAACCCTAAAAACCATTTTCAAGCATCAAATCTCATTTTCAAAGGATAAAATTCCCCTTCCCAAGCAAATGAAGTGCTTAGTCCTAATGTACCCCAATGATGGTTTGGTATAGTTGATTCACCACTAAAATGTCAAGTGATCACTAACCAAAACCTAGGGAAATGGGGACAAGCATGGATGCAAAACCCCCCTTAAAATCATATTTTCTTTCTTGAGAAGTTGCTGTCCAGTAGCAATTTTCCAAGATCCCAGTCCATTGTCTTAATTTTTGGACACAGATAAACTTTGAATTTGGTGTTGACTACAAAAAACTTTTTGTATCCAACATCCAGAGCTTTCCAGACATATTTTTACTTTATTTTTTGGGTGAGTAAAACTCTCTTTTTCAAATTTTCTTTTAGAGGCTAGTTCATCAGCTTCTGGAAATCCAGATTTCATATCTGAGATTTACAGAAGGTTTTGACCCTTCAAATCTTCTCCAAAATGGAAAATTCCTTCGCAAAAATCTTATTTAAGGTGTCTGGAACAACTTTCATTCTCTGAGTTTATCCAGATTATGAAGTTTTAAGACCCTTGAATCCATTTCAAAATCAAAGGTCCACTGCCTTTTTCATTCTGGCATGAGTGGCTCTCAACTTCAAAAGGTCTTTTGAGTACCAAATCTCAATCCAAAAAACTTTCAAAAAATCATGGGATCAGTTTAAAGTCTTAAAAAGATATCCCAATTTTTACTTTTCTGAGTTTCAAATTATTTTGGCCAAAACACACACACACACACACACACAAATGATTTTCAGCTTGGAAGACTCGTTTTACGAGGCATTCCGGGTGCACACTAACGTCCTTCCCGGCGTGTAACATGACCTCCGAACCCAAATCTCTGATCTGGGGCATTTTTCAAAGTTTTGGCCCTTAAAACAAAAATGGCGTGGCGACTCCGTTCTTTTTCCCGGGTTTTTTTTGGTTTTTTCAAAGAAACGCGAAAAATCGAATTTTTTCCCGCGAAATGGCGACACATCATCACAACAAGGGATAATGCCGCACGGCTGCATTAGCCCAAGGTCTCTGGCCGCACGGCTTCTTTGGCCTTATCCAGACTGCCTATAAATAGAGCCCTCCTCTACCCATTTTAACAACAACAACAATACCATCAATCACACATAATACGAAGAAGACACTCCCAAGAGCTGCTGGAAGTCCAAGAAGGTGAAGAAGAAGGCCAAGAAGCCACCTCCCTCCTCCTTGAAGATCCCAAGATCAACCTTTCCACGTAGCTCCATCCAAAGAAGAAGAGGAAGCCATTGGTAACCTCTCACGCCCTAAACTTGCATCCTAATTGCTCTATGTGATTCTAATTGCTCATTGCATTTCGTATAATTGCTATTATCTTGTTTGGGACTTGGTAGATTAAAGATCATATCTTTATACCCCCCTTTCCCCCTTTGCATGCATTAGGCATCCTTTGCCATTAAAGATGTAATCTTTTGAATGAAAGGTGCATCCTTTGCACCTAAAAATCCTATTTTTACATAAAAATATCATCTTCATACATCCCTTGCATATAAAAATCCAATCTTTATGATAAAAATGCATCCTTTGCATATGAAATCATTTTTCAAGCATCCTTTGCATTAAAGATCATATCTTTATCCTAAATTAGCATCCTATGCTTTTCAAAATACAATCTTCATGCATCCTTTGCATATTTAAATCCCAATTTCTTCATAAAAATGCATCCTTTGCATAAAAATCATGTCTTTATGCATCCTTTGCAAATAAAGATCATTTCTTTAAATCAAATGCATCCTTTGCAACCCAAAAATGTCATCTTTTCACTAAAAATGTCATTTTTACATGCATTCCCCCATGTCCCCATTAGCAACCTTGGAACGGACCGGTGTAAAAGATCCTATCTTTACATCGTTCCTTCCATAAAGGTTTCATAATTTCTTTAGAAATGGACAACCTTGAACCCTATATCTCCGATTATCACTTAAGATGAGTATGAAGCATCTATATGAGCTCGACCATCTTAAAGTGTAGGATTGATGGGCTAAGGACCCTCCTTTTCTAAAGAACCTCATCTTTGACTATAAAGAGAGTCATTCTCTCGATCATGCAAAGTCCCGAGGTTAAAAATACAATGATCACAAGTCCAAGATGAGGACGGGATCATAATCCCGAATACATAAAATCCAAGAAATCCCGAGCGACAACCAATAAATGGTTTGTACGTCCGGAAGACGACTTGGGACATTCCCCCCTTTATTTTCAAACACATGCACACAAGAAAGCACGCAAGCAAGCACGATTAATGGGATCTTGGGAGACTTGCTCCGGCAAGGCACCTTGGGTGAACGACGATCCGTTCTTCCCAAGGGGTAACTTAACCTCCGAACCCATAAAAATCCTTTTTTTCAAAGTTTTGAGGAAATCAAAATGGCGTGGCGACTCCGTTTTTCAAATTAAACCGGATGTCTTCAAACTCGCGTGAATTTCCAAATACACCGAAATTTGGGGCACACATTCACAGTTTGGCGACTCCGCTGGGGAATATCTCAAAGGAGAAAAGCTTTATTTTCAAAACAAAAAAAATTGATACTCGGTATATAGGTGGAAACCACTTAACCTTCCTGTACACTCCCTGATGTGGGAGTTGGGATAACCGGCGGTTTAACAATCCCACGTACCAGTATCCCTTTTCGAAAAAAAATTTTGAAAAAAAAAATATAAAAGAAAGCTTTTCCCTTTGAGCGGGTTAGACTCCCGTCGCTGATTTCATTAATCGTGCTTGCTTTCTTTACCTTGCATTGCATCATTTGCATCTTGGAATCTGTGCATACTTTGAACGGAAAACAACCCGGAAAAAATATAGCAAAGGAGTGGAACCTGGAAAATTGATCCATGCAGTCGTACGGCTCAATCCTCCTTGGATTCTGACCGGGCGACCTCAGTGACAATTCCACCAGAAAAATCATGGTTAATCGCGGTCCTAGCGGCTTGGGGCTACTCGGCTCCATTGCGTGGGGCTCCCAGAAAATTTACGTGCTTACGTGCTGCATTTTCCCCGTCCCGAAAATCATTCCTTTAAAACACATTTCATGAAATCTCTGTTTTAACTCAAAAAGGAACATTTTTAGGAGACCGCACACTATGCGCACCTGATATATCCTGTACACTTTGCACGCACGTCCTTCAAACCCGGAGTGGTTCCAGCTGTAGTCACGGACAGCCTTACGATGCTCCCGGGCGCGCACGGAATCATCCCAACCTCCCCATGGCAGCCAGTGTCGACCAATGCACAGTCCGTGTCACACGTTTCAAAAAACCGTGACTTTTGGTTGGTTTTTGGTCTAGTCCGTGTCATATAGCCCAGTTGCATACCCTCGTAAAGGTCAAGCCTTAGTTCATAACGGAAGCCAAGATTTTCGCTCAAGCGGAACTCTGCCAAAATTCCGACAAGGAAAAATTGGTAGGATCTTGACTCCGACATTGACTTCGACCTTGACCCGCACGGAATGCGTAAGAGTCGAGACCGAGTCTTTGCCAACAAATCAAAAGATCTTTCGCTCAAGCGAAGCTCTGCCAAAATTCCGACAAGGAAAAATTGGCAAGATCTTGACCCGGCATTGACTTCGATTCTGACTCACGCCCGGCGTATGCAACGAAGTTCAATGTGACACTGTGTCATCCGGCTTTTGTCGCCCGACCCATGCCTATTATCTTCTCGGACATTACTGAAAGTCAAAACGTCATTCGCTCAAGCGAAATTCTGTCAAAATTCTATAAAGGCAGAAAGACGAGACTTTCCCGATATTGCCTTGACTATAATCCGCATCGCTCGTGCGTTAAAAGGTCCTATGACCCGCTAGACCCATTAGGAGCGTTCTTTACTCTTGGTCGGTGGGATCCGCGTGCCCTATAGGACCCTCGCCGGGCCGTCCCACCCCGGGAGGTCGAAATACGGAGTGGAATACGAGGGGCTTATAGACGTAGTGACGGAACCCACTGATCCAGGATCTAGAGTAGTTGCGAAAAAGAAGGGCAAATCCCCTTTTCCAACCAAATAGATATTAATAAAAGACACTCTTTTAAGTAAACTGGAAGATTCTAATTTGCATATTGCCTGAGCCTTCAGCCTAAACACCTACCCTGAGTCTAAACCTTTCCTATCCCTTTCCCGCAGCGAGAAATAAGTGGGTGAGAACACCGGGTCAGCGACTTGTTAGCACAAAATTCTCAGACAGTTCGCCAGAATCCTCAGTTTTGCCAGCTTTCCAGTGTCAAAATGGCCAACATGGTAGTCAACAATGGTAATGACCAAATAGTCGGAGAGGCCATCCCAGTTCAGCCCAAGCCTCACATATGGTATGATGTATGCGACTGTGAGGACTGTCTGGAGTATGAGTATCAAGGATGGATTAATGAAGACGCTCCTTCAAGAAAGAAGAAGAAGAGGAAGTCTACGCAGCAGAAATTAAAAGAAAGGTATGAAGCCGTAGACAAGAGCGTCGAAACTCTAGGGGAGCCTTCTGGCAAGTTCGATTACTATGTCAGTTATGCCAAACAGCCCGCCAAGGAACCCATCATTCAAAGCACAGTCCAGCCTGATACCCCTATGGACAGTGATCCTCTTGAAGCAGAAAGTGCTGAATTTTTGGAAGCTAGCAGATCTAGAAGCAGAATACAGAAAGCTTATTGAATACGTAGCCAGTCAAGGAAGAATTAAGATCCCTTCTGAAGAAGACTTCATCA
Source organism: Adenophora triphylla var. japonica (assembly GCA_022495995.1). Lineage (NCBI taxonomy): Eukaryota > Viridiplantae > Streptophyta > Magnoliopsida > Asterales > Campanulaceae > Adenophora > Adenophora triphylla. The sequence goes on along the minus strand of JAFEMH010001590.1, from coordinate 328,728 downwards.
GCATTATCCAGGCCAACCCTCCTGTTGGCTATACTGACAAGGTCGTGGTGTCCAAGATCAGTAAAGAGAAAATGAGTTATCAGCAGTGCATTGATAAGATGAGCCAGACTCTTCAGTCAATGAGCCCAGTTTTCACGAACGAGCTCGCCGAGAGATTGCATCAAGCTACTCTAGCTCCCCTCACCATCTTTCCACGGTACCGGCCTGTCAATGATTTCCGGCAATTTTTTTATCAATTTGAAGTCTCCAACTTTCTGAAGAACGCTGACAAGACTGCTACTCCCTGTGGCAACAAAGAAGAAGGAGTGAGATCCCGGTCCAACCCTTGTCAAACACCCTCGAGTCAATAAGTAGTGTAGGGTCCAGAGTCAGTAGCGTCTATTCAGTCGAGTCAAGAATCTTTGAATTCCAGTCCTCTGAGTCATCCGAAGGCCTCACGCCTGAGGACTATCAAAATGTAATCGATGTCATCTTTCCCCTTATTTTGAATGAAATGACAGATCTTTCTGAGTATTCTCTTATTGCCAACTTAACAAATGATAAATTAACTCAAAACTTAACAACAGTTAATAATGAATCATTTGAACAAGATGCAAACACACTAAATGAACAATACATTAAAGAAATCTTTAAGCAGGTTTCAGAAAAAGAGGAAAACCGGGCCCAAGCTGCCGAGGAGGTTTTGACAAGTGTGAATTTGGGTACTGTCAAGGAACCTAAAGAGACACAGATTGGAAACTTCTTCCGGGGGGTTGAACGGGACGGGCGATCGATCGCTCGTAGAATACGTCGATGTGTTTGCATGGTCATACGGGGATATGCCGGGGCTAGACAGGTTCAATAGTAGAGCATAGAATCCCTCTAGTACCAAATTCTAAGCCGGTAAAGCGAGCGAGGAAGATTAAGCCGAGTGGTCTCTACGGGTCAAAGAAGAAATTGAGAAGCTACTGCTGGTAGGATTCATCGTAGTCATCGAATATCCGACATGGTTGTCCAATATTGTGACCGTCACCAAGGCCAATGGGAAGGTGCGGCTGCTGTGTGGATTTCCGAGATCTGAACAAGGCCAGCCCAAAGGACGATTACCCTTTGCCAAACATAGACATCCTGGTGGACTCCACTGCCAACTACGAAGTCAAATCCTTCGTTGATGGCTTTGCGGGCTACAACCAGATCAAGATGGCCGAGGAAGACCAAGAAAAGACAGCCTTCACCACACCGTGGGGAACTTGCCGTTATACGGTTGATGCCATTTGGGCTTAAGAACGCCGGGGCTACTTACCAAAGGGCAGCGACCGCGCTTTTTCATGACATGATCCACAAGGAGATTGAGGTCTATGTAGACGACATGATAATCCACTCCAAAGGCGAGGATGGGCAGCACTTTGTTGACCTGCGGAAGTTCTTTGAGAGGCTGAGACAACATTCCATGAGACTAAACCCTGCCAAATGCACCTTCGGAGTGACAAGGGGAAAAGTGCTTGGGTATATGGTCATGGAGCGAGGTATCAAAGCGGACCCCAGAAAGATCAAAGCCATTATGGATATGAGGCCACCTCGAACCCAGACAGAAGTCAAGAGCTTTATGGGAAAACTGCAGTACATCAGCCGTTTCGTCAATCAGTTGACCACTATGTGCGAGCCCATATTCAAGCTCATGAAGAAGAACGTAGACACAGAATGGACTGAAGAATGCCGGGATGCTTTTGACCAGATTAAGGCATACTTGGTACATCCTCCGGTGCTATGCCCCCCACATAGACGAAACCTCTTCTCGCTCTATCTCACCTGTCACCGATATGGCGGTTGGGGCTATGCTTGCTCAGGGAAAAGAAAGACTCTCGGGTAGAGAATGCCATTTACTTTGTCGGCCCGAAAGGCTGCAGTGGGAAGTGAGCTCAATTACTCAAGATGTGAAAAGTCCTGTGCGGGGGTAGTGCAGGTAGTCGGCAAGTTGAAGCATTATATGCGAAGCCCACCTGTGAATTTGTTCTCAAAAATGGACCCCATCAAGTACATCTTTGATAAGCCTTCCCTCTCGACGCGTCCGGCAAAGTGGTCCTTCTTCTTGGCGAATACGACATCAACTATGTGACCGTAAAGGCCATCAAGGGTCAAGTGTTGTCGGACCACTGGCGAACTTCCCGATAATGAGGACGAGAGGGCCTAAACCCCAATTCGGATGAAGGGATCTTTGCGGTCGAGCCCGAAAACCGATGGCAATTATTCTTTGATGGAGCCGCTAACAAAAGAGGGAATGGCGTAGGGATGCTACTGGTCGATCCGAAAGATGAGCATACACCCATAGCCCTCAAGTTGAACTTCCTTGCCACGAACAATGTCGCCGAGTACGAAGCCTCGCATTCTTTGGTTTGGAAGGCTGCCTTAGAAAGGAATGTCAAGGAGCTCGAAGTTTACGGAGACTCGGCCACGATCGATCAACCGGGTCTCCAACAAATGGAAGGCGTGGACCCTAATCTGCAGCGGTATCATGCCCATATGGAGGAGTTGATTGGACAGTTCATAGAAGTGACTTTCCACTACTTGCCAAGGGAAAAGAACAGATTCGCAGATGCCCTAGCTACTCTAGCCTCACTGGTAGAGATCCCCGAGGGAAAAGCCATAAAACCCTTCCGAGTGGGTAGAAGAGAAGCCCCAGCCTTCTGTTGTGAAGTAGACCTGGGACCCGAGCCTATAAAGGAACCCTGGTACAATCAAATTTACCAGTTCCTCAAAGATGGAGAGTCAGCTTTCAGAGACGAAGAAGGTAGACCAAAAGAAGGTATCAGAGCCAAGAGCTTGCATTCCTTGAAAAGGTTGGCCTCCCATTATGTCATTCTAGGAGGCAACCTGTGCAAGAAGCGGTATCAAGGACCACTCCTCTTGTGCGTCACTCAAGAAAGGGCCAAAGAGTTGATGACTGAAGTCCACAATGGTCCCTGCGGTCCTCATATGAATGCCAGAGCCCTGATGCAAGTGATCCTCAGAATGGGTTACTACTGGATTTCCATGGAAACAGACTGTGTCCAGCACGTCCAAGCATGTGACAAGTGCCAGCGGTTTGCCAACCTCAACCATCTCCCGCCTCATGACCTGTACTGCACGACGACTCCTTAGCCGTTTGCGACTTGGGGTATTAACGTGATAGGGAAAATAGCCCCGGCAGGAAGCAATGGGCATGTAGCCATCGACTACTTCACCAAGTGGGTAGAGGCCAAGTCCTACAAGGTCCTCACTTCCAAGAAGGTTGCCCAGTTCATCAAAGAAAACATAATGTGCAGATATGGGGTGCCCAACGAGATCATTTCCGATAATGGGTCGCACTTTGAAGGGGACTGCGATAGGTTACTGTCAGAGTTCAGAATCACTCGCCACAAGTCATCCCCGTACAGACCTCAGACTAATGGAGCCGTGGAAGCTGCTAATTAGATGCTCAAACGGATCATCCGGAAAATGGCCACCCGTGGTCGTGATTGGCCCGAAAAGCTGCACTTGGCACTCTGGGGCTACAGAACGTCTGTCAGAACAGCTACATGAGAAACTCCTTTTGCCCTAACCTACGGGATGGAAGCAGTGTTACCAGTGGAGTTGGAAATCCCGTCATTAAGGGTCCTCCTGGAAATCAGTGTCAGTGAAGTAGAATGGTTGCGCAACCGGCATGATGAGTTAGCTCTGCTTGATGAGAGAAGGCTAAAAGCCATGGAACACACCCGAGCCTACCAGAGGCGAATGGCCAGAGCGTTTGACAAAAAGGTTAAGGCCAGAGACATCAAAGAGGGTGACTTAGTGTTGAAAGTGAAGCCCCCTACCAGAGACAACCCCTTGGGAAAATGGGAACCCGTTTGGATCGGCCCTTATGTGGTGCAGAAGATACTATCGGGAGGAGCCATGAAGCTTGCAGACCTGGACGACAATCCCTTTGTCCACCCAGTCAACGGTGATAAGCTCAGAAGATACTATGTCTAAAATAAAATATATATATTTAAAAAAATCTTAGTGCAAAAAGAGTAATACCCAGCTAGGCTGAAAACCCCAAAAAGGGCGGTCTAGGCAAAAGACAGGGTTTCACATATAAAAGAAAAAAAACACATCTTAGTGCAAAAAGAGTAATGCCCAGCTAGGCTGAAAACCCCAAAAAGGGCGGTCTAGGCAAAAGACAGGGTTGCACATAAAAAAATATATATAGTTCACCAGAATGAACTACGAAGACCTGAGCCCCTTAGTCTTTCTTGTAAAAGGGGAACGTAGGCAGCCATTTATGGTTCGGTCTAAACAATAAAAAAGGGCAATCAAGCTTCCATGAAGTGCGTCCTAAACAATAAAGGGCATTTCAGTTTTCATAAAACGGGTCCCAAGCAATAAGACATTTGAATTTCCATGAAATGTGTCTTGATTAATTTCTAAGATAATATTTCTTGTTCATTACAAGTTAAAAACTTCTTGATGAGTTCAAGCACGGTCTACTCTTGACTCTGCTAACCTGCTACAAAGATCTAAAATATAAAAAAATGCCTAAATAAACTAATGTGTTTGCAAAATGGCAATAAGGGAATCCTAAGAAAAGATTCGTCAATCGTCATTCGCTGAGTCTTCTTTGGTCTTCTTCCCTTTACCTCGACCCCGTCGAGTTTTCTTTCTCTTCTTCTCTATAAGGTCGGTATCCCTCATCCCGATCTCCGGTATCCTCACTGGAGCCTCCACCAAACCCGTGTCAATAAGTGCCCTCTACACGAGCACGAGTCCGCACTTCCTCCCTCTGAGCCTCGGTCAAAGGAGCAACCTCGGACAATCTCTTGTATCGAGCCTCCATATCTACGATCGGGTCACCCGAATGGTTATGGCGACTCGCCTTAGCCTCGATCTCCCTTAGAGTCCTACTCGAGTCACGGTCGGCCCCCAATAAAGCCTGACGTCTCTCCCCCATAATGACTCGAGTCTCGCCCATTTCCCTCTTGTACCAGTCCAAGTAGACAGTGGTCAAGATGGTGCTCTTCCCGCTCCCGAAGATAGCCCTGGTTGGGAAAGCGGTGTATGTCCAAGACCTCGAGAAGAATGAGAAGGCTGGATGGATCTCTCATATCCAATGGCATCACCTCCATGGTCCGGATGTCCTCCCAATCGCTCAATGGCTCTGTAATGCCCCGAACTGCTGGATACCAAGCGGGGAATGTAGAAGGACGGCCGCCAGAACACTGGAACCCTCACGGCAGATAAGACTCTTGAAGTATCCTCTTGGTACGCAACCTCCGGTGAGGTATCCACCAACGGATGTCCGAAGTGGATAGCCTAGCCATCGTCGGCTCCCGGCTACCCCGGTCCTGTTGCCTCGGTGCACCTCTTCGAGAAATCACCCAAGGGCACCGAGTCGGCAAAGCCCCTGGTAAAGCCCCGAGCCTCTCCTGCAGCCACAAAGTCGCACAGATGGACTCCCGAGACCTCATGAAATGGTCTCCTCTAGCCATCTGTCGATGCCATGCAATGTCTCTCCCAAAGCCGGTGGGACAATGTCTTTCCCGGCCCGCAGTCTCGACCATGTCTAAGAGACCGCTATGACAGATTCCCACGGACTCGGCGGTGAACAGAGCGAGAAAATATGCGAGAATAAAGGCATCCATAGCCACCGTGGTCGCAGCCATAGCCGGAGACTCAAACCTGCCCGGGATATCGAAGGTCAATCCTGTCAGGGGCTATCATCATCCCTCGGCCTCTCCCGAGAGAAATCGCAAAAAGATGCAAGCTTTACCGCCACCGGCACGTCTTCGATCAGCGGAATGGATATAGCCTCAATTTCGGGACCCCCAATCAAGGCTCGGAAGTCTTCATGTGTTGGGACAATCTCGTTGTAAGAAAAGCAGTAAACGTGTCTCTGGACGTCCCAAAACCTTGCTGCTGCTCTCAAAAGGTCCCAATCGGGCGGGAGATCCCTCAAATGCCATAAAGACTTGATCTTGAAGGAAGAATCAAGCAGTCCCTTGTGAAATTGGAAGTTGTGCTTCACCCAAGATTGAAGATCAGACAGAAAACGGTCTCGCTTCCCCTTTTGCAATCTGACGGGCTTCTCCATCGCAAAATGACCAAAGATGGTGTCTTTAAGTCCAAAATGTGCTCTGGGAACAATTGGGACAAGTCTAAGTTGAAAATGAAATGAAATGGCCAAGCCTTGCTTTTATTCAGAAAATAACCAGTTCAGACAGAACTGTGAGCCGCACGGCTTCAGGTCCATGCCGCACGGCTACATTTGCCATCTGCAGAAAATCTGCAGCAACCAAAGTTGCTGCCCAAGGGAGTTTTCACCCCACTTTCTCAACCAAGACCTGTACAAAAACATGTTCAAAGGTCACCCAAGCATTTATATATCATCATAGATCATTTTGGCCCCGTTTCAGCCCCAATTCCAAGCAAAAAATCGCCCCGAGGCTCAAGTAATATGCAAATTAATAAAAGCATAAATATAAAAGCAAATAAAACAGTAATACAATGTCTTCGCCCCATCGGCGCCCAAATAAAGCAAAAAATAAACAAAATGTGCATCAAACGTGTTCATTGTTTGTTTTTGTTCCTAATCCACTCTAGAGACCTCCTAGGCCTCCGATTCTTCTTCTTCTTCATCACTGCTCAGGTCGTAGACGCTAGCCTCCCTCATCAAGTCCTCCTGGTCGCTCACATCAGACAGATGGACATTACCGTGCCCGTACTCAGCCAGCTGCTCCTGAATGTCAGCATTGGGTCCCCGTCCCCGAGGCATGGCACTGGAAGAGTACTCCGAGGCCGATGAGGTAGACGTTGTGCCCCCGACATGCCTTCTTTTGCGCCCGGTCTCCTGTACGTCCGCCGCCGCCTTTGAAGTGCAGGCCAGCTTCCTCAGAAGGGACCGGCACATGTCTTTCCAGCCCTATTGCACGACCAATGTCATAGGTGCGAGTGGAACCCGAGAAAAAGAGGAGAAAAATCTCGGAAAATCTCGGAATTGCAAAAAGCAAAGAAAGCCGAAAAAGGGAAAAACCCTAAAAAGTATACTTACAGTCTTTGTCGGGCGGCAGGGTATACTGGGGCTCCCTAGTGTCGGGGACAGGAATCCTCATCCTCCTTGGAACTCCGTGGACCACATAAGACAGGTGCGTCGGAGGGATCGGCGGGTCAGAAGGCTCGTCCTCCCCATATCCCTGATTGACCGCCAGCTTCATCAGCTTCTGTGGCGTCCTCAGGCGCTGCTTCACAAACACAGCGTAGGGGGTATCCATGTCAAAGTACTCCTCGGGCGCCACGCCCGCCCGGGTACCTAGCAATCTCATGCACGCAATCCACGGGCTGTAGCATCCGTGCTGGAGGATCATGGGGAGTAATGGCGTCCAAGGGAGGGACATGGCCATGTTGCCTAGAAAATCGGTCCTCCAGGTAGATGACATCACATGTCAGCCCTGTCAGCCATCTCCTCTACCTCGTCGCCTCAATGGCCTCTCCTAGCAAAATCTCCGGATACCTGCCCCAAGGGTAGAAGTCCACTCCATCGTGCCCATCCCTATTGATGACCGACCTCACCATCTTGTAATCAAAAGTAATCCGGGTTTTTCCCGTGAACTTATCCCTCGCATCTCCCCTCCAGCGGATCATAGCAGGGAAGATGGTGATATCGCTCTGTTGGTTCCAAGGAAAGAACCTGATCACCTCACAGAACCAGACCTGCATGTTCAAAACATCAAAAAGGGTCATTTCTCTCTCATAAAAGTCTCAAGACAGGAAGAGAAAAGAGAAAAGAAAGAGGGACTACCTCAAGGGCAAATGAAAAGCAGTCCATGGAAGCAGCCTTGTTCCGACTGTACATGTCCAAAGAGAAGTAGAGCTCCGCCAATCCGGCCTCTCCCCAAGAGACCGTCCCTATCCCATCTACATCCTCCAGAGAGTCGAGGAGACAAGTCATGGCCAGCGTCCCAGAATTAGCAAAGATGGTGACCGACAACATCAACCACACGAAAGCTCTAGCAAGCTGGTGGGCGGTCACATCGCTAACGGCAAAGTCCCTTATGCAGTTCTAGACTGCCACCTCAACATTCCACGTCTCCATCCCTAGCCCCTTGGGAATCAACTCAAACCCGACCAAAGCTCGGAACTCCTCAGCTGTGATATGGTCCCTCCAAGTCACGGGCCTCCCAGTGAACTGTAGACCAGTGATAGCTGTGAAATCGGCGGGAGTCACTGTCAGCTCTCCCCAGCTCAGATGGAAGCTATGAGTGCTATCCCACCAAAACTAAGATAGGGCCTGGACCAAGCCCTTGCTCTTAGAGGTGATATGAATCCCCCTGCCGATAGCCTCAATGAAAAGATCTAAGCCGGTAGCCCGCACCAGCTGCTTAGGGTTCGCCCCATTCTTCTCGAAATCGGTTATCCTCTCCCAAAGCCTGACTGCTATCTCAGATGGCCCTCTAGACTTGTTCTCCTGTAGACAAGCACAACAAAGAAATGCGTCAGTCTTTCATCTCATTTCAAAAGCATGCATATATTCAAAAGGTGCACATATTTTAAAAAGAAAAGCATTCATAAAAATTTTCTAGCATCCTTTGCATGAAAAAACACGTCTTTCATCACTTGAAACACGTCATGTCAAGTCCCATCGCTTTCCTAAAGCACAAAATCACAATTTTCACAATTCTTTGCACATAAGCATTATTCTTTCAAAAAATGGCATGCATGAATCCTTTTCATCTTCCAAATTCTTGTTTCTCGTTGATAATCAAAATTTTGACTTAGTTCTAGCACATGCAAGAACTCCGTCTCACTTTAAACAATTATCATTCTTACTTTATTTTCGAGAAAAAAGTGGGTCATTCTCATTATTCTTATCAAATAAATTGCACATGCATGTTCTTAGCCTCATAGGTTAATCATCAATGTCTCAAAATCATTCCAAAATCCTAGGAAAATCCTAGAAAATTCCTAAATTCGGGTCAAGCCCTAAATCAATCGATACTCAATCAAAATCGACGGAATCGAGCCAAATAAGAACGCTTACCCCAACCGGTCGCGGGTTCGTCGATTTGTGCTCTCTTCTCCCCGGATAGAGCTCCGATGGAGGCGTAAGAAAGTCATACTTTCTCTCCGTTCAAACGAGTTCCTTCCTCCTCCTTTGAGCGGCCGCGGAGATGTTTCTTCTAGCTTGTCTCAGCATAGGATTGCCCTCCGGATCCATTCTTGATCAAAGGAAGCAAGGGAATTGAAGGATTTTCAAAATTTCTCTCCTCTCTCTCTCTTCCTCGGCTGGAATGGGTGGCAGCAAAGCCCAATTGCCCGTTCAAATCTGTTTTAAATAATCTGGAAAAAACAGACTTCTAGCCGTACGGCTTCTTTTTCCCCCATCTCATGCCGGGCGGCCTCATTCGCTCTGAGCAGAAATTACAATTTTGCCCCTGGACTTTCCACTTGGGCCTACAATTCCCGTTATCCTTTAACTAAGATAACACCCTTTTCAGAAGATGTCCCTTATCTCCTAAGCAATTAAGCTTTCTTCCCAGTCGCCTCCGTTAATTTCGCTATAACGGGATAACGCTAGGTGACAACCTCCGAATTGTCGAAATCCGAACTTAAGCTACCTCTATCCCGAATAGTGAAGTATGCTAAGTTCTCTAAACTTAAGCTACCTCTATCCCGAATAGTGAAGTATGCTCAAGTTCTTCTAAACTTCAGCTACCTCTATCACAGATAGTGACGTACGCTCAAGTTATCTAAAACTTAAGCTACCTCTATCACGAATAGTGAAGTATGCTCAAGTTTTCCAAACTTTAGCTACCTCTATCCACTCGATGGTGACGTAAGCTCTAGTTTCCTCAGGTGACAACCTCCATTAATTGTCAACCAGGTGACAGCCTCCATTAATTGTCAAAACCCTCAAGGATCCTAGACATCGTTCCTAACTATCTAGTGATGCTTGAACTACGACCAAGGCTTGATTCCTCCGGGATACGTAGGTAGCCTTTCATAAAAGGTCCAGCCATCCGACCACTTTGGTTACCCTGTTTCTTCGTCACTCATCAGTGATGAAGTAACCCCTCATAGAGGTTTAGATATCTGACCACATCGGTCACTTCTAGCATATCCCAGTAGGATCAATTGCTTGACCTCTTAGGTCATTTTCTCTTCTACTTCCCCAGCAAGAGACCAGTTTTTCTTCTCCATTCCTCAGCGGATCTATTCCGAACTACGTCGTGGCTTGATTCCCACTCGGGATACGTAGGTAGCCTTCCAGAGGTTCAGCCACTCGACCACCTCGGTCTCTCAATCCGTCTCGACATTCGCCAGATCGGATCCTTTTCTATCGACAACCCCACTCGCCTTGCAAGTGACGTTGCCGAGGGGCTTCTGTAAGTACCCAAATCTGGCTCATGCCTTCCGGTTAAACTTTCCGGTAATTTCGGTAAGTTTTTCGGTAATTCCCCGAACCTTCCTAGTGTTCCGAAAATATTTCGGAACTGTTCCAAATCATATAGGGACTGAAAGGGAAGCTTCCCAATTAAGAAACACGTTTTTCTTAATTTGGGAAAACTTCTAGAATTTGCCACCTTGCATGGTTCTAGAAACATGCTGAGTCACAAGGGATAATGCCGCACGGCTGCATTAGCCCAAGGTCTCTGGCCGCACGGCTTCATTGGCCTTATCCAGACTGCTTATAAATAGAGCCCTCCTCTACCCATTTTAACAACAACAACAATACCATCAATCACACATAATACGAAGAAGACACTCCCAAGAGCTGCTGGAAGTCCAAGAAGGTGAAGAAGAAGGCCAAGAAGCCACCTCCCTCCTCCTTGAAGATCCCAAGATCAACCTTTCCACCTAGCTCCATCCAAAGAAGAAGAGGAAGCCATTGGTAACCTCTCACGCCCTAAACTTGCATCCTAATTGCTCTATGTGATTCTAATTGCTCATTGCATTTCATATAATTGCTATTATCTTGTTTGGGACTTGGTAGATTAAAGATCATATCTTTATACCCACCTTTCCCCCTTTGCATGCATTAGGCATCCTTTGCCATTAAAGATGTAATCTTTTGAATGAAAGGTGCATCCTTTGCACCTAAAAATCCTATTTTTACATAAAAATATCATCTTCATGCATCCTTTGCATATAAAAATCCAATCTTTATGATAAAAATGCATCCTTTGCATATGAAATCCTTTTTCAAGCATCCTTTGCATTAAAGATCATATCTTTATCCTAAATTAGCATCTTATGCTTTTCAAAATACAATCTTCATGCATCCTTTGCATATTTAAATCCCAATTTCTTCATAAAAATGCATCCTTTGCATAAAAATCATGTCTTTATGCATCCTTTGCAAATAAAGATCATTTCTTTAAATCAAATGCACCCTTTGCAACCCAAAAATGTCATCTTTTCACTAAAAATGTCATTTTTACATGCATTCCCCCATGTCCCCATTAGCAACCTTGGAACGGACCGGTGTAAAAGATCCTATCTTTACATCGTTCCTTCCATAAAGGGTTTCATAATTTCTTTAGAAAGGGACAACCTTGAACCCTATATCTCCGATTATCACTTAAGATGAGTATGAAGCATCTATATGAGCTCGACCATCTTGAAGTGTAGGATTGATGGGCTAAGGACCCTCCTTTTCTAAAGAACCTCATCTTTGACTATAAAGAGAGTCATTCTCTCGATTATGCAAAGTCCCGAGGTTAAAAATACAATGATCACAAGTCCAAGATGAGGACGGGATCATAATCCCGAATACATAAATTCCAAGAAATCCCGAGCGACAACCAATAAATGGTTTGTACGTCCGGAAGACGACTTGGGACATTCCCCCCCCCCTTTATTTTCAAACACATGCACACAAGAAAGAACGCAAGCAAGCACGATTAATGGGATCTTGGGAGACTTGCTCCGGCAAGGCACCTTGGGTGAACGACGATCCGTTCTTCCCAAGGGGTAACTTAACCTCCGAACCCATAAAAATCCTTTTTTCAATGTTTTGAGGAAATCAAAATGGCGTGGCGACTCCGTTTTTCAAATTAAACCGGATGTCTTCAAACTCGCGTGAATTTCCAAATACACCGAAATTTGGGGCACACATTCACAGATACGCACCATATTCGCTTCTTGTTCGGGAGTCAAAAATACACGACATCAAAGTAATCAACTGTTAGCTCGGAAATTCAAAACAGTTCTATGTACGAGCTAAACAGTTCTACGTACGAGCAAACAATTAGCGAGTTAATTGATACAATTCAAAATAGTTCTATGTACGAGCTAGATAGTTCTACATACGAGCAGGCAAGCGACGAGTTAAAAAATACAGGTCAAGTAAACCCTTACCACCAATATGTTCTCCGTTGTCTTTGCAATAGTTTTCGTTCTTCTGACAAAATTGACAGTTCTCCTTCAATCTACCCAAAGAATGAGTAACCCAGTCTGGATATACCTGGCCTCTTAACACAGGAACAAGGGGTTCTACCACTCCATCCCCAGGCATCATTCCAGCCTAGATATAGTTGTACTTGGTCGTCCCTAGCAACTCCCAGCTAATGGGCCCTTTCTCGACCAATGCACACAGTTTCCTATATAAAGTTTGGTGCCATGGAGGCTCCCAGTAATTCTCCTCGTCAATAACGTCAGACTCGCTATTTGGCAAAGGGAACTCCCATCCCAGCCTACTCTCTACAACTACCACATGGGAATTCCAACCGCTATGTTTATTGGGAAGATTGGCAAACAGCTTTGGGGAGTTGGGTTTAGAAGGAGTGCTAATCCCCCAATCAGCTTTGTCGAGCTTAGGAGTAAAAAACTCCTTGAAAACTCTCATGCATGGCTCATGGCCTAGGAATCTACATACCATGGCAAAACATATCAGGACCCTACAGGTGTTGGCCCCAAGCTGGAGAGGAAGAGCATCCATACACTCAAGGAATTCATTGATGAAAGGATCCAATGGCAACCTCAACCCCGCCTCAAATTGTCCATAAAAGAAGGCCACCCTAGTGGCATCATTGGTGAAGGTGGTACGGAACATAGCCATAAAATCCGCCTTACTAAAGATAGTTACCCTATAATCCGCTCTACTTACTCCACAGAAATCATAAACCATGTCATATCGGGACTCCATATTTTTCTTTCCTCGAAGAGGCCTATTGGGTATGTATCCTCTCTCATTCTTCCCCGGTACAACGGAGGAGCCAAACGCATCCACTATTCGAGGACTTGAAGAAGTTGAAGCTGTAACTCCACCTTGAGTCGTCATATCTGTACAAACAAAAGAGGAAGCAGGGGAGTCAGTCCTACGATCACATTCAGTCGACCTACGTAAGGGCAACCTAGACTCCCCCGGAAAACCTATTCTATTTCTAAGGAAGGAAGGTTTATGGACATCCCTAACATAAAACAAGGTGATATGGTCGAGCAGTTCGTGAAATAGATGAAAAGTGATGATATTCGAATCATCGACTACTAGGTTTTCAACGGCCCCTACAATGGGCAAACCTATCTCACTAAAATTCAACTCCCACCTGGTCAAAATAGAGGCACATTCGTCCAAAGACAGTTCTCTCCACTCACCGTTCGCATTCTTGTACACCCTACGGTTAACAGTGCAGTACCCATACCAAGCTCCTGGTTCGCTACGGAAAGTTCTAGCCATGGCGAAAACGAAAACAGAGCATGAATGAAAACCCTAAAGCAAGAGTACAAGATAAATACCTCAATTGATTGCAGAAGGGAGAGTCGTAGACAAAGACGCAAGCCTGGGTTAAATCGTGCTGCAATTCCGCAATTATGGCCGAGGAAGAAGAGTTTGAAGACGGTAAGAATTCGAATAAGAAAGGTTTTTTGAGTATTTATATTTTCCCAAATTTGGAAAGGGAAAAGAAATTCAAAATTGATTTTCCAAAATTAAACTCTGAAGCGGTTTTCGAGAAAGACTACCAAGCGTCAAAACAGTAATGATGACAGAAAAATGGCGCTCGTTCTGATCTGACCGTTCGTCATCGACGTCCAAGATTGTGCCACGTCATCATAGTCGACTAAACTTCATTGCGAGTATCGACCTGCGAGTAACAACAAATTTCCATCAAGATTTCCTTAACTTCCTAGTCGACAAAGTCAACTCGAAAGTTGGGGGCCACTGAACATACCAAAAGTGTCGAGTTGGGCCAAATGGGTAAAGCCCAATCACAGACAGCCTTGACTCCCACATTCTCAATGAAGCTGGCCCAATCAGAGCAAGGCCCAAAGCCCATTTCAAGTATCCGTCGACTAAGTCCATGTCCGACCTACCAGGTCCCGACCTAACTTAGTCCGACCTCATGATCCATACTACAATTCGGGTACGAACCATGCTCTACCCGCCAGTCAGGTCGACCATTCCACAAATGGCGACCTCGACCTAACCACCAAATGTCGACCTAACAGATGTGGACGCGCATGGGTCAAATCTTTCCATAACAGCATCCCTATAAATCAGGGGCGGTTACAGGCACGTTCTCATGACCATAACCGCCGCTATAATTTCGGAGCTCATGTAGCACCACCAAAAATACAAAGGCCACCACCTATAAATACTTCATCACTATCAAACGGTGAAAGGTAACTGCCATTTTGTTATCTGAATTCATTATTCAATACATTTTGAGCTATATACAACCGTTATCTTACTCTCACGCCCGAGCGTCTTCGCCGGAGACACATCCGGCTAGTCGTGGGTTCTGATTTCAGGTCAAGGAGCCAGGTGATTAGTCCTGCCACGTGGAGGATTACTGATAAGCACAATTCCTGCAGCATCAGCTCATATAATTGATCTTCGATTGTTGTGTTTTATTTTTGTTTCTATTTACCTTTTAAATCCTTATTATCAATGTAACATTTATCATATAACCCTTTGATTATTTATGTTACTTAATTATCTTTATAGCCGGAGTAATTTTTTCTATGATTTGGTTACAGGATCAGGAAAATCAACAAGAATGGAAATTTATCCATGGTAGTATAGAATACACATGGTCGTTGTTCATAGCATTTAAAGAATGGAATCTTGTCTCAAGAATCGTGAAACCCGCTTGAACCGATTTGTACATTCAAAGTCCCTTCTTCGTTTCCTCCTCCAGCCTAAAAATCCTATCTCTCTCTCAAATAAGATTCCAAAAAGTGAATTTTCCTCGGTCAAGAAGAGTTAGTATAAGTCCGCTCCTTCTAGAGTTATGTTTATTGGGATGCAGTTGGCCGAAAAAGCATGCTTCTTGTTACTATTCAAGCTCCCGTCCTTAGAAGCTTCAACTTTTCTGCAAGTTCAAATGCCTCAACCAATATGATGCAGCACGAGTTCACACATGGATCACTGCTCTCATATGACGTCTACAAGTTCAAAAGCTCAGAATCCGTTGCTCTATAAAGGGATTATCGGTCAAGAAGAGTTAGTATTAGTTTTCCGCTCCTTCTAGAGGTGAGTTTATTGGGATGCAGTTGAGAAAACGTGCTTCTTGTTACTATTGAAGCTCCATTGCTCAAAAGCTTCAACTTTTCAGATTTTGAGTACAAATTTGAACCAAAATATTCTAGGCCATTCGACTGTGTTGAGAATTCAAGGATCAATTCTTAGAAAATTCAATTGTGGTTCCCATTCAGTCGTATACATTAGTCTCTGAAAGTTTCGTGTAGCTAGGAAACTTGGATCACGCAATAGGCAAAGGATGTGAGTACAGATGTGTCTCACAACTGTCCACACATCCACAGATAATGCAGCGGAATAAAACAATTAAATGTAAATAAAATGCAATAACTCAAGAGTTATATACGCTTACTGATCTGTGTGATCAGCAAACTCGGCTTACGCCCAAAAACCTTTCACTATAAAAACTTATGTTTCTTACAAAAACAAATAAGTGAAAAACTAAAATATGAAAATACTAAACAAGTTCTAATCACCTTCTATGATATGAACAACTCCCCTTTCCCAAGTAGGACTTATTCAATCAGAAGTAAAACAAGAGAACTTTATGAAAACCTAGATGTGAGTTACGGATGTAAGCTCACAACCTAAAATCAACTCAATCGAATACAATGAAGAATGTATGTTTTTCTCTCTAAAACCGTGGCTTCTCTTTGTGCTGAATGCCTTGTATTTATAGTGCACCATTGAGAAGATCTTCATGCAATCGACCTCTTCCTTTGTGAGATTCCTTTTTCTATATGAAAACATATAACACACTCACAAGGAAATCAAATATTAGTAGGTTAGTCCTAATATAAAACTATGTACATAAATAAAAGATATTTACATAATTACAATCTCTTAATAAAAATAAGATACTTATAAATCTCCATGAAAGTCTCAAAATCTTCTTACCATAATAGAAGACAAATTAAATAAGGAAACATAATTATGTTCCCACAAAAACTCACGTTTTCAATCTCCCCCTATTTTGGACTTTCTGGTCAAAACCAAAGATTTATAACAAACATAATATTATGACCACAGAATATAGAAAGAGCATGACTCCCCCTGAATGGATGTGTGTCCAGATGTGTATACACATCCACACATAAAGACTGCAAAACAGAATTAGAACAGAATACTAGCAGTTCATTAAGCAAAAGCAAAAACCATTCAGTCATGTCCTACTTAAAGCTATTACAAACCATTGTTTTAAAAAAAACTAACCAACTAAAGCAGAAATTTAAAATTGTCTTTAGAAACCATCAATTCAAAAAACTTTTCTCCCCCTAAGTTAAAGTTCCCAGCCCCTCCAACTAGTAGCAGACACAGCAGTGTTCCAAACTTTATCTCCTCCAAAAGCAGCAGCAGCATCAACATCAGCATCTCCCCCTTTTTGAGCAGAAAGTGAAGCATGCCATTTGAGAAGATTATCCTTAAGTGCTTTAAGGTTGTTGGCATGGGCAGTGGAGGCTTGAGCTTGAGCTTCAGCACTGGCAATTTCAGCATCTAAATCCTTCATCTGAACATCAAATGTAGCTACAGCTGTGGGTTCAGATGTATCCACATCTGGCATAGTAATTTCAGGAGATGTACCCACAGGGAGATCAACATGCCTTTGCTTAGGGTCTAACAGAGTTTTGGATTCCTTAAATAAGGCAAAATTATCAACTCTTTCTTCTCCTTTTTCAGCCTTTACCCCATTGGCAATGAGAATTTGGGATATCAAGGAAGGGTAAGGTAATGACCATTTCTTGGATGGAGACTCACCATAATCACAAATTTTCCTAAAGATAAATTCCCCAAAATTAATGTGCCTCTTAAGTCCCAATCTGTACAGAAGATCAGCTTGCACCCTAGTGACAGAGGTTTTGTTATTTGAGGGGCAAAGATTGGCAACTAAGATAGTGTGGAGAAAACAGTAAAGGGAGGATAAAGAGCCACTCCCTAAGTCTTTAGGCTTTACTGGCCAAGAAGTTACCTTGCCATGGGTAATTGCAGACACAAGATCATCATCCTCAATAGAAACCACCTCATCCAAATGATCATACAACCCAAGAAAATCATTAATGATAGAAGGGGTAAGGCGAACAAATATTCCTCTAACATAAACACCAGGAGAATGAGGATAAGTTTTATCTAATCCCTTAGGCAGATTTGCATAGAACTCATAAACCAAATTGGGATAGAAGGGAATGGGATGGTCCACAGTCAAAAACAATCCTCTTTCCTCAAAAACTTGTCCATACCAAGTTTAGAAAAGTCTCCCTATCCCTTTTCATCTCAACAACAAAGGCTTTAGAGGAAATTAGAGTAAACCTATCGGTGACCTTTTTGGATAGAAACTTTTTAGAAAAGGGTTTGGGGGTAGAGATCGAGAGAGACGAGAAGATGACATACCTGTTCGGCTTTCTTTCGAGTAGATGTGCGTCTAGATGTGGGCACATCCTTAGACACATCCTTCACGGGAATGGAACAACAATGGGTTCAACTTCGGTGTCATCGGCATCGAGTGGAATCAATTTCTTGGTCTTCTTTTTCTGATCCAATTCTTCTCTTCCGAGCTTGAAGTTCTCATCCGAGGCGGTATCATCATCATCCGAGCTTGAGTCGGTTTCATCATCAAAAGGCTCAAGGTCGATTGCGGCCATCTTTTTCTTACCCTTTAAATCCATTAAAACTTTAGCTAGGGGTTCTTCATCACTTTGAAGGATATAAGGTCCTCAACGGGACTAGACACCAAGGGCACGAGAGGGCTCAACAACGGGAAGCGAGACAA
The DNA here is from genome assembly GCA_022495995.1 of Adenophora triphylla var. japonica. Taxonomy (NCBI): domain Eukaryota; kingdom Viridiplantae; phylum Streptophyta; class Magnoliopsida; order Asterales; family Campanulaceae; genus Adenophora; species Adenophora triphylla. The sequence goes on along the minus strand of JAFEMH010001590.1, from coordinate 310,516 downwards.
AATATCCTCGAAGGTGAAACAATAGGGGATATTATGGGATCGAAGAAATTATGGGAGGAATAGGAGCAATTGGCTCAACGGACTACTGCGTGGGGAACAGTCTCAACAGAGATCAAAGGTTCAATATGGGGAGGAACATCAGGAATAAGCGATTCAACGGGGGAACAGCCACAGAAGGAGTAACAACAGGGCTACTAACAGAGGAAGGGGGAATAGACGATTTAGCCCTAGTCCTGACAAGGGGAATGATTACCTCATCTTCTTCTTCTTCTTCAAGAGCAATAGCTGTTGAAGATTTCCCTCCAGGTTTTGATCGGTTCTTGGCTTTGTCAGACTCTGACAGCTTGCGAACCCTACCAGATCGATGAAGAGCACGGCGGGGACCGGAGTTGTAGCAGACTTTGGGGGTTTTACTTGGGTCAACTTCCTCTTCTTAGTTGAAGAAGGTTCCACAGCAATGGCGACATCCGATGGTGGGATCACCGGAGAGGATGGAGCTTTAGGGTTTTCACCAACAGGTTCCAATGTGGGGGATTTTGGAGAAGAAGCTTCCATTGTTGGATCAGACGAGGGTGATGGGGAAGAAAATTCAGCAAGAAATTTGGAGATTACTGGGTTTAACACAACAGAACCCTCGCCTTTAGCTATTGAGATGGGAGCTACGTCAAGAATGTCTTTCTCTTGAATGTTCGAATGCTCGGCCATTTAACAGAGGAAATTGGGTTGGTTGAACAGTGCAAGGGGAATTAATGCTAAGGAGTATGAGATTGTGTGCAAAGAGGAGGAAGAACAAAGGGTTTTGTGAAGGATTATGGGGGATGGGACGGATGTGAGGTATATTAAATACTCACAGCTCCCCCTTTCCTACTAAAATTAGGAATCCCTTTTCAAGGAGGTTTAACATACCTCAAAATCCTTAAGAGTCCTCCAACGGCTAGAAAACCTTTGAGGTTGCAACACACAAGCACCTTCCAAGAGAATAAGGGATTAAAATACATCAAGATTTTGTAAGATTTTTATGAAAACAAATGCTTCGGCATATCTTTATTTAAAATAGAATCCCAAAAGAATTTTTCAACCTTTTCAAACAAGGATTGATACACATATTTTCTTTTCATGAAAGATATTGGAGATCAAAAACCTATATAATCAAAGAGTAAATTAAGAGAGAAAATTAATTAACTAACATATTTACAAAGCTCCTATATGTCCTAAAATGCAATATGCCTAGCATGATGCAAACACACAAGTGAAGGAAATATTCTCAGCTTATGGATGTGGCATAGGATGTGAGTCACAAAAGGGGACACATTTAGATCACAAAAAGTCAATGAGCAATAATCCAATCTGCACAGCCTCTAGGATGCATCCACCAATTTTTTGTTGTGGATTTTTGCAATGTGAGTAGCTTTCACTTTACTTGATCCCAAAGATAGCCCTTTTTCCCAATGATCTTATCAAGATTGACTTCAAGTTTTCTTATGAAAATCACTTGATCACAATGGTATGGCTTCATACTAAGGGTGAAGCAGCTGTTTCTCACATATATATATATATATTTTTTCTTTTAGCACCTTTGTGAGATACCTAGGAAGGTTATACCAAGTAATCAAAAGATTACATGGACAGGAAATACTCACAATTAAGTGATCAAAAATAATGTCAAAGATGAAGACTCACAAGTGATCACACTGAGAAATTTCGTGCTAATGCATGATATTTTTGGATTTTTTCTTTTTATGATTTTTTTTTTTTTCAGTTAAACTACACTACAGATGTGTTAGAGGATGTGAGACACATCTGGTCTCACAACCTTAGATATCACACAAGCCAAGAGACTTCCTCAGGGAGGAAAATCTCTCCAAATCTAATGCCTTTGTAAATATATCAGCCAATTGATTTTCAGTCCCAACAAATTCCAGACACACAGTTTTTTGTTCTACAAGATCTCTAATGAAATGATGTCTAATATCAATGTGCTTTGTTCTAGAATGTTGGACAGGATTTTTAGATATGTCCAAGGCACTTTTGTTATCACAAAAAGCAGTCAAAACTTTGCTGTTTAATCCATAATCTTTTAGCATTTGATTCATCCAAAGTAATTGTGTGCAGCAACTCCCAAGGGCAACATATTCAGCCTCAGCAGTGGATAAAGACACACAATTTTGCTTCCTACTATACCAAGACACAAGGTTATTACCTAGGTAGAAACATCCACCAGTGGTACTCTTTCTATCATCACTATTTCCAGCCCAATCAGAATCAGTGTACCCAACCAAATTGGTGTTTGTTTCTTTAGAGTAATGAAGACCTAGGTTCACAGTCCCACTCACATACCTAATGATTCTTTTCAAGGCTTTAAGATGGGACACTTTAGGGTTGGCTTGGTATCTAGCACATAGACACACACTGAACATAATGTCAGGTCTACTTGCAGTGAGGTAAAGCAGACTTCCTATCATGCTTCTATAAAGGGTTTGGTCAACACTCTCACCATCAGAATCATGACTTAGTTTTTGGGAAGATCCCATTGGGGTTCTTTGATGTGAAGAGTGTTCAAGCTCAAACTTTTTCACAAGATTCTTGGCATACTTAGACAGTGAAATGAACATGCCATCTTTGAATTGCTTGATCTGTAAGCCTAAGAAAAAGTTCAACTCACCTACCATACTCATCTCAAATGTGGAAGTCATGCTATCCACAAATTCAGCTAGCATTGGATCAGAATTTGATCCAAACACAATGTCATCTACATAGATTTGTGCCACAAGAATCTCTTTCTTATTTCTTCTCACAAACAAGGTTTTGTCAACCTCACCTCTCTTGAATCCTAGTTGAAGCAAATGGTCAGTCAACCTACCATACCAAGCTCTAGGGGCTTGCTTTAGCCCATACAGAGCTTTCTTCAGTTTATACACATGATTAGGGTATTTGGAGTCCACAAAGCCTTTAGGTTGTTCAACATAGGCTTCCTCATTTAATATCCCATTTAAAAAGGCACTCTTGACATCCATTTGATGAAGAGTAATCTTGAGGTAACAAGCAATGGTTAACAAAAGCCTAATGGACTCAATTCTTGCAACAGGAGCAAATGTCTCCTCAAAGTCAATTCCCTCAATTTGAGTATAACCTTGAGCAACTAACCTAGCTTTATTTCTAGTTATCACACCTTGCTCATCAGTTTTGTTCTTAAAAATCCATTTGGTTCCTATTACATTACCATGTGAGGGTCTAGGAACAAGAGTCCATACCTCATTCTTTTCAAATTGAATTAATTCATCTTGCATAGCCATAATCCGATCGGCATCTTTCAATGCTTCGGTAACATTCTTAGGTTCAATTTTAGAAACAAAACAACGAAGCTTACAGGAGTATCTGAGGAGCAACTCCATAAACCGGCCATCTTTCTATAATCAACTTTGTCCTTTTGTCTAGTTCTCACTTGAGCATGCACATCTCCCACAACTTGTGAAGTGGGGTGGTTTTTCGGATTTTAGAAGGGATATCCTTTGACCTATCCACACACCCATTCACATTACCTTACGGAGCATCATCACGATCGGAATCGGAGGAAGCTGTCCTCGATTACGGGAGTTTGAGTGGATGTGGGTGCGAATGTGGGTTCGAATGTGGAGGCGGATGTGTCCACATCCTTGGTTACATCCTTATCGGGTTCAATATTTTTATCGGCCTTTGGAAATTTCTTTTGCTTTTCGGCTTTGTTTCTTCATCCTTCCGATCCGGCAAGCAACACGAAACATCATCCTCGTGAGTCTTGAGGTTAAGATCAAGTGAGTCATCAAATTTAACATTAGCGAGATTCCATAATGGTCTTAGTTTTAAGATTGAAAACTACTGTAAGCTCTACTTGTTTGTGGAATAGCCCATGAAAATTGCTTTGTCACTTTTTGAATCAAACTTGGACGGTATTCTCTATCATTGAGAATATAACAAACACAACCAAACACATGAAAATATTTTACGGTTGGTTTCTTTCCAAGGAGAATTTGATATGGGGTGACGGTGCTACCAATCCTTAGAAACACCCTATTGCCAATGTGACAAGCGGTGTTTAAAGCACGCCCAAAACTTTTTGGACAAGTTCTTTGAACTTAGCATGACTCTAGCCATTTCTTGCAAGGTTCTATTCTTTCTTTTCGGCAATTCCATTTCTTTGTGGGGTGATTGGTGCGAAAACTCATGAGTGATTCCCTTAGAGTTGCAAAAATTGGTGAACATTTGATTCTCATATTCGGTGCCATGGTCGGACCTAATCCTCACGAGTCTTAAGGCCATAAAGATTTCTAACTCTTTTGTACCAATTTTTGAATTCTCCAATTGTTTCGACTTTTCTCTTAAGAACATTACCCAAGTGTACCTAGAATAATCATCAACACACACAAAGGCATACTTTTTCCTACCAAAGCTTTCTACTTCAATAGGTCCCATTAAATCGGTGTGAATCATCTCCAAACATCTAGTTGTGGAGCATTGTTGGACCTTTTTATGTGATGCTTTTGTTTGTTTTCCCTTTTGACATGAACCACGAGACATCGGGGTTCTTGAAGTTCGGTTTAGGGAGGTCTTTAATGGCTTCAAACCTTTGAAGTTCTTCCGAGTTCTACGGCTAGCATGCCCTAATTTTTGGTGCCACGAGATTGACATCATTAGCTTTTGAGCTTAGGCAAGAAAGATTGTCACCAAATTGGTAACAATTATCGGCGGATCTAGGACCGGTGAACACACATTTATTATCCTTATCAAACACTTCACACAAGTGCTTATCAAACTTCACAAATAGGTCATCATCACACGGTTGGTGATGCTTATTAGGTTGGCTTTCAAGCCTTCCACATGGTATACATTGTGCAATTTTGGGAGACCCTTGACATCTAGGGTTCTTTTCCCAACAATCTTTCCTTGAGCACCTCCACCAAAATTTACTTTCCCTCCATTTATCACTTCATAATCAAGAAGAATTTGCTTGGTTTCCGGTCATGTGCCTAGAGCACCCACTATCAAAATACCAAGAGCCGAGACGAGTACTCTTGAGGGAAGAGTAGACAACATTGCAGGTGGTAATTGGTTTGGCTACCCACCTGTTTAACGAGTTTTCTTTTGGGTTGCGAGAGGTCTCAGATTATTTGGATGTGTGTTAGGATGTGCATACATCTTCTCACACATGCGAGGCCGTTTGAAGTTACAGATTTTTATCGGCCTTAAGTTTGTAACGAAGGGCCTAATGTGACCGGGAGCTAGGCGGTAATGACGGATGTAATGCCTCTTTCTTGGTTTCTTCTCACTCGAGAATGACTTTTTCTTTAAAAGCTTGTTTTTTCACACTTTTAGAGGTAGAACCCTCATATCCCTCCTTTACAAAATTATTTTCAAAACCTATACCAATTTTGTCACGTTGACCCATAGAAAAAGCTTCTTCCATTTTCATTTTACTTTTGTTTAACTTAGTGAAAGTATTATCGGCTTTTTCACATTCATTCTTGAATTTTTCAAGGTCAACTTCTCTTTTGGTCACAAGGACTTCTAGTCTTGCAATGGTATCCTTTTGAGCATCATTTTCTTTTGAAAGTACTGACTTTTTCATCTTCACAAGCAGCCAATTTATCGGACAGAGATTTGTTTACTTTAACAAGTACCTCAATTTTGTCCAATCTTTTCATCCAATACGTATGCGGCTCCTTGTATGTGGCAAAGAGTTCCTCATAGGGAATGTCTCTTTCTTCATCTTCATCATCTGAATCTCCTTTTACGGAGAAACGGTTCGGCTCCGTCCGGATGTGACACCGGATGTGTACACAGGCGAGCCCACATCGAAGGTTTTCGGGAGTATATTCTTCTATATCTGCAGAAAAAGCATTAAACACGAGAATGGCAATTTAAGACAGACATGTTAGCCACTTCTTCTTCCTCATCCTCACTTGTCACTAAGGGTAGCGGTTAAGCTCATTCCCTTCTTTTTAAGTGTGTTAGCACACTCATTGGCATAATGACCAAAGCCACGACATGCCCTACATTGGGCCAGATTCGGATGATTTATTTTCAAAACTTGGCTTCTTGAATCCAGTGTCGGTGCTAGGTTTTGGCTTTTCGGCGATCTTTGGAAGTAGGTCTATTAGGGAATTTGCTTATCCTTCTATTTTTCGGTATAGAACCGAATTTCTTTGAAATAAAAGCTACATCCTCATCTTCAAGATTAGACTTGTCAATTTCGGAGGATAATTCCACAAGCTCTTTTGGTAGAGCGGCATCACTTTTAAGGGCAAGGCTGTGTGTTTTGTTCTTCTTCGAGCCTCAAGATTAAGCTCAAACACGGTCAAGATCCCTATGATAGTGTCAAGACCTACAGTGTTTGTGTCCTTTGTTTCTTCAATCACGGCTACTTTAATGTTGAACCTTTCGGGTAAGGTTCTTAGAATTTTACTAACAAGTCTTGCATTGGAGATAGATTCTCCTAGACTTGTGCATTCATTTGAAATCTCATGGATCTTAGCGGCATATGACACAATATCCTCGGTTTCTTCCATTCGAAGTAACTCAAACCTATCCATTAAAATTCTAAGCCCGGTAGCCTTCACACTTGGTGCTCCCTCACATTGAGTTTGCAAAATATCCCAAGCGATTTGGCTATACTTTCATTTGTTATAAGCTTGTACATATTCCCGTAAACATGGCTGGAAATAGCACCCATGGCTTTTGAATTGTAATTTGCGGCTTGTATTTCATCAAGAGTCCATTGTTCTTCAGGTTTTCTTTCAAAGAAGGACTCACCAACACGAGAAGATGGCTTTTTCTCCACGGTAGGAGGTTGCCATGCAACAAGAATGCACATCCAAGCTCTTTCATCAATACTTTTGATGTAATTTCGCATCTTAGACTTCCAAAGAGAATAATTTGTGCCATCCAAGACGGGAGGCCTATTTTGGTGATTTTGGCATTCCATAATGACTACACTTTACGGATCAACACTCGGTAATATATCGAGAGTTGGCTCGATACCAATTGAAAGTTTCGTGTAGCTAGGAAACTTGGATCACGCAATAGGCAAAGGATGTGAGTACAGATGTGTCTCACAACTGTCCACACATCCACGAGATAATGCGGCGGAATAAAACAATTAAATGTAAATAAAATGCAATAACTCAAGAGTTATATACGCTACCGATCTGTGTGATCAGCAAACTCGGCTTACGCCCAAAAACCTTTCACTATAAAAACTTATGTTTCTTACAAAAACAAATAAGTGAAAAACTAAAATATGAAAATACTAAACAAGTTCTAATCACCTTCTATGATATGAACAACTCCCCTTCCCAAGTAGGACTTATTCAATCGAAGTAAAACAAGAGAACTTTATGAAAACCTAGATGTGAGTTACGGATGTAAGCTCACAACCTAAAATCAACTCAATCGAATACAATGAAGAATGTTTGTTTTTCTCTCTAAAACCGTGGCTTCTCTTTGTGCTGAATGCCTTGTATTTATAGTGCACCATTGAGAAGATCTTCATGCAATCGACCTCTTCCTTTGTGAGATTCCTTTTTCTATATGAAAACATATAACACACTCACAAGGAAATCAAATATTAGTAGGTTAGTCCTAATATAAAACTATGTACATAAATAAAAGATATTTACATAATTACAATCTCTTAATAAAAATAAGATACTTATAAATCTCCATGAAAGTCTCAAAATCTTCTTACCATAATAGAAGACAAATTAAATAAGGAAACATAATTATGTTCCCACAAAAACTCACGTTTTCAGTCTCCACCAAAAGGGATTGTTGGTAAGTGAGACCACCATTGAGCCTTCATCTTTTCTACCGAAAGCGTGAATAGATTATGTGCCCAGCCAGGATCAGTATAATTCTCTCAGAAAAGAAATAGATTCGCTCATCCATGGGTTCTGTTTGTCACACAACTTTTTATGAGTTTCTTTTCAATGTTATTTTGTAAGAATTTGATGGAGGTTGTAGACATTAGAAAGAAGCAAAATCTCTGGGTGAGGTCAAAGTGAAGGTCGTTTTTCATGCCACAGTTAATGTGGGTTTCATTTGTAGTATTTTTTTTTTTATGTTACCCGTAAAGAATATAGTACCGTACATTTTTGTTTTCATCACTCGAGCAGCTTTTTATTACTTTCATGAATCACTTATTTTTATTACTACTTCATTGATCCAATGCCTAATAACAGATTGACTAGATTTCAAGAAAATCCAAGAACCGACAAAATATTTTCTTGCTCAGAAGTCTCTATTTATGATCTACTATTCCTACTTAATTAGATTGTTTTTTTCTCTTGGGTGGTTTTCTATAATAAACACAACAATTTACTATTAGGATCAATAAACCACATTCAAAACAACCATTTTCTAAAATAATGAAACCAGAAAATAGATTCAAATGTTGAATACGTAAAAATAAAATATTACTACATTATACTATTATTGTCCACAATTCATTAACAGCACTGGTGGTGTAACCATTGTGTTTTAAAAAGCCACAACTGTAAAATCCTTAATGTTCAAGCAATAATTGTCCACAATTCATTAACAGTGTTCTATATTATTACCTAGAACTCTAATGGGGCTTGGTGGAAGGGACTTTGAACAGAAATCTCGTTAATGGTTTCAAAGGAAATCCAATGCTCGGGGTCTGGTGGATTTCATCAACATTGGTATTGTTTGAATGAGAAAAGAATATTATGAGGAAGGGTATCCCTCCCCGTCCTATTAACTAAAACCGAGGAGGGATCCTTGCCTAACAGAGAACGCTTCAGGTGGCTGGACTTCAAGTAATAATGATTGATGTGGTCAATAATTTCTGACCAACCGTGGAACAGCACGATGTTTGGGGAATCAACGCTAAGTTGGTCAATCCTAAACCGACTATGATAACCGATGTCAATCCTAGGGATTTGATAACTCGTTAGAATCTCCCCTATCTCATTAAATCTTGAAGGAAAAACACATAAGTTATCTACGAGTTCTCGGAATACCTTATAGATTAAATCCGAAGCTCGTTGTGCAGAAGATTTCGCTTGTGCTACGAACCACGATCGTCTTGATTCTGCAATCACCACCTCTTCTCGTCCGATTCAATATCACAAGATGGATATTGAATGTTGTTCCACTCTCAAATCCCAGGCACTTGATGGTCGCCAGAGATAGTATTTCTCAGTCTGTCCGAGGAGTATATGGAATATTACGTGTTGTGTATAAATTGGTTCCCATAAAGACCTGATTTATAGAATACTGGTTGGACTAAGTAATAGAGTCTCATTCACATAAGAGTCTCTATTTGACTTATCCTCCAAATTCTCCTTATCCCAATTTGAACGTATCAGTTAGTTAGGGATAATAAATCACGTGTCTAACATCTTCCACTCGGTCAAATGGGATATGCCATATACATTCTCAAGACTCGTTGAATACTCATCTCTTCATACAGGAAGTGAGGCGTGTGACCAGACGAGAAAAGTATAAAAGGGTAGGAGTGCTATATCAAATACCATCTACCAACATAGCACATCCTCGTTAGTCAAAAACTCGTCTATGCCCCAGACATTATGATTACATATTTAAACATCTTTAACCCCTCATAAACGATGTTTAACCCCAATCAGTTTACGTGCTCAAGATCAATCTTTTGAACCGCGTGTTCAATATGATCATCCGGACATTGAGTCACTAAACAGAGATGTATATTATAATTGTCTTCCTTAGACCCTCATGCCAATTATCTTTAGATTAACAGCTTTCCCAACAATGCTCCGCGAGGTTGACTGTAAGTGCAAAGTCCTTAGGTCGGCATGTCAAATTAGCATCATTAATCTTTGGATTCTCGACATAGTTCTAAGTCACATAGGGCATAATGTGATCATATATTGATCACTAGAACTCACACAGTGATGAAGCAAGGATCATTCAATCACTTTGTGAGGTCAAATTATAGTCACATACAGTATGAAATGTATGCTACGATGGAACTCCCACTCGAATTGGGCATGTCATACTCTAACATCGTACGAATCTTAGTCTAGTTGCCCTCATGGCATCTAACCTGAGTCCTCGAAAGCAGTCACTCTCATAGTGCCTCTTTAAGGTCTCACATTCGGACTTTCACAAGGACATTCGAAGTTATGAACCAAACACTTCGAATTGATCTATATAAAATAGGTCTCATCTTAACCGTATGTTAAGGCGATATATTATAATGTCATTTTCCACCCCCTTTAAGTGTCAAATACATTATTATCTCATCTTGCTCGCTCATAAAACGACAAGGCGAATTACCCGTGTGAGAGGGCCAATTCTAGTCCTTCAGACATCTTTTTAATTAAAATGTATACCACATATTAATCACATTCCATATACATAATAAGGGATGAAATAACATGTATTAGATTCAAACGATAATGAAAATAATAATGTCAACAATGTGTTCAAAAATAATAACTCAAATCCTACATTCCCTTGAATCTTACACAAAGATAAAAAAAGTCTCTCCCAAGAGAGTCTTAATCATAGGATATGTCGACACATTTTTAGTAGGATCATATTTTAGAACTCCATTCACTAACACAATAAATAAACTAGTGAAACGACATCTAATTTAATTGTGATTGATTACGATGCTTGAGATCCCGTTTGAATCTCTAAGTAGTCAAACTCACAATTAATGACTACTTGACCATTCACATTCTGTTTACCATCTAGATGTTACAAGGATCTTTTTCAACCATATATTTTTCTGATAATTAGGGAAATACATTCAAATACTTCTTGCTCAATCAAGAAATAACTACTCCACATGAGGAATGTATCTTCTATATTCCTAATCTCTATATGTGCAACATCTTACATTAAGATCCCCACCTTTGGTAAACAATTCATTAGACTTTTAGAACCACATAAGTAGCCAACAACCTAACCACTAACGTATTAGCGGGACCAAGGTCATATTGAAAACGATCTATTGTCCCAATAGCAAAATAAAATGTCAGGTTGAGTAAGCTCGAATAGCAAAAATCATATTACTAACCACACTTGCTTATGGGGTTCTAGTCATCATTCTCTTCTTATATTTATTCTTTATTATGACATTTATTTGAGTACACACATGTAATCTATTGGAATAATTATGGGTTCTTAAGACGATCATTCTAAAACATTCAATAACCTTCGAAAGGCGAGTCTTCAAAGACAAATTAAGAAGTCTCTATGAACAGTTTTAATGATCTTGGCTTCTTGCACACCATGTGCTTCACCCAAGATTTGCATCACAATAGAAGCATAAAGCTACTCTTTAGTAGCGTCAGTCATCCCCGTACCGCTTCTAGCTAGTAAGTAGTGATATCGTCAACACATGACAAAAGACTAAAATTTATGTTATTGGACTCTTCAACACATATAGTGATTTCCTTAACCATCACAAAGTTGATTAAAGTTATCGTTTGGCCATAACGAACATATCACTATCTAGATTTGAGATCATAAATTGACATATAAGCAACACACATTGCACTTTTGTCCCTTGACTTCTAGCCCTTTGACTAAGTCATGACAATCTCCTTATCTAGTCCTCCACTAAGGAACCGAATGTAAACATCCATCTACAATAAATTCATCAATCACTACACTTCTTGCTAAGACAAGGTAAACAGAGACAAACCATTAGAAAGAATGTCTCTTCAAATTCAATTTTTATTTTTAGATTTCATTACTATGCATACTTAGACATTCACTTTCAGATACACATTTGCTTCTTTTGTAGAGTGACATACTCCCACTGGAATAAAGCACCCACTAGAACAAATATCATTTCGACTCTCGCAGGCGATCACAACTGATTAAGTAGAGACAATTCCCCACCTTCGCCTAGAGAAGTCAAAAAGGTCATGCAATCCTATTTTAGTCATTAATTATAACAAGTTATTTACCATACATAATATAACCCTTATGAAATCACACATGCCTTCTTTAGAGAAATATTTCCAAACAAGATTGGAAGTATTGTATAAAACTTGTGATAATTAAGAGGTATAGATACTCCAATTGAGTTTCTGACCTTCCATAACTCTCAAGAGTTACTGACTTGTAAGACATTAAGTTTAGGATGAAGTTGCAATCAATTTCTCAAACAGAATTGAGAAAATATTACATTAACATCTACCAAATCATTTAAAGCGTCATATGAGTATTTACCTTTGCAACACCATTTTGTTGCGAAGAAAAGAAATAATCATCAACTACACGTGTATCACATATTTTCTCCCACAATTCTACAACTGATCAAATAAATATACATAAAAATGGTATGTCATAAGATCACTTAGACTCTTATCCTTTTCATTCTCAATCATTGTTAAAAAATGCTTAAACAAATCAAGCGTTTAATAACTATGAGTTTAAAGGTAAACATAAATATCTCATGTATATTTATCGATAAAGTAAGAAAATATGATATACGATAACATGTCTTAACTTTCAAAGGTTCACATTTGTCCGAATGAATTAAGGATTATGTTAATCTAATTATCTTACGATAAAGATATTTTGACATCAATTTGTCAAATAAGATTATACATTTATAGGTAGATATTTAGAAAAACTCCTAATAAGCTTACTCTAAATATCTCCCCACCTATCCCAATAAAGTCTAATTCTAGCAATATCTAAACTCATAAGAATCAACAGTCATATAAGAATAATTATATAATAGAAATATATTAAAAACTAATTTTAACATAATTTGGTTGACTAACATTCATAACCCAATAGAACTACTATTTTCAATGAAATTGTCTAAAAAACTACCACTAAGGTCAAATGCCATTATAGCTCAAGCACGTTAATTACATAGACAGCAGATTATATCATGTTCTAGGCACATAGAATACATTACATAAAATCAATGTGCGTACACTCCGCAACAGAAGTCAACACAAGTCAACTCCTTTCATTTCATGATAATGTTGTCTTCCATGGAAAGTCTCTTCTAGTACCTCTAATAACACCAAAATAATCTACAAATCCAAGTCACTTATAACATCATAAGTGTAAAAAATATTGCTTAGCTAAATTCATTTATTCTTGTGGTAGTTAATGATCTTTTATCTTTTATGATTGTCTCTTGCATTCCAGCCCACATGGCTTATGCAAACCTCTAAGGGGGTTATCATAAAAGTATAAGGTATGCACTCATTGCACAACCTTGTTCATCACGCTCTATCTCATTTACCTTATTCTGAGAAAACATCTAATAAAAGTTCAATTTGAGTCGTATGAGTCAGAACGATAACTGTCTCAAGGTACTCCACAAGTCTAGTAGTCAACGAATGACCACTTTATACTTAGTGCTTATTAGATGAGACATCCCCTAAGGATTTAATTCATGAGTCTTTCCCAACATCCAATGAAGTTGTTCATCATTGAATTGTCTCTTATCTTCAATTAAGCATTTGAACTTTATCAAACATGGTACTTAACCATTTAGAAGATGTATTGCCTAGAAAAACTAGGTTGATCATTATTACACAATTCCTAATTTATTAGGCAAGTTGTGAACTGCGAAATAAATTAGATTGATTTACATGCTTCTCAACAGTCAATACTATTAAGTATATACATCAATCACATGACAATTTTATTAGGTAGGGCACTATTACCCAATTATGAATTAAGTCATCACAATTTCCATTTTTCATCTATCTCTAGCTCATATAACTAGAGAACAATTCTTAGGCTACTCACATTTATAGGTATTGTTTCACTATTTACAAGTTGCATAAGGTGACATTAAGCATAAATAATAATTCACCTTTTGTTCTAAAAACTCAATCCAAAAATATAATCTCATTTAACATGACGAGAAGGAAAATCTGCGATGCTCGTAATCACGACCCGCGCATGAAAAACGTTAAAATATTTATGGATTAATTTTTGAACAAAAAAAAAACTAGATAAAATGAATTTATCATATAGGTTTCACTCTAAAATAATTCCAGCATGTCCGGAAAATTTTCATCGGGTTTCATGTAGTCCCGATATAGCTTTCATGCAAACTTATTTGTGAAAATATCTCATAAAATGACATTTAAAGCACATAAATATTTCAGATAAGCCAAAAAATCTGAAAAAATTCAGAACAGTGAAATATCATGCAATTAAACAACAGAAAAAATTTCATAATTTTTTGATTAATATTTTCAACTCTGATAAATAAAATTTACACGAAAACACATACAAAAATACATGAAACAGATTACTGCTCTTCAAAAAATTATGAAAAAAATATAGTGATCTGTATTACATTATTCTAAATATACAGAAAAATTTCATATTTTTCTGGACAATAAAACTATTTTTCCTGAATTAATCATGCAGTAGAATACTTTAAAATTCCAGAAAAATATATTCTGATCATAAACAAATTACGAAAAATATCTCAGAATGTTATTACAGCATATTAAACATACAGTAAAATTTAAATAATTTTCTGGAAATTATAATTATTTTTAATGATTTTAATACACATGAAAAATACAGAAAACTTATTTCTGTAACACTAAAAATTACGAAATTATTTTCTACAGTGTATAACACTATCATATCCATATAATAAAAATTTCATAATTTTCTGAGCTGTTAAAATATTTTTGATAAAATAACATGATTAAAATAAATCCATAAAATACTCAAATTAAATGGATAATATTGAAAAAACCCATGAAACAGACACAATACACATACATCAAAGCAAACGCTTTGCAAGATTGACTTTTTCAACCCCGGGTACTGTTCATCGTCTTTCTCAAAATAAATTAGGATTTTTGACAAAAATGTATTTCGCCGACCCATCTTTATAACACCATAACTCTCTTGATTTAAGTCCAAATTAAACAATTAAAGTGGATACAGAAAGATCTCACAGCCTAGAACAAAACTTATGTTAACACTTTTTATCAGATCTGACTTTAACATCATCAAAAACAGCCATGAACATCACGAAAAAATCATAATTTTTGAAACTTAAAATTGTAATTACTCAAAATTTACAAGGCTGAATTCGATGAATTTTTAGTATATTATTCTACACATTATTATCTACGCATGGATATCAAAAACACAGAAAACGGACAAGATTTGAATTTCGAAATCATCAAACCCAATTGGTGAAAAATAGATCCGAAAAATTCAAAATTATGCAATCAAGACATCAATGGTGAGCATCAAGCTTTGAGGCTCTGATACCAATGAAGGAAAAACACATAAGTTATCTACGAGTTCTCGGAATACCTTATAGATTAAATTCGAAGCTTGTTGTGTGGAAGATTTCGCTTGTGCTACGAACCACGATCGTCTTGATTCTGCAATCACCACCTCTTCTCGTCCGATTCAATATCACATGATGGATATTGAATGTTGTTCCACTCTCAAATCCCAGGCACTTGATGGTTGCCAGGGATAGTATTTCTCAGTCTGAGGAGTATATGGAATATTACGTGTTGTGTATAAGTTGGTTCCCATAGAGACCTGATTTATAGAATACTGGTTGGACTAAGTCATAGAGTCTCATTCACATAAGAGTCTCTATTCGACTTATCCTCCAAATTCCCCTTATCCTAATTTGAACGTATCAGTTAGTTAGGGATAATAAATCACGTGTCTAACAAATCTCAACATCATCCATGGCCCATCAACCATTTGATAAATTCTAAGGTTTTGCGTATGGTAACAATACAAGGCATGGGGATTGCTTTTCCATGTTCTGGCCATGACTATTAATGGGGAAAGCGAGAAATTTGCTCAAGAATTGCTCAAGAAAAGCTTCAAAAAACGAACAACAATGGCGGTATTCCAAGAACCCACCAAGAACACCGAAACCCAGAAATTACGAAGTAAAACGAGATAAAGAAGAAGATTTATATCTGAAATCAAAGATTGGTGATGGGAAACTCCAGAAAATCAAGCAGAAACTCAAGAATCTGATTTGCGGTTTTCAAGCTTATGGGTCTCTCTGCAAGTTGAACAGTGATAAAAGAGTAAAAAGTAGAGGGGTTTTTTCTTTTATACACAGATCTAAAAACAGGTTTGGGTCAAAAAACGGTGGCATGTTCCCAAGAAGAATGTCTCGTTAATGATGGGGCACATTCTCTAACGTGTAATAACCGGCAGATAAATGACTGTTGCCTCGTGATTCGTAATAACATGTTCATATTCGTTTAAGTCGAGGTAGAGAACCGCTTCCTCCTCGGCATAGCCGAGTTAGGAAGTCGGAGGCCACTGAACGGTAAAAACCGAGGTACGAACATGGCTTATAACCGGGCAAGGCCCAATGGATTGGGCCCAAAATATAATCCATACAAGTCTCAAATACGACGTAGGGAGTGGGCTTTCCTAAAGGGGGACGAGGGAATCTGGGTGGGGTGCAAATGGGATGACTCGTGCTCTATTGGACGACTCGTCTCATAACTAGTCATTTACGGTGGATCCCTACATCCGCCATATATAAACATAATAGACGCCTCGTCCCCAAAGCGGGACGAGGGAATCTGGGTGGGGTGCAAATGGGACGACTCGCGCTATATTGGATGACTCGTCTATTATATACGGTGGATATACACCGCCGTATATAATTTTCATTATATACGGCGGTTATATACCGCCGTAAAAAGCTTCCTCAAATAAGCCTGTATATACATACGGTGTATTTGTATTTAATTATATACGGCGGTCCATAAGCCGACGTATTTATACTCAATTATATATGGCGGTTGTATTTCCACAGTATATAGTATTTACGGTGGGATATCCGCCATATATACTATATACGGCTGCTTTATTCGATGCACTATATACGGCGGATAGTCAGCCGTAAATAACATATACGACGGGGCGCGTTCTATTTACGGCGGTTAAAATCCGCCGTAAATAAGCCTGTTTCCTGTAGTGTCCTCGTCCTTTCCCACTATTTCGACCTAGACATAGCATAGCGAATAATGACCAATGCACATAGTTCACATATGCTGACAAGGCATCTCTCTTATGCCGACCAAGGCACCTACAAAAGCCGACAAGGGCTTCACCAAAAGACGACCAAGGGCCTCCTCGGTCATCAACAAGGCAAGGAAATGGGCTTCCCTGTCTTTGCTCTCCTCTTCCTCGGCATTCATACATGTCATATCAACATCACATGTCGAGGAGCATGCCTCCTAGGCATACGTACAGAAGGCAATTCTAATTCTACTCAAGCAAGGATTGTGGGAAGTTATAATCTCACTAGGTTTATAACCCTCCTCACACACAACTTGCTATTCAGAGATGGACTCTACATCCTACACCTAAAAATAGAAGCCATAATTCACACAATTTTGGTACGTTTTTACAAACACATCGTTTGACTCTCAACTCTTGTCAATTGATTTGCTCGATCTCTACAATACGAATACTTACCCTCATGCTGGAGGGCCTTCATCGGTGAAGCCCTGGCTTAGTTTGCATGTTTGTTAATCTTTTTCAGGCTATTCAAACATCCATGACACAACCTGCCGTTGGATTTGGGCTGATCCGATCGTTTTTGGCATCATCAGTTTTGTTCCATTGCCGAGAAACGATCATTTTTAGCCTTTGAATAGCCGTAAAAAATTATGCTCAATTCTTATAATCCTAATGGAAGAAGGACATAATGCTAGCATCACTCCTGATCAGGAGAATCCTCTTCTGGAGGAGACAAATGGAAACACTAGGATTACTTTTCCTATTGCCAATGGGGAACTGCCACCTCCTCCGCCTTTAAACGACAGACTGCCCTCGCTAGGAATGAATCTGCTTTCTAGCGGGTAGCCAGTAATTGAGATAATAATGCCGAACCCTTGTCGTCATCGGAGCTGAGGGAGGCCTGCTGGTCAGATGGAAACCTTGCAAGATATTTATGAAACACAAAATGCCTTGCTGCAACTAGATCCTGAGCACTCCCTGACTGAATTTTAAGGCCTATGAGAATTGGAAATTCTCTCGGAAGGGAAATTCATCTTGACAGGTGTGGTAGTCGGGGGAATAGAGAAAATCTTCCTCCTGGTCAAAATACCCCTCATCATGACACTACTGTTAGGCCCAAGCAGAAAACTCTCCAAGATGTCCCTCCTCGTCATAAGGCTCCTGTACATGGAAATACACGAAACAATGAGGATTTGAGAAATCATTTGAACAATCAAAGAGATGAGGAGGTTAATTCTGCTGACTTGAGAGCAAGGCTTAGTCATATAACGCGAAAATCCCCTCCTCGTCATAACCCATCTCCTCGGTACTGGAGTCATGTTAGACCTAGGAGTCCTACTCGGCATAAGGTCTCTCCTCGTCATAGGTCTCCTCCCCATCCAGAAATGGCACCTAGAAGGGACAGAACACCTCCTTGTCATTTCAGGCCACTAAATGGCAGAGCACCATCTAGATACGGGGATAATCACCAGGAACATGTGGAACAAAGTAGAGTGAATGGGAACAGAGAAAATGAAAGAACCAATCGTAGTACTCATTTTAGCTCGGGGATCGATGCAAGTAATATTCTCCTCTTAAAAAAAGATTGGATGAATTGGAAATGGGGAGGAAGGAAATGGATGATGATGATACCAGTGCCACTCGTCCTTTCTCCCAGCGGATTATGATCTACCTCCCAATCCTGCTCTCATGTTTTGAAAAATATGCGGGAACCATAGAAGCACGGGACCATGTGCAAATTTTTGAATCTACCATGGCACTCCTCACCAAGGCAAATGATATTCTCTACAAGGCTTTCGCGAGTACCTTCTCCGAAACAGCTTTGTCCTGGTTCCGTGAGAAAAAGAAGGGAAGTATCGATAGCTGGAAACTAATGAGGAGGAGGTTCCTGTATCACTTTGCAATAGCTGAGAAAAGATAGAAAAACTAACAGACCTTGCTAACATTGAGCAAGGGAAAAATGAAACAACTCTGAGTTATTACAATCGGTTCAGAGCTATGGCTGACCAAGTAGAGGAAAGCCTAACTGACCGGGAGGTGATTGTTTGCTTCAACTCCAGGCTGAGGTCTGGACAATTGATCTATTAACTCTCTGCCAGGGAGCCCAAGTCAAAATCTGATATATATAATGTGGCTTATGCCATAGCTATGGCAGAAGAGAAAAGTAAGAAGAGGTCTGAGAAACCAGAAGCAGACACAACTGGCACCAACCAGGCTTCGAATGGAAGTAACTGTAAGGGGAAAGGAAGGAGAGATTACCAATGCAATCTTTGCCTTTTACATTCACGTCTTTAGCTTTCATAACGTTCATTACATTTATTTCATAAAAATGCAATCTTTGCCTTTCAAAGTCATTCTCCCATGTCCCTTTTGGTTGGATCATTCTCTGAGGATTGTCTAGTGACCTTTTAAGGCACGAAAGACATAGGATGTGTATAAAGATCCAATCATTATACCCCTCCCCCTAGTCCCTTTGGTACTTGAAGCATCTCGTGGTGTGAATCGGTGTAAAGGCTTCATCTTTACATCATTTCTGCCACTAAAATGCCATAGTCATAGTCCCTTTAGAAGCGGATGAATCTTATGTCCCGACATCTCCGATCATCACTTGAGACAAGCATAAATGTCCCTACAAAGCTCAATCGTCTCAAGATGTAGGATTGATGGGCAAAGACTCTTCCTTTCTAAAGAGTCTCATTCTTGGACTATAAAAAGGTATCCCTCTCTCGATCACATATGACCAAGTCCCCAAAGAATGTTGGTTTAAGATATACCAAGGCTTTTACGCCTACTATGGTCGATTATTCCAACGGGAGGGTAAAAAGGTCACATAATGATGATCATAAGTCCAAGATGAGCACGGGATCAAAATTCCGAACACATCAAATCCAAGGAATCCCGAGCTAAAACCTTCTTATATGTTTTATATGTCCGGCTGTGAATGTGGGGGCCCAAATCTTTTTTTGTGTTTTATTTGGATTCATTTGAGTTTGAAAACATCCGGTTTAACTTGAAAAAACGGAGTCGCCACGCCATTTTGATTTCCTCAAAACTTTGAAAAAAAGGAATTAGGGTTCGGAGGTTAAGTTACCCCTTGGGAAGAACGTTTTGCGTTCACCTAAGGGGCCTTGCCGAAGCAAGTCTCCCAAGATTCCATTTTTCGTGCTTGCTTGCTTGCTTTCTTGTGTGCATGTGTTGAAAAGAGGGGGGGATGTTCCAAGTTGTCTTTCGGACGTATAAACCATTTAGTTGGTTATCGCTCGGGATTCTTTGGATTTTTATGTGTTCGGGACTTTGATCCCGTCCTCATCTTGGACTTGTGATCATCACTATTTGACCTTGGGTCATGTGTGATCGAGAGAAGGACTCTCTCTTATGGTCCAAGAGTGAGATTCTTTAGAAAGGAATATCCTTAGCCCATCAATCCTACATCTTAAGACGATTGAGCTTGTGTAGGGACTATTATGCTCGTCTCAAGTGATGATCAGAGATATAGGGTTCAAGCTTTATCCATTTCTAAAGGGATTATGGCACCTTTAATGGAAGAAACGGTGTAAAGATGGGATCTTTACATCGGTCCGCTCCAAAGGATGCATCAAATACCCAATGGGACTAGGGGAAGGGTATAAAGATTGGATCTTTATGCTCTTCCTATGCTTTTCGTGCCTTAGGAAGGTCACTAAGCAATCCTAGGAAAGAGAGATCCAATCATGAGGGACATGAAGGATGCATTCTAAACTAGAGAAGACATTTTTAATAAAAAAAAAAGATGACATTATGGGTGCAAAGGATGCTATTTGTTTGCAAAGGATGCTTTGTTTGATGTAAAGAAGTGATTTTTAATGCAAAGGATGCATCTTTATGTGTAAAAAATGACATTTCAAGTGCAAAGGATGCTACTTTAATGTAAAGAAAACATTTTTAAATGCAAATGATGCAACTTTATATGAAAAGATGACATTTTATGAGCAAAGGATGCATAAAGATATCATTTTTAAGAGCAAAAGATGCTACTTTAATGCAAAGGATGCAAAAGGAGGGAGATATGATTTACATGTCTAAAGATATGACCTTTAATGACGATATACCAAATCCCAAGCAAACATATATATAAATGTGTAAAGCAAGGAGCAAATATATCACATATATACAAGTATAATGCAAGATAAAGGGGATGAGAGGTTACCAATGATGGTGACCTCTTTCTCTTTGAAGTTTGCCTAGGGAAGGGACCAACTTTTGGAGGTTTTAAGTAGGAGGGAGGTGGTTTTTGGCACTCTTAACTCTCTGTAATTTCGTAGTGGTATTTTGGCAGAGTTTCAATGCTAAAAACTGTCTATCAAAATGGGTAGAGAAGGTCTCTATTTATAGGCAGTCTGGTGATAGCCAATGAAGCCGTGCGGCTTGGAGTTCTAGCCTAATGAAGCCGTGCGGCATTATCCATTATGACTCAGCACCTTTCTAGAATCATGCAAGGTGGCCTTTCTAGAAGGGTTTTTATACCAAAGGAAAACGTGGATTTTTAATTCCAAGTAATTCCTTCACCCCTCGGAAGGTTCGGAACATTTCCCGAATTGCTCCTGAACTTTAGGAAAGTCCGGGGAATTGCTGGGAAACTTAACCGGAAGGCATGAGCCAGATTTGGGTACTTACAGAAGCCCCTTGGCAACTTCACTTGCAGGGCGAGTGGGGTTGTCGATAGAAAAGGATCCAATCTGGCGAATGTCGAGACGGATTGGGTGACCAAGGTGGTCGAGTGGCTGAACCTTTGGAAGGCTACCTACGTATCCCGAGTGGGAATCAAGCCATAATCGTAGTTCGGAATCCACTGGGGAAAGGGGGTGTCATATGTGACGAATTGGCTGGACCTAAAGTAGGCTACCTACGTATCCCGGAGGAATCAAGCCAGGCCGTAGTTCAGAATAAGATCCGCTGGGGAATAGCAAAGAGAAACCGGTCTCTTGCTGGAGAGATAGAAGGGAAAGTGACCTAGGAGGTCAAGTGACTGATCCTACTGGGGATACACTAGATGAAGAAATTTGACCTATGTGGTCGGATATCTGGACCTCTATGAGGGGCTACGTCACCACTGAGGAGTGACGAAGGAACAGGGTGACCAATGTGGTCGGATGGCTGGACCTTTTATGAAAGGCTACATATGTATTCCTGAGGAATCAAGCCTTGGTCGTTGTTCAAGTCTCACTAGATAGTTAGGAACGATGTCTAGGATCCTTGAGGTTTTGACAATTAATGGAGGTTGTCACCTGATTGACAATTAATGGAGGTTGTTACCTGATTGACAATTAATGGAGGTTGCCACCTGATTGACAATTAATGGATGTTGTCACCTGATTGATAATTAATAGAGGTTGTCACCTGAAGAAACTAAAGCTTACGTCACTATCGAGGAGATAGAGGTAGCTAAAGTTGGAAAACTTGAGCGTATTTCACCATCTGTGAGATAGAGGTAGCTAAAGTTGGAAAACTTGAGCGTACTTCACCATCTGTGAGATAGAGGTAGCTAAAGTTTGAAGAACTTGAGCATACTTCACCATCTGTAAGATAGAGGTAGCTAAAGTTTGGAGAACTTGAGCGTACTTCACTATCTGTGATAGAGGTAGCTAAAGTTTGGAGAACTTGAGCGTACTTCTCAATCTGTGATAGAGGTAGCTTAAGTTTGGAGAACTTGAGCGTACTTCACTATCTGTGATAGAGGTAGCTTAAGTTTGGAGAACTTGAGCGTACTTCTCAATCTGTGATAGAGGTAGCTTAAGTTTGGAGAACTTGAGAGTACTTTACTATTTGTGATAGAGGTAGCTTAAGTTTGGAGAACTTGAGCGTACTTCACTATCTGTGATAGAGGTAGCTTAAGTTTGGAGAACTTGAGCGTACTTCTCAATCTGTGATAGAGGTAGCTAAAGTTTTTTGACAATTCGGAGGATGTCACCTAGCGTTATTCCGTTATAACAGAAGTAACGGAGGCGACATGGGAGAGAAATTAATTCTTCTTGGAGATAATGGATATACTTGGGATAATAGCGTTACTCTAGTTAAGAAATAACGGGAGTTGTATGCCCAAGTGGAAAGTCCAGGGGCAAAGATGTAATTTCTGCTCAGAGCAAAAGAGACCGCCCGGCAAGAGATAGAGGAAAAAGAAGCCGCCCGGCTTCAATCCTAATTTCACCAGATTGATTTAAACAGATTTGAAAATGGGCAAAGCGCCATTGTTGTGGCTTCCGTCGAGGAGAGGAGAGAGAGTAGAGAGAGAAATTTCCAAATTTCTCCGATTCCCTACCTTCTAGTGCTCGAAATGGATCAAGAGGGTAACATTGTACCCCGACAAGCGCGAAGAGTCTTGTCACAAGCTGCGAGAATGAGGCGGAGGGGGTTCGTTCGAACCGAGCGAAAATACGATTTCAACACGCCTCCTTTCGAGTTCTATCCGGGCAAAAGGGAGAACAATTCCATGAAACCTCAATCTATTGGGGTAAGCATTCTTGGCCTTCTTGATTTTGACAATTTTGATTGAATTTTGATTGACTTAGGGCTTGACCCGAATTTTAGGAAATTCGAATTTTCCTAGGATTTTCGCTAATGGTTTTGGAATTTTGATGATTAACTTCTGAGGCTAAAGAGATAAATGAACATGCATGTGCAATTTATTTGAAAAATAATGAGAATGACCCATTTTTGAAAATAAAGTAAGAAAAATAATGTTCAAAAGGTGACGAAGTTCTTGCATGTGCTTAAACTAGGTCAACTTCTGATCATAGATGAGAAAACGGGATTTTGGACGATCAAAAGGATTCATGCATGCCGCCTTTGAAAAATTAATGCTTTTGTGCAAAGAATTTTGTGAAAATCGGAATTTTTTGCTTAGGAGAGCAATGTGCTTGACACGATGTATTTCAAATGATGAAAGACACGTTTTCTAGGCAAAGGATGCTAAAAATCTTTTATGAATGCTTTTCTTTGAAAATATGTGCACTTTTGAGTATATGCATGCTTTTGAAATGAGATGGAGGACTGACACATTTTTTGTTATGCTTACTTACAGGAGAGCAAGTCGAGGGGACCTTCTGATGTGGCCGTGAAGCTATGGGATAGGATGCCCAATTTTGAAAAGAATGGGGTGAATCCCAAGCATTTAGTGAGGGCTACCGGCCTTGATTTGTTCATTGAGGCTATTGGCAGAGGCATCCATGTGACCTCGAAGAGCAAGGGCTTGATCCAGGCCCTCTCCGAGTTCTGGTGGGACACCACCCACAGCTTTCATCTCAGCTGGGGAGAGCTTACGGTGATGCCTGCAGACTTTACTCCTATTACAGGCTTGCAGTTCACCGGGAGGCCTGTGACCTGGAGGGACCATATCACGGCTGAGGAGTTTAGGGCTCTAGTTGGGTTTGACCTCAGTCCTAAGGGACTCGGGATGGAGACAAGGAATGTTGAGGTGGCAGTCCTGAACTGCATGCAGGGATTTGCTGCCAATGAGGTTACTGCCCACCAGCTTGCGAGAGCTTTTCTGTGGTTGATGCTGTCAGTCACCATCTTTGCCAACTCTGGGACACTGGCTATGTTGTGCCTTCTTGACTCCTTGGAGGATGTAGACGAGATTGGGACGGTCTCTTGGGGTGAGGCCGGATTGGCGGAGCTTTACTTCTCTCTGGATATGTACAGCCGGAACAAGGCTGCCTCTATGGACTGCTTCTTCTTTGCTCTTGAGGTATTCTCACCTTCTTTCCTTTCTCTTTTCCCTTTGTGTCTTGAGACTTTTATGAGAGAAAATGACCCTTTTATGTATTGAACATGCAGGTCTGGTTTTGCGAGGTGATCGAGTTCTTTCCCTGGAACCAACAGAGCGATCCTACCATCTTGCCTGCTATGATTCGCTGGAGGGGCGAGGCTAGGGACAAGTTCACTGGGAAGACCCGGATCACCTTTGATTACAAGATGGTGAGGCCCGTCCTTAATAAGGACGGTGATGATGGGGTGGACTTTTATCCTTGGGGAAGATACCCGGAGATTCTGCTAGGAGATGCCGTGGAGGCGACTAGACAGAGGAGGTGGTTGACCGGGCTTACTTGCGACATCATTTATCTAGGAGACCGCTTTTCCAGGCAGCATGGCCATGTCCCTCCATTGGATGCCATCATTCCTCACGATCCTCCAGCACGAATGCTGCAGCCCAGGGATTGGTCGGCGGATGATATAGCGAGGTATCAGGCAGGCGTGGCGGCTGAGGAGTACTTTGATCTGGCTACCCCGTATGCTACCTTTGTAGAGGCGCGATTGAGGACGCCGCAAAAATTGGTGAAGATGGCTATTGCCCAGGGGTACGGGGAAGCTGAGCCTACTGACCCGCCGATGCCTCTTGCTCATCTCTCATATGTGGTCAACGGGGTACCGAGGAGGTTTATGATACCTGTCCCCGACATGAGGGAGCCCCAGTATACTCTGTCGCCTGACAGCACTGTAAGCATTTCTAGGGTCCTTTCCCCCTTTTTTTTTGGATTTCTTTGCTTTCTGCAATTCTGAACCTTTCTTGAGATATTATGAGTTTCTTCTTCTCTTTTCTCTCAGGTTCCAGCTCGTACTTATGACAGCTTGGTGAGGCAGAACAGGGGATGGAAGAACGTGTGCCGATCCCTTGTGAAGAAACTGGCTTGCGCTTCAAAGGCTGCAGTGAACGTGCAGGAGCCCGTGCGCAAAAGAAGGCACGTGGGGAGCACGACATCCACCTCATCAGCCTCAGAGTACTCTTCTAGTGCCATGCCTAGGGGACAGGGACCCAACACCGGCATCCTGGAGCAGCTAGCAGAGTATGAACATGTGAATGTCCATCTTTCTGATGTGAGTGACAGCGAGGATTTGATGAGGGAGACGAGCTGAGTAGCGACGACGAGGAGTCGGAGGCCTAGGAGGTCCTTAGGGTTGATCTGGTGGGAAAGAAACAAACAATGAACACTTTTTTATGCACAATTTGTCTATTTTTTGCTTTATTTGGGCGCCGATGGGGCGAAAACAATGTATTACTGTTTTATTTGCTTTTCTAATTTATGCTTTATGAATTTGCATATTACTTGAGCCTCGGGGCTGCTTTTTTGCTTGGAAACGGGGCTGAAATTGGGTCAAAATGGTTTGTAATGGTATATAACTGCTTGGATGTTGTTTGGACATGTTTTGGGACATATTTCATTGAGAAAGTGGGGTGAGAACTCCACTTGGGCAGCAACTTTGGTTGCTGCAGATTCTTTTATGCAGATGGCAAATAAGGCCGTCCGGCCTGGACCTGGGAGCAAATGAAGCCGTGCGGCTAACAGTTCTGTCTGGACTGGTCTTTTTCAAAATAAAACCAATGCTTGGCCATTTCATTTCATTTTCACTCTAGACTTGTCCCAACTGATCCCAGAGCATATTTCTGACCAAAAGACATCAACTTTGATCACATCGCAATGGAAAGACCCGCTAGACTGCAAAAGGAGAAAAGAGATCGTTTTCTGTCCGATCTTCAATCTTGGGTGAGACATAACTTTCAATCTCACAAGGGGTTGTTCGATGCTACCTTCAAGATCAAATCTTTATGGCACTTGAAGGATCTCCGGCCTGATTGGGACCTTTTGAGAGCAGCAGCAAAGTTTTGGGATGTTCGGAGACATGTTTACTGCTTCTCCTACAATGAGCTCGTTCCAACCTTTGAAGACTTCCGAGCATTGATTGGGGGTCCAGAAATTGAGGCAATTTCGACACCTTGACCGGAAACGTGCCGGTGGCGATAAAGCTGGCATCTTTTCTGCAAATTTCTCTGAAAGAAGCCGAGGGGATGTTGATAGCTCCGGACAGGATTGACCTTTCCGATATCCCGAGCAGGCTTGGTTTTCCCGATATGGCTATGACCACAGTGGCTATGGACGCTTTTGTCCTTTGCATATTTTCATCTCTGTTCACTGCTGAGTCTGTTGGAATTTGCCATAGCGGCCTTTTGGACATGGTCAGGGACTGCAGGGCTGGAAAGGATATCGTCCCACTGATTTTGGGGGAGACATTGCATGGCATTGACAGGATGGCTAGGGGAGACCGCTTCATGAGGTCTGGGAGCCCAGCGGTGCTGACTTTATGGTTGCAGGAGAGGCTTGGGGCTTTGCCAGGGGCTGTGCCTACTCAGTGCCCTTGGGTGATTTCTCGAAGGGGCACACCTAGAGAGCAAGACCAGGGTAGCTGGGAGCTGATGATGGCTAGGTTATCCACCTCGGACATTCACTGGTGGGTGCCTCATTGGAGACTACAGACTCGTCGGACATTTCAAGAGTCCTATGTAGTGAGAGTTTCGGGGCTTTCTCTGTTATCTTTCTACATTCCTTGCCTAGTATCCAGGTAGTTTGGGACGTTACAGGAGCCTTTGGATGATTGGAAGGACATCAGTACCATGGAGGTAGCACCTTTGGACATGAAGGATCCGACCAGCTTCCTATTTTTCTCGAGGGCTTGGACATATACTGCTTTCCCACCCAGGGCCAATCTCAAGAGCCGAAAGAGTACCATTTTGACCACGATATACATGGACTGGTATGAGAGGGAGATGGGGGCGACTCAGGTCATTTTGGGAGAAAGGCATCAGGCTTTATTAGGAGCGGATTGCGACTCGAGCAGGATTCTGAGGGACACTGAGGCTAAGGCGATTCACCATAACCAGTCGGGTGACCTTATCAGAGACATGGAAGCTCGATATGAGAGGCTTTCTGAAGTCGCTCCCTTGACTGAGGCTCAGAGGGAGAAAGTGCGGACTCGTGCCCGGATTGAGAGGGCACTTATTGACACAGGTTTGATGGAGGCTCCAGTGAGGATACCTGAAGTGGGGATGAGGGAGACTGACATCCTTGAGAAGAAGAAGAAGAACACTCGACGGGGTCGAGGTAAGGGGAAGAAGAACAAGGAAGACTCAGTGAATGACAACTGATAGATCTTTTCCTAGGATTCCCTTATTGCCATTTTGCAAACACAATAGTTTATTAGGCATTTTATTGTATTTTAGATCTTTGTAGCAAGTTAGCAGAGTCAAAAGTAGACCGTGCTTGAACTCATCAAGAAGTCTTTTAACTTGTAATTAACAAAGATATGATCTTAGAAATTAATCAAGACACATTTCATGGAAATTTCAGATGTCTTATTGATTGCTTAGGACACGTTTCATGGAAACTTGATCGCCCCTTTTTTATTGGTTAGACCAAACTATTGCTGGCTGCCTACGTTCCCCTTTTACAAGAAAGACTAAGGGGCTCAGGTCTTCGTAGTTCATTCTAGTGAACTATCGGGATTTTTACTTTTTTGTTCTTTTTTTTTTTCTTTTTTTTTTTATGTGCAACCCTGTCTTTTGCCTAGACCGCCCTTTTTGGGTTTTCAGCCTAGCTGGGCATTACTCTTTTTGCATTAAGATTTTTTTTTTTTGTATTATTTTTTTATGTGCAGCCCTGTCTTTTGCCTAGACCGCCCTTTTTGGGTTTTCAGCCTAGCTGGGCATTACTCTTTTTGTACTAAGATTTTTTCTTCATTTTTTTTTATTTGTTTTTTATTATGTTTTTCTTTTTTTTTTTTAGACATAATACCTTCGGAGCTTATCAGCCTTGACTGGGTGGACAAAGGGATTGCCATCCAGGTCTGCAAGCTTCATTGCTCCTCCCGATAGTATCTTCTGCACCACATATGGGCCGATCCAAACGGGTTCCCATTTTCCCAGGGGGTTATCTCTGGTAGGGGGCTTCACTTTCAACACTAAGTCACCCTCTTTGATGTCCCTGGCCTTGACCTTTTTGTCAAATGTTTAGGCCATTTGCCTCTGGTAGGCTCGGGTGTGTTCCATGGCCTTGAGCCTCCTTTCGTCGAGCAGGGCCAACTCATCATGCCGGCTACGTAGCCACTCTACCTCATTGACACTGTTTTCCAGGAGGACCCTTAATGACGGGATTTCCAACTCCACTGGCAACACTGCTTCCATCCCGTAGGTTAGGGCAAAGGGAGTTTCTCCCGTAGCTGTTCTGACAGACGTTCTGTAGCCCCAGAGTGCTAGGTGAAGCTTCTCAGGCCAATCACGACCACGGGTGGCCATTTTCCGGATGATCCGCTCGAGCATCTTATTAGCAGCTTCCACGGCTCCGTTAGTCTGAGGTCTGTATGGAGATGACTTGTGGCGAGTGATTCTTAATTCTGACAGTAATCTATCGCATTCTCCTTCAAAGTGTGACCTGTTATCAGAAATGATCTCGTTAGGCACCCCGTATCTGTACATTATGTTTTCTTTGACAAACTGGGCTACCTTCTTGGAAGTGAGGACCTTGTAGGACTTTGCTTCTACCCACTTTGTGAAGTAGTCGACTGCCACTAACACGAATTCGTGCCCATTGCTTCCTGTCGGAGCTATCTTCCCTATCACGTCAATACCCCAAGTTGCAAACAGCCACGGAGTCGTCATACAGTACAGGTCATGAGGCGGAAGGTGATTGAGATTGGCAAACCGTTGGCATTTGTCGCACTGTCGAACATGTTGAACGCAGTCTGTCTCCATGGAGATCCAGTAATAACCCATCCTGAGGATCACTTGCATCAGGGCTCTAGCATTCATATGAGGACCGCAGGGACCATTGTGGATTTTGGTCATCAATTCTTTGGCCCTTTCTTGGGTGACACACAGAAGGAGCGGCCCTTGGTACCATTTCTTATACAGATCATCCCCTAGAATTACATAGTGGGAAGCTAACCGTTTTAGGTCTTGCAAGCTCTTGGCTTTGATGCCTTCCTTTGGCCTACCTTCTTCATCTCTAAAGGCTGACTCTCCATCTTTGAGGAACTGGTAAATCTGATTGTACCAGGGTTCCTTGATAGGCTCAGGTCCCAAGTCTATTTCGCAACAGAAAGTCGGGGCTTCTCTTCTACCCACTCTGAAGGGTTTTATGGCCTTTCCCTCGGGGATCTCTTCCAGTGAGGCTAGAGTAGCTAAGGCATCTGCAAATCTGTTCTTATCTCTTGGCAGGTAATGGAAAGTCACTTCTCTGAACTGTCCAGCCAACTCCTCCATATAGGCATGGTACTTTTGCAGGTTAGGATCCACAATCTTCCATTTGTTGGAGATCTGATTAATGATCAGGGCTGAGTATCCATAGACCTCGAGCTCCTTAACATTCCTTTCTAAGGCAGCTTCTAAACCAGCAATGCAGGCTTCATACTCGGCGACATTGTTCGTGGCAGGGAAGTTCAACTTGATGGCTATGGGCGTGTGCTCGTCTTTCGGATCGACCAGTAGCATCCCTACGCCATTTCCTCTTTTGTTAGTAGCCCCGTCAAAGAAAAGCTGCCATCGGCTCTCAAGCTCAACTACAAAGATTCCTTCATCTGGGAATTGGGGTTCAGGCCCGCGGTCCTCATTACTGGGGAAGTTTGCCAGATGGTCTGACAATGCTTGACCCTTAATGGCCTTTCTCGTCACATAGTTGATGTCATACTCAGCTAAGAAGAATGACAACTTGGCTAGACGCATCGAGAGGGAAGGCTTGTCGAAGATATACTTGATGGGGTCCATATTCAAGACCAAGTTCACAGAGTGGGCTTTCATGTAATGCTTCAGCTTACTGACTACCCAGACCAGTCCTGCACAAGATTTTTCGCATGTTGAGTAATTGAGCTCACTTCCCTGCAGCTTCCGGCTGACAAAGTAAATGGCATTCTCTACCCGAGAGTCTTTCTTTTCCTGAGCAAGCATAGCCCCAACTGCCGTGTCAGTGACAGTGAGATAGAGCAGAAGAGGTTTCTGTCTATGTGGGGGGCATAGCACCGGAGGATGTACTAAGTATGCCTTGATTTGGTCAAAGGCATCCTGGCATTCCTCGGTCCATTCTGTGTCTACCTTCTTCCTCATGAGCTTGAAGATGGGCTCGCACATAGTGGTCAGCTGATTTACGAAACGGCTGATGTACTGTAGTTTGCCCATGAAAATTTTGACCTCTATCTGGGTTCGAGGTGGCTTCATGTCCATAATGGCCTTGATCTTTCGGGGGTCAACTTCAATACCTCGCTCCGTGACCATGTACCCGAGCACTTTTCCCCTTGTCACTCCGAAGGTGCATTTGGCAGGGTTTAGTCTCATGGAATGTTGTCTCATCCTTTCAAAGAACTTTCGCAGGTCAACAAAGTGTTGTCCGTCCTCGCCTTTGGAGTGGATTATCATGTCGTCGACGTAGACCTCAATCTCCTTGTGGATCATGTCATGAAAAAGCGCGGTCGCTGCCCTCTGGTAAGTAGCCTCGGCATTCTTAAGCCCAAATGGCATCACTGTATAGTAGTAAGTTCCCCACGGTGTGGTGAATGCTGTCTTTTCTTGGTCCTCCTCGGCCATCTTGATCTGGTTGTAGCCTGCAAAGCCATCAACAAAGGATTTGACTTCGTAGTTGGCAGTGGCGTCCACCAGGATGTCTATGTTTGGCAAGGGGTAGTCATCTTTGGGGCTGGCTTTGTTCAGATCTCGGAAATCTACACAGCAGCGCACCTTCCCATTGGCTTTGGTTACAGTCACAATGTTGGATAACCATGTCGGATATTCGATGACTCTGATGAATCCTACCCGCAGTAGCTTCTCTATTTCTTCTTTGACCTGTAGGGACCAATACAGCTTGATCTTCCTCAGTTTCTGCTTTACTGGCTTAGCATCTGGTGCTAGAGGGATTCTGTGCTCTACTATCTAACTGTCTAGCCCCGACATATCCCTGTACGACCATGCAAACACGTCCATGTATTCTCTGAGCAGATTGACTAGTTGTGATGAATGTGTATCCGAAAATTTTCCCATTTTTTATTTGAAAAAATCAACGAAACGGAGTCGCCACGCCATTTTTATTTTGAGGGCCAAAACTTTGAAAAAAGCCCGAGATCAGAGATTTAGGTTCGGAGGTCATGTTACACGCCGGGAAGGACGTTAGTGTGCACCCGGAATGCCTCGTAAAACGAGTCTTCCAAGCTGAAAATCATTTGTGTGTGTGTGTGTGTGTTTTGGCCAAAATAAGTTGAAACTCAGAAAAGTAAAATTTGGGATATCTTTGTAATACTTTAAACTGATCCCATGAATTTTTGGAAGATTTTTGGATTGAGATTTGGTACTCAAAAGACCTTTTGAAGTTGAGAGCCATTTCTGCCAGAATGAAAAAGGCAGTGGACCTTTGATTTTGAAATGGATTCAAGGGTCTTAAAACTTCATAATCTGGATAAACTCAGAGAATGAAAGTTGTTCTAGACACCTTGAATAAGATTTTTGCGAAGGAATTTTCCATTTTGGAGAAGATTTGAGAGGTCAAAACCTTCTGGAAACCTCAGATATGAGATCTGGATTCCCAGAAGCTGATGAACTAGCCTCTGAAAGAAAATTTGAAGAGAGGAGTTTTACTCACCCAAAAAAATAAAGTAAAAATATGTATGGAAAGATCTGGATGTTGGCTACAAAAAGTTTTTTGTAGTGAACACCAAATTCCAAGTTCATCTGTGTCCAAAAAATTAGACCATGGACTGAGGTCTGGGAAAATTGCTACTGGACAGCAACTTCCCAAGAGAGAAAATATGATTTTAAGGGGGGTTTTGCATCCATGCTTGTCCCCATTTCCCTAGGTTTTGGTTAGTGATCACTTGACATTTTAGTGGTGAATCAACTATACCAAACCATCCTTGGGGTACATTAGGACTAAGCATTTCATTTGCTTGGGTAGGGGATTTTTATCCTTTGAAAATGAGATTTTATGCTTGAAAATGGTTTTTTAGGGTTTTGAAAATGAGTTTTCTTTGCAAGAAAGTAAGAGAACTTGAAAATAATTTTGATCTTTGTAGAAGATCATCCATGGAGATGGTCTTCCATGGTGATCTTCTTAGATCTAAAGCAAGAAGATGAAAGAACTACATTTTGTAGTTTGCAAATGCATGCATGGTTGGAGTTTAGGGTAAGGAGAAGGAGGGTTTACCAATCTTCCTTGTGTTCTTGAGTTTTTGGCTTGAGTGTATGAGTGTTTAAGGCTTAAGTATGAGAGTGAGTGGATGAGGGTGAGTTGGGAAAGATTGGAGAGAAAATGGTGACAATTCTTGAAGAATTCTCACTGTTTTCTCTCTATATTTCGCCAGAGGTTCGGTGCAATTGGTGTTGTTCCTCCTTATTTTTGTGACTGGAGGGCTCAATTTATAGCCCTCCTGAAAATGCAAACCTATCCGCGCGGATAAGACCTTGAGCGTGCACTGTTCATTAAATGCAGCTTCAGGCTTTGGACAAGAGGAATAATCTTTTTGAAATTTCAAATTAACAGCCAGTTTATTGTTCCCAGCCATTTCTATTTGTGGTTTTATTCCTTTTGTTTTACTTTTTGAGATTCTTTTTGAGGTTTAACCTTAAATAACAATGCCCATTTTACCCTCACTTTGTTAGAAAAGTTAGGATAGTTAGGAATTGTTAGAAATGTTATAACTTTCGTTAATTTTCTAACGAAAATTCTAACAAGCTCAAATTGGAGCACTTACAGTAGCCCCTCGGCGACGGCGCTTTCGAAGGAAGCGGGGTCGTCGATAAGAGTAAGGCTCCATATTTGGCGGGATGATCGAGTGATCGGGTGGCTGAACCTAGCGATAGGCTACCTACGTATCCCGAATGGGAATCAAGCCAGTCATAGTTCGGGTCTTTGACCCTGGAGATGATGGCGTTTTAGGTGCCTCGAACCTGATGAGCGAGTTCTGCAGTCGGTTGCTGGAAAGAAACTCTGCTGGGGATAAGAGATGACCATTTTCGGTCTGATGGGTATCCGCTCTGCTGGGGATAGGGATGACCATTTTCGGTCTCTGCTGGGGATGATTGCGATTTATCGCTTTCTAGTGATAGCGTCTTAGGTGCCTCGAACCTTGAAGATGGCGTTTTAGGTGCCTCGAACCTTGGAGATGATGATGGATTTTTAGGCGCCTCGGACCTTGATGATGATGGCTTTTTAGGCGCCTCGGACCTTGATGATGATGGCTTTTTAGGCGCCTCGGACCTTAATTTGAAATGGCCATTCGGTGGACTTCGTCTGCTGCCGAAGGAGAGAGTGACCGTTTTGGTCGAGGGGCTGGACCTAATGATAGGCTACCTACGTATCCCTAGTGGGAATCAAGCCCTTTCGTAGTTCGAGTTCTACTCGAGATTTCGCTAGCTTTTGGGATTCCGTTAACTTTGCTGGGGATTTCGTTAGCCTTTGCTGGGAAAAATCAGACGTATTCGTCGGGGAAATCGGTCTTACGTTTCTTTGCAGGGAAGATTTTGATGAAAGATACGGGATCTCGTTATCTTTCTCGAGGAAATCGGTCTTACGTTTGACTGCCGGGGAAGATTTTGATGAAAGATACGGGATCTCGTTATCTTTCTCGAGGAAATCGGTCTTACGTTTGACTGCTGGGGAAGATTTTGATGAAAGATACGGGATCTCGTTATCTTTCTCGGGGAAATCGGTCTTACGTTTGACTGCCGGGGAAGATTTTGATGAAAGATACGAGATATCGTTATCTTTCTCAGGAAGATCGGTCTTACGTTTTACTGCCGGAGAATTTTGATGAAAGATACGGGATCTCGTTATCTTTCTCGGGGCACTCGGTCTTACGTTTGACTGCCGGGGAAGATTTTGATGAAAGATACGGGATCTCGTTACCTTTCTCGAGGAAATCGGTCTTACGTTTGACTGCCGTTTGATTTTGATGAAAGATACGGGATCTCGTTATCTTTCTCGGGAGGATCGGTCTTACGTTTGACTGCCGGGGGTAATTTTGATGAAAGATACGGGATCTCGTTATCTTTCTCGAGGAAATCGGTCTTACGTTTGACTGTCGTTTGATTTTGATGAAAGATACGGGATCTCGTTATCTTTCTCGGGAGGATCGGTCTTACGTTTTACTGCCGTTTGATTTTGATGAAAGATACGGGATCTCGTTATCTTTCTCGGGAGGATCGGTCTTACGTTTTACTGCCGGGGAAGATTTTGATGAAAGATACGAGATTTCGTTATCTTTCTCGGGGCACTCGGTCTTACGTTTGACTGCCGGGGAAGATTTTGATGAAAGATACGGGATCTCGTTATCTTTCTCGAGGAAATCGGTCTTACGTTTGACTGCCGTTTGATTTTGATGAAAGATACGGGATCTCGTTATCTTTCTCGAGGAAATCGGTCTTACGTTTGACTGCCGGGAAGGATTTTGATGAAAGATACGGGATCCGTTATCTTTCTCGGGGCACTCGGTCTTACGTTTGACTGCCGGGGGAGATTTTGATGAAAGATACGGGATCTCATTACCTTTCTCGAGGAAATCGGTCTTACGTTTGACTGCCGTTGGATTTTGATGAAAGATACGGGATCCGTTATCTTTCTCGGGGCACTCGGTCTTACGTTTGACTGCCGGGACGGATTTTCTTGACAAGGGGCTGACTTTGGTTAACTCTGTCAAGTTGGGGACTGAATTGCAGAGTTCCAGATTTTTAAGGGGCAAAAGGGTCATTTTGACCCTTGCAATCCTGTCCGCGCGGAGAGGGTTGAAAAGTCAGGGGTATTAATTAGGGCCAACGCCCTTTTCTTCTTCCCCATTCAGTTTTTGAAAACAGACGAGAGAGAGAGAGAAAAAACCGAGGAGAAGCCATTGTTGGCCAAGAAAAGCTTCAAAAATCTTCCGATTTCTTCGATTTTTTGAGCAATGGAACACGGGGAAGGCGCTTTTCAAGGCCAAGGACGTGGCCCGATAGCGGAGAGACGATTGGAGCTCGTCCGGATGAGGAGGCATTATACTCTTTCGCAATCGATTGCGGAGGAGCCCTACCCCGATGCTTGGCAACATTGGGCCACCGATCCGAGTCTCCGAACGGTATACTTCGAATCTTTTCATTCCCTTTGTTGATTTTTGCTTGAAATTGATTTTTGGGTGATTTTTGAATTTTTCTCTTTTTTTTTTTGAAAATTCGAATGATTGATGTTCTTGGCTTTGAATTTTGATTTTGATGCTTTGCATGTTGTAATGAGTATATGAGTAACCCAAAATGTGCATTTTGTTGGGAAAAAGAATTGGCATTTTCGCCACATTTTTTTTTGTAAATTCGAAAATTATGAATTGTGACTTTGATTTTTTTTTTTTGAAATTGAATATTGATATTGATGAATGATGTAATGCATGCATTTTGTTTGGAAAGAATGGGCATTTTGCCAATATGAGATGTATGTATGTTTAGGATTTTTTTTTTTTTGAAAAGTGGGACGGATTTTTCCTCCCGTTGCATGTAAGATGGATGATATGCATGTATGCATTTTTTTCTTTTTTTAGAAAATGGGACGGAGTTTTATTTCCGTCAACTTCTTGTAGGATATGCATGTATGCATTTTTTTTTTTGAAAATTGTTGAATGGAATTTGTTGAAAACTGTCTTTTTTGTGAGAAAAATGGGGCTATGTCTATTGCATGCCGTTATGCTGCCGAATTTTTTTTTTTAATGCATGTGTATGCTTTTTTTTTTTGTGCAAATGCAAATGCAAAATTTTTTTTTTTTTTTGACATTTTCTCTCCTTTTTTTTTTTTGCAGGGCGGAAACCGTTTTGTGACGGAGCAGCTGAACAAAATGAAGACTCGAGGATCGGTGGAGTCCGTAGTTGACTTGTGGGATCGGCTTCCGAATGTGGGCCGAGGAGCTTTGCCGAGTCCGAGACAGATTGTTGTTGAGACGGGGCTTTGGGAGTTCGTTGAGTGCTTGAGGGGGCTGGTCAAGTTCCCTAAGAGCAAGGGCTTGATGTTCGCTTTAGCGCAACACTGGTGGGATGCGACCCACACATTTCACTTCTTCTGGGGCGAGGCTACGGTTACGCCCTCCGATTACGCTGCGATCACGGGCCTGTCCTTCAATGGACGCAGCATTGAGTGGCGGGATGGCTACAGCGATGCGGATCTACAGGCTCTTCTGGGATTTTCCCCTATTCCCAAAAAGGGGATGGGGATGGAGTATGCCGTGGTCTACGGTAAGATTGTGGAGACCATCGTGAGCTATGAGGCTGGGGAGGAGAGGATAGGCGCTGAGCAGATCGCTAGGGCCTTCTTGTGGTTTGCCTTTTCGAGCACCCTCTTTGGGCATGCTGAGGGGACGGCAGTCTTTGCCTTGCTGAGGTCCTTGGAGGACATGGAGATGGTCGGAGATGTCTCGTGGGGAGAGGCCGGGTGGCGAGCTTTACTTTGCTCTCGATAGGTACAGTAGGAAGAAGGCTGTGAGCTCTTTATCTTGCTTTGAGTTTGCCACGGAGGTATAAGCTCTCTTTTTGCGTTCGCTCTCTTTTTTTTTGAGCACGCACTTTTCTTTTGCCTTTGGATTGATTGGATTTTTACCTTTCGCGGTATGGGCGTTGGAGTTTTTCCATCGTCAC
Source organism: Adenophora triphylla var. japonica (assembly GCA_022495995.1). NCBI lineage: Eukaryota > Viridiplantae > Streptophyta > Magnoliopsida > Asterales > Campanulaceae > Adenophora > Adenophora triphylla. The sequence goes on along the minus strand of JAFEMH010001590.1, from coordinate 273,072 downwards.
GATGTGGCGACGGCCGGCGGAGTACGTCGGGCGTATCCGGCTATGCGGTCTTGGTCCAAGCATGCCGGGAGAAGATAAGCTCCGGGGCGTACGACTCTCCAGTACGCGGATTGCCTTCCTTTGACGGAGGCCGAGACGGATGAGGGGATGATATTCTTCCCACGGATCGCTTCGAGGTGGCGCGGTTGAAGGGCGCCGAGATTTGGTGCGGCGGAGGATTACGAGAGGTCGACTGCGATGCATATTATCCGGGAGAGAGGGTGACGCGCCAGCATGGCGTGAACTCGCCTTTGAGGACACCGGTGGAGCCTCCCGCCGATATGATGCACCCGAGCGATCGGTCCGTGACCTGGGATGATTACCGAGCCGGCCAGCACTTCTCGGATTTCGTGGCGACTGAGCCATATGCGACATTCGTCTTGAGGAGGCTGAGGATGCCTCAGGTTCTGGATAGAGAGGGGCTTGGGATCCCGCGGTACCCTCGGACGGATTTTTCATATATCCAGGATGGGGTCCGATTGAGGGTGGAGATTCCTCAGCCCGAGCGGCTTCCACGAGCTTTCCGGCCTCGTCCGGGTATGAAGGTATGGCTTCACCTTTTCCCCTTCTCTTTTTTTTTTGCTTTTGTTTCATCATCTTTAGCATCACTTCCTTTTTTGACGCTTTTGCTTTTGTGCAGTTTTCGGAGGTGGTCGTCGAGAAGCTGACGAAGCAAGTGATCGGAGCTAAGAGATTCATCAGGAGGATGGTCGCTTGCGGGGCTCCTCAGGCTAGAGCGAGGCGACCACGGCCGGCGCCTGTCAGACGGGAGGCTTCCCCTATTCGCTCAGAGACTCCTCTGTCTCCTCTCCTTGATCCCCGCGCGGTGCTGCCTTCGGATCACGTCATTCTCGGGGATCCACACGGGCAGGGACAGGGACACGTATGGCAGCATGGCGGGTCGTCTTCGTACGTCCAGGAGTCCGACGCCTTCACCTTCGGATACGATTTTTTCGCAGATCTCGGCTTGCCCTATCAGAGCGTGCCGGTTGGTCCTGACGAGCCTCTTTCTGGAGACGAGGACGATTCTGAGCCCGAGATTTTCAGGGCTCCTGAGGAGGCGGGCCCGAGTCGCAAGAGGGGCCGGGGCGGACATCGGGCGCTAGAGACTCCGATTGATTTGATTTTTTTTTTTGAGATTTGAGGTTGAGATTTGTACGACTTATGCACATTTTTTTTGCTTTTTTTTTTTGGATGTAATAATTTAGGCTGTTATTGATGTTTGTTTGTTTTTTTTTTTTTGCATACTCTTTTTGGAATGTAATAATTTAGGATTTTATTTTATGAATGCAATGCAGTATGAATGCAGTGTTGCATGAGCCTTGGTTTTTTTTTTTTTTTTGCAAGGGTGTTTGGTACATGGACTGGTTTGGGGAGGTTTTTTGCACAGGTTTCGAGCAACCGGGACGGAATATTCCTCTTTTGGTGTAGCAGCTTGGACTGTTGCAGATTTTTTTGGTGGGAAGCAATCATGTCCGCGCGGATGGGGACTGCATCTGACATTGTCCTTTAATTTTGCTACAGATCTGGTCTCACTTTATTTCAAATTCAAATATCCTCTTCAATCTCCAGTCCAAACAGCCATTTTCGGGGAGAAAGAGAGAAAAACCATGGAAAACTTTAGAAAAGCTCCATCAAAATTGTCCCAAGAATCCCAAATGTCATTCTTCAACAAGTTCAAGGATTGGTCCCGGGAGATCATGCATGAGAGGAGGTCCTTCTTTGAAGAAAGGTACAAGGTGAAGTGCTTATGGTCTCTCAAGGAATTGATTCCGGATTATGAGCTTTTGAGGGCTTCTTCCTCATTTTGGGACACTAGAAGGCATGTCTTTTGCCTTTCCTTCAACGAGATTGTTCCGACTGTCGAAGAATTTCGGGCCTTGCTTGGAGGTCCGGAGGTGGAAGAGATAGCGGTTCCTTTGCCCGGAGGGGCTTCTTTTGTTGACAGATTGTGCGTCCTCCTTCATCTTTCCCCGGAGGAAGCGCAAGGTATGATCCGCGGTCCCGATCATTTTGATATTTCCGGCCTTCCCGATAGATTTAGGGGCCTAGGCTTGGTGGATGATGCCTATTGGGATGCCTTTGCACTTTGTATGTTTGGCACCCTGTTCATGGTCTATTCTTTTGGGATTTGCCATCGGTCTTTGCTGGATGTTGTCGTTCACTGTCGCCTGGGCAGAGATGTCGTTCCTTTGATTCTGGGGGAGACTTTTCATGCTCTTGATAGGCTGGCTACCGGAAGACGGTATATGCACGGGGGCAGCCCGTTCCTCTTGACCCTGTGGCTGATGGAGCGTTTGGGGGTTCTTCGGGAAACCTCTGATATGATCAAGCCTTGGACATTTGCCAGGAGGGGGGTCGCAGTGGATTTCGATGATCAGGGCTCATGGGAGCGTTGGATGGCTGGTCTCCAGACAGAGGGTATCAGATGGTCAGTGCCTTGTTGGCGGGTGGAGACTCGCAGAGTGCTTCAGGATGGGTCTCATGTGGTCATGCTTCCGGGGCTTTCTCAGTCCAGCTTCTATATTCCGGCTTTAGTTCTGAGACAGTTTGGCCTGGAGCAGGTTCCTTTGGGGGACTTTGATGATATAGCCACCAGGGTGGTGGCTCCTGCTTCTATGGATGATCCCTCAGTGTTTCCATTTCTTTCCCGAGCATGGAGGTATGATGCCTTTCCTCCTCGGGTTATTCTCAGGCGTCCGAGACCGGTGTTCTTGACCACTTGGTACCTGGATTGGTATGAGAGGCATCTGGGAGAGACTCAGGTGGCTATTTTGAGACGGCGTGAGGCCATTGTGGGTGCGGAGGACCTGACTATTTCTGAGAGGAGGAGGGCCGAGGCGAGGGCCAACCCTCATGACAGGAGCGGAGACGCTGTGACCGACTATGAGGCTTACGTCAAGAGACAGGAGAGGAGGGCTCCTATGCTACCAGCTAGGCTACAGGAGGTGAGAGATGACGCTAGGGCTACTAAGGTCCTGACAGAGGCTGGTTTGATAGATCCTGTCCCTATACCAGAGCTTGGTAGAAGGAAGACCGACATTTTTCCGGTTTAGAAGAAGAAGACTCGAAGGGGGAAGAAGAGGGGAGAGGCCAGTACGAGTGGCTTGGAGTGACTCTGAGGTTTTCGAGTATCCCTTTCTTGTCATGGCAGACACATTAATTTGATTATGTATCTTAGTTTTCTTTAGCAGGTTGCCAGTTGTAGGAATGAATCGGGCTTAGACTCATCAAAGAGCTTTTAACTTGTAATGAATATTTGAATTGCTTTAGTGTTTTTCGAGACGCTTTCATGGTCTGATCAATTGTATTGATGTCAAAGTATGACTTTTATTTGTGTTTTAGACCGAACCGTTTCCGGCTGTCTACGTTCCCCACATTTTGAGGAGCTCAGGTCTTCGTAGTTCAACCTGATTTTTTTCTTTTGCTGTTTTTTTTTGTTGTTTTTTTTTTTGCTTTGTTTTTTTTTTGTTGTTTTTTTTTTTTTTTTGCTTTGTTTTTTTTTTTTTTTTTTTTTTGCTTTTTTTTTTTTTTTTTTTTTTTTTTTTTTTTTTTTTGTGCAACCCTGTTTTTTACCTAGGCCGCCCTTCTTGGGTTTTCAAACTAGTTGGGTATTACTCTTTTAGCACTCTTTTTTTTTTACGCGTAGTATCTGCGCAGCTTGTCACCATTCAATGGGTGTACAAAGGGATTCCCGTCGAGGTCTGCAAGTTGCATGGCTCCTCCGGAGAAGATCTTCTGGACGACATATGGCCCGACCCATCCATTTGCCGAGGGGGTTGATACGGACTGGGGGCTTTTCTTTTAAAACGAGATCCCCTTCTCGGATTTCCCGATGCTTTACTTTCTTGTCAAAGGCTCTGGCCATTCTTCCTTGGTAGGCTCGGATGTGTTCCATGGCCTTCAATCGGCGCTCATCTAGCAGGGCCAATTCGTCATGGCGACTCTGGAGCCATTCGACCTCGTTGATCTGGCTTTCCAGTAGTATACGGAGCGAGGGTATTTCCAGCTCGATTGGGAGTACGGCTTCCATTCCGTATGTGAGGGCAAACGGTGTTTCCCCAGTTGCCGTTCCGATCGATGTTACGTAGCCCCAGAGTGCCAGGTGTAACTTCTCGGGCCAATCTCTGCCTTGGACAGCCATTTTCCGGATGATATTTTCCAGAGTCTTGTTTGCTGCCTCAACGGCTCCGTTGGTTTGGGGCCTGTAAGGAGATGACTTGTGACGGGTTATTCGGAATTCCGCGCCTGTCGCATTCCCCTTCGAAGTGGGATCCATTATCTGAAATGATTTCGGCTGGCAACCCGTATCTGCATATGATGTTCTCTTTGATGAAGAGGGCAACTTTCTTTGAATTGAGGATTTTGTAGGACTTTGCAGAGCTTCCTTTCCAATTCCTTCGACGAAATCACCAATCTGCGTCTCTTTAGGCTCTTCCGCAGTTCCCAGATTCACACTCGTCAAAATCTCTTCGGCAGCTTGGGCTCGATTTTCCTCTTTCCGGACAACCTGCTTAAAGATTTTTTTTTGTTGTTTGATTTTTTTTTTTCGTTTAATGTGTCTGCTTCTTTATCTAATGAGTTATTATTAAGTGTTTTTTTTAATTCGTCATTAGTTAAAGTGGCAATCGAGGGATACTCAGAAAGGTTCGTCATTTCATTGAAAACGAAAAGGAATACAACACTTGCTACAGACTCGTAGTCTTCAGGCGTAAGGCCGTCGGACGACTCTAGAGACTCGATCTTAACAAAGAGAGACTGGGAGGATTTGTCCTAGATTGACACAAAGGGACGGGGGACCAATCCAAGCTTGGTGATCATTTCCTCCTTGGTCGCGGACGGGCCTGAGAGGTTTTCCCAATTTTTTAGCGGCTTTGCTGTTGGTGGCCTCATGACTCAGGGAACCGTGCCGTTTTTGTTTTCCTTTCTCAATTGCTGCTATCATCTCTTGGACCGAGCCGAGATCAATCAGTGTCTGGCACCTAGACTTCTTCTTCGAACAATTGTCGCATAACTGCACCATCCCAATCATCTCGAGGGAAATTCCGTGGCCTTAGCTTTTGGCACTATCAATTCGAATTCGGGTTTCGGATCTTCTTGGACAAGAGGAATAGTGGTTGTGAGCTTCTCGAACTGTTCCACTGTGTCGTGCACGCTCGAAGGTATACTCACTCTTCATGGTAGTGGTAGCCCTGTGTATCTTGGGTAGGTCCAGAACATTCTACGGACCGGGTTAGCCTTGGTTCCTCTAAACTTGTTGAGGCTATCCCGTAGCTTTAGCCACCCCGCCGTAGGAGTGGGTTCTATGATGTTTCCCGGTTGTGTGGGACCCTTTACAAAGTAGTCACCAAATTAGGACCGAAGGGGAGAGATTTAGGGTTGTCGACCGGGACCTTTCCCGTGGCAGATTCAAATCTTTTTCCTTTTGCGGTCCACCGAGGAGGCCTCATATCCTGTGCCGTGGCGAGTATTCTGTCCTTTCACCTCGATGAGTTTGTGAGTTCCTTGTTGGTGCTTCCCTGCATCGAGGCCAGGTAGATAGCTCATTTTTCTCATCATTTTCAAGACCGGTGGGATTTTATCCCGAGTGACCATCGATCTATGTTGCACACTTGGGCCTTGGGAGGCTCGACCGTGAAGCCCGTTAGCATGAGACCTTCCTCATCATGTTTGATTTCCAGAATAGGTATTCCGCCCGTATCCGTGCCCTCTAAAGTGACTAAATCTCCGTAAATGGTCGTCGATCCCCATTCGAGACGAATTTCACACACCGGTGGAGGCTTGAGGCGACCCTTTGACTTGATGGAGCCAAGGTCTTCCCACAGGGCATTGAAAGTAATCGGGATGTCGATAACCCGGAATTCCACAGGTATCAATTTCTCGTCCAAACCAGAGGTCCAAAGTGGCGACTCCAAGGACTCGCTCGAGATGTTGAGTCGTAAGCTTTAACCGTGAGGGAGGAAGGCTTCAAGTCTCGTAGTCTTGATATCAAGCAAGCTCATGATCTTTGCCGGAAGAATGTTCATTCCGGACCCATTATCAACCAGACCCGAGGGAGGCGTCGTTCATCCAACCGGATCGTGATGAAGAGAGGCTCGTTATGATCAGCCCCAAATTGAGGGAGGTCGAGATCCGTGAAAGTGATTATGTTCCCGTAGTGGATGTTTCCAATTAGCCGTACCACGTCATCGGGAGTAGCATCAATAGGGACTAGAGTGCGAGCTGTGCTTTCTTCCACTTCACTTATGGGGATAGGACGAAGTGAGTAGAGACCAGAGGGAAATGTTGGCCTCGTGTTTGCTTCAACCGGGTGAGCACGGGATCCTCTTTTTCGTGGTCCTGGAGTTTCACTGTCTTAGCATAGGGGCGGCGATCTTCTTTTGGTGTTTGATCTCGTGGCCTTCTTATCTCGCCTTGGGATTTCCTTGGAAGATCCGCCAGATCGGGTCAACAGATTAACTTCCTCATCCGTCGTCTCTTGACCGGATTTCTTCAATGCCGCTAAGGTCAACGGGGAGCCCTTTTGGCTATTGGCCACCGAGTCCCGACGGAGTCTAGTGACAGTGAGGGGCCGAGCCGCACCGGCTCCTTCCCGGGCGGCCCTTATAACTGCTTCCCAAGTCACAGGCTTTTGGGTTTGGGGTTGTGTTGTTGCCCCTTGGATGGCCCATAGAGCTAGGGCGTCCTCCGATTCACTCTCATGGTCGGCCTTGCTCATAGTTATCATGCAACAAGAGTCGCTATTGTCGGGACTCGGCGGCTTTTCGATCTCATCCCTGGTATAGTGCAGCCATTCTGATTCCCTTCGTAATACTCAGTAGTTGGAGATGATTATAGCGTTACGTGTGGGAGGCGCATCCGGTATCATGCCAGCTTCTAGGACTTCCCGAAAGCCGACATACATTCGGGGAAGGTGACCTCTTCTTGGGTAACCCCGACAAGGAGTGTTACTTTGTTCGGGGTGGATTTGATCTAACCATGGTTATTTTCTCATTTGGGCGGATGGGAGTTAATTTTCCTCTTTCGATCGATCTTCGACTATCACCGGATCGGACACCCGAAAACCCTTTCCCCAAAGCATGGTAGGCAAAGTGTTGAATTCTAAGACATCCACGTGCTCGCATCCATGAAACTTCATGGCCTTCATGTCCTCGGTTTCATATTCGTCTTCCGAAGTTTCTTCGTCGTCCGCTTGCCGATAACCACCATTGTGCTCGGCTCCCATGGGCTCATTTCGGCATGATTGTTCCTGCATTGTTTCCGGATCGGGGCCTCAGCTGACTCTTCACTCGTCATCATCATCATCATCGCTGCCATCGGAATCTTCTTCCCATAGTACCGGGATTTCGCCGAGAGGGAACGCCGATCAAACCCGTTGGGGAATATGGGTGCGTGCACTCGCAAAATTGTCATATGTTCCCATTCCCGGAAGTGGCAATTGTGACTCGCCTTCTCCTCCCGTAAATTGCGGGGGAAGAGTGAGAGGGGGTGGCACGTATTTGACACTGTGTAGAATGTAGAAGGGTTCTTCCTCCTCCGATTCTTCGCTTCACCGCCTTCGGGGTCGTATTTGACTTCTCCAATAGCCGCTTTGTGGAAGTGTACTAGCTCCGCATGCTCTTCGGCCTCTTTGCCGATAAGCCCCAAGACAGGCGCCGCCTAAGCTTTCTTGTTCGATTCTTCTTGATTGTTCCAACCATCTTGTGTAAATGGTCCTCTCATATTTTGACCGGAATTCCCAGCTTTTCAAGATTGGCCTTCCCTTCATCCGAAAAATAGCGGGCCTCGTATTCTTGCAAGGAGTCTCCGACATGAGACCAAGATGGGTTGATTCGCTCGATATCCTCAAGGCCGAGGGGAATCCGAATTCGTGGATCCTCGACGAGGTTGGCCACGGGTATTTGGGGACCTTCATCGCATCTTCCCGGGCATGCGAAGATTCTCCGCATTCAATCATATTCACCCGATTATGGTTCCTTGAAGCGGATTTTTGATCGTGTTAGGCCCTTCGGGGCCTTCCAACTTTCCTTGCTCTATTAGCCCCGAATTGCCTTTTCAGAGTAAAGCTTGTCCGCCGATGTCCGTGAGCTTGATGAAAAGCACAATACTTTGTAGTATCCACGGGAGCATTCGGATTTCCGGGTTGGAAATTCTCCAAAGGCCGCAGCAAGCCTTCTTTCACCACCCCTAAAGATGTCATTCAGGGCATTCCAAAGTTTTCGAGATTCATGACCCGTGGTCCGGGCTCTACTGTTTTCCTGGGAGCAAAAGGAGTCGTGTTGTTACATTCCCGTCCCGCATAGTGAATCATCTCTTTGCCTTTGGCAGAGCAGGGGCGTGTTTGCAGGAGGAGCCCGATATCTCGTAGGCGGTGTGCAAAGCAGCCTGTTGCGATTGTAGGCCTTTTCAAACTTAGCCGCAGAGTTAACCATGGCCCGTAAGTCCGAGTATGGGAAGTGACCGAGGGAGGCTCGATGTGGTTTCAAGCATGACCGGAAGATGTCCAGCTTGTTCCTCTTCGGAAGGAGGGATGGCCATTTCACCGAGTTTCGATTCCACCGCTTGTAAAAGTCCCCAACATTCTCATCAGACGCCGCACCGTTGTTTGTAGGTCAACCCTATTTGTTTCCCATTCCAAGTTGGCCTTATATTTTTCTCGTGAAGGCATTGGTAATCTGGTCCCATGTAGCCCCGGCTTCGTGTTTCAAACGGAAGAACCACTTTAAGGCACCGGACTTCAAGGATAGATCGAAATAGTCGCCAACCGCTGATTGGTACATCCTTTGGCTTTCATCGCCAAGGTATATGTGTCCAAATGGGTTTTCGGACATGCATTCCCATCAAAGAGATCCAGATTAGGCATCACGAATTTGTGGGGGCGAGAGGAACAATGGAGTCCGGGTGCAGTAGGCGGAAGGCGGACTTCTTGGCGGTCGGTTCGGCGATTCGCGCTTTCATTTCCTTGTGTTGTTCCATGAACCAGGCCGAGATGAGGGTCTTGTGGTGGAACCATGGCATTCAAGCTAGTGGCCGAGCTAGAGAGAGGAGCTACCACCGGAGGCAGATCGGTGGAGGGAACGGCCGATCCGGGGACGTAGGTGAAAACCCGTCCCGGGCCGAGTTACCTGGGGAGCATGAGTAGGAGCTCGAGCAAAAGGATAGAACCTTGCGGCTTGCCGTTGATTTTCTACCGGCAAAGTAGGTGGAGGCAGCCCCGATGTGGCCGGATAACTTGGATTTCAGTGGGGCCCGTAAGTAGGCTTGAGTACGGGCCGCCGTCCTGATTGTTGAATTGCATGGCCGCCTCGTGGTAAAGGTGTGTAACCCGGGGGTACTGCGGTCCCGGTGATTCGGATGACACCGGGATGGAGGCTTGGTAACCCATAGAAGTCTCGAGTGAGGAATGGATTTGTGTGAGGAGCACAACTAGTACTGTTCCGAGGAGGGGCTCGATCGTGGCCCGTAACCAAGTTGTGGCGGCATTCCGAACCGTGGCCGTTGCCGTGAAGGTCCGGATTGATCGGTTCCGAACCGAGGCGGGATCCCGATTAGCCGTGGCATTCCGAGATAGCCCCAACCATGAGAAGACATTCCGTACCGATTTTGCCCCCACCGATTTGTGCCGCTGGCCGCATGGATCCGGTGGTCTCGTGGTTGGGAGCCGTCGACCCGAAAATCGAGGAGCATGGGTTCTGTAGTGGCACCATAGGAGGTGGGTGGCGGCATCCCGGTGTAGTCGTGGCGACCGAGAGTGGGGTTGGCATCCTCGTCTTCTTCCACGGTGAAGGTGCCATCCGGATTGAGGCCGGCGGCCGACCGTGACTCTTAATAGCCTCCATAAGGCCGTTTAGCCGTGCTTCCCGTCGTAACCTCATCTCGTTCGCTAACCGATTCCACCGTTGCTCGTCTCGAGGGGTCCCGGAGGCGGAGTGACGTTATCCCCATCATTACCGGCCGATGCGTACATTCTGAAACCCGGAGTCGGAACAAACGGTGAAGCTGACGATGCGCTTGACTCTTCCCAACTAATCAAATGGTGACCCGGTGCCCGAAACCAAGCTTTGTGCGGAGCTGTGGGGGAAAGGACACGAAGGTTCAGATGTCTGGGAACGGAGGAAGGTAGGTGTTTGGGCTTTGGGCTCATGCAACATGCAGTTATTTGTTCACGTTTACTTAAAACATGTTTTATTAACCTAATCGGTTGGAAAAGATTGCTCTTCTTTTTCGCAAACTACTCTGGATCCTGGATCAGTGGGCCTCGTCACTACGTCTATAAGCCCCTCGTATTCCACCCGTATTTCGACCTCCCGTGGACAGCCGGGCGAGGGTCCTATAGGGCAAGCGGGTCCCACCGACCGAAAGAAAAACGATCCTAAAAGTCTGGCGGGTAATCGAGTCTTAACGAGCATTCGATGTAAATTACGGACAAAGCTGACGTCAAAAGTCAAGATCATGTCCGAGGGCTCGACGAAAAGTCGGCATGATTTGGACTGATAAATGTCCACGATTGATCTTGATTTGTTGTCAATTAGGCCGTAATTAGGCATGGAATAATCATTAATCCTTGATGACTCAGTGTCAATGCTGGGAGTCAGTGTATAATTTGTGCCAGTCAGAGCCGAAGTCAAGGCGCCGGTCAATATCTTGGTCAAAGTCTGCGGCGGAAAGCCGGAAGAACTTCGACTGATTAGGGTCCCCGAAAGATATTGAGTCGGTATGCCGACAAAGGCTTGAAAGGAAAGGTCTATACACAGACAGGGCATGACACATACCAGACTAAAAACCAACCGGGTCTCGGACAAAGTGTGTCACGGACAAGTGCATGGTCGACACGAGGCTCCATGGGATGTTTGGGTAGTCCTGTGCTCATCCGAGAGGCGTAATAAGACCAAACGGACCGCGACAAGGATTTCCCCGGGTTAGGGACGTAGTGTGCAGTGTACGGTCACGTGCGCGTAGTGTGCAAGCAGTCTATATTCTTTTTCTGAGTAAAATAGAAAATTTTTTATGTGTCTTAAAAATATGATGCATGATTTTTTTTTGAAAATTTTCTTTTTTTTTTTGAAAATCCTTTTTTTTTTTGAAATTTATTTTTTTGAAATTTAACGAGTACATAAGCACGTAAGCACGAAAATTCCGACAGTTAGGGACATTATTCCGACAGTCAAAAATTTGACTTTCTCCGAGGCGGCCTAAACAACACGAAAACTGTGCAAAAATCAATATACACACAAAAATGATTTTCGAAGCCGGGACGGAAGCTTGACCCTCAAAAGCTTTTTTTTTTTTGGAAAACGGTGATACCGGTACGTGGGATTGTTAGACCACAATTTATCCCCGACTCGTGTTAGGAGGCGATAACGGGAAGTTTAATGGTTTCCACCAATATACCAAATATCATTTTTTTTAAAAAAAAAAAGCTTAGTCCCCAGCGGAGTCGCCACTGTGATGAATGTGTATCCGAAAATTTTCCCATTTTTTATTTGAAAAAATCAACGAAACGGAGTCGCCACGCCATTTTTATTTTGAGGGCCAAAACTTTGAAAAAAGCCCGAGATCAGAGATTTAGGTTCGGAGGTCATGTTACACGCCGGGGAGGACGTTAGTGTGCACCCGGAATGCCTCGTAAAACGAGTCTTCCAAGCTGAAAATCATTTGTGTGTGTGTGTGTGTTTTGGCCAAAATAAGTTGAAAATCAGAAAAGTAAAAATTGGGATATCTTTTTAATACTTTAAACTGATCCCATGAATTTTTGGAAGATTTTTGGATTGAGATTTGGTACTCAAAAGACCTTTTGAAGTTGAGAGCCATTTCTGCCAGAATGAAAAAGGCAGTGGACCTTTGATTTTGAAATGGATTCAAGGGTCTTAAAACTTCATAATCTGGATAAACTCAGAGAATAAAAGTTGTTCTAGACACCTTGAATAAGATTTGTGCGAAGGAATTTTCCAGTTTGGAGAAGATTTGAGGGGTCAAAACCTTCTGGAAACCTCATATATGAGATCTGGATTCCCAGAAGCTGATGAACTAGCCTCTGAAAGAAAATTTGAAAAGAGGAGTTTTACTCACCCAAAAAAATAAAGTAAAAATATGTATAGAAATATCTGTATGTTGGATACAAAAAAGTGTTTTGTAGTCAACACCAAATTCCAAGTTCATCTATGTCCAAAAAATTAGACCATGGACTGAGGTCTGGGAAAATTGCTACTGGACAGCAACTTCCCAAGAGAGAAAATATGATTTTAAGGGGGGTTTTGCATCCATGCTTATCCCCATTTCCCTAGGTTTTGGTTAGTGATCACTTGACATTTTAGTGGTGAATCAACTATACCAAACCATCCTTGGGGTACATTAGGACTAAGCATTTCATTTGCTTGGGAAGGGGATTTTTATCCTTTGAAAATGAGATTTTATGCTTGAAAATGGTTTTTTAGGGTTTTGAAAATGAGTTTTCTTTGCAAGAAAGTAAGAGAACTTGAAAATAATTTTGATCTTTGTAGAAGATCATCCATGGAGATGGTCTTCCATGGTGATCTTCTTAGATCTAAAGCAAGAAGATGAAAGAACTACATTTTGTAGTTTGCAAATGCATGCATGGTTGGAGTTTAGGGTAAGGAGAAGGAGGGTTTACCAATCTTCCTTGTGTTCTTGAGTTTTTGGCTTGAGTGTATGAGTGTTTAAGGCTTAAGTATGAGAGTGAGTGGATGAGGGTGAGTTGGGAAAGATTGGAGAGAAAATGGTGACAATTCTTGAAGAATTCTCACTGTTTTCTCTCTATATTTCGCCAGAGGTTCGGTGCAATTGGTGTTGTTCCTCCTTATTTTTGTGACTGGAGGGCTCAATTTATAGCCCTCCTGAAAATGCAAACCTATCCGCGCGGATAAGACCTTGAGCGTGCACTGTTCATTAAATGCAGCTTCAGGCTTTGGACAAGAGGAATAATCTTTTTGAAATTTCAAATTAACAACGCTTATTGTTCCCTGACCATTTCTATTTGTGGTTTTATTCCTTTTGTTTTACTTTTTGAGATTCTTTTTGAGGTTTAACCTTAAATAACAATGCCCATTTTACCCTCACTTTGTTAGAAAAGTTAGGATAGTTAGGAATTGTTAGAAATGTTATAACTTTCGTTAATTTTCTAACGAAAATTCTAACAAGCTCAAATTGGAGCACTTACACTAGTCTGTCCCGTTCAACCCCCTGGAAGAAGTTTTCAATCTGTGTCTCTTTAGGTTCTTCGACAGTACCCAAGTTAACACTCGTCAAAACCTCCTCGGCAGCTTGGGCCCGGTTTTCCTCTTTTTCTGTAACCTGCTTAAAGATTTCTTTAATTTATTGTTCATTTAGTGAGTTTGCATCTTGTTCAAATGATTCATTATTAACTGTTGTTAAGTTTTGAGTTAATTTATCATTTGTTAAGTTGGCAATAAGGGGATACTCAGAAAGATCTGTCATTTCATTCAAAGCAAGAGGAAAGATGACATTGGTTACATATTCATAATCCTCAGGCGTGAGGCCTTCGGATGACTCGGAGGAATGGAATTCAAAGATTCCTGACTCAACTGACTCTTGACCCTACTGACTCTGGACCCTACACTACTTATTGACTCGAAGTGTTTGACGCAGGTTGGACTGGGGCTTACTCTTTCCTGCTTTTGCCCTGGGGAGTAGCAGTCTGGTCAACTTTCTGCAGAAAGGTGGATACTTCGAACTGATTGAAAACTTGCCGGAAATCATTGGTAGGCCGGTACCTTGGAAAAACTGTGAGGGGAGCTAGGGAAGCCTGATGTAGTCTCTCGACGAGCTCGTCTGTGACTACCGGACTCATTGATTGGAGGGTCTGACTCATCTTGTCAATACATTGCTGATAAGTCATCTTCTCTTTACCAATCTTCGATATCACAACCTTATCAGTGTAGCCAACAGGAGGGTTGACCTGAATGATGCTGATGAAGTCTTCTTCAGGAGAGACTTTGATCCTTCCTTGACTGGCCATGTATTCTATAGGCTTTCTGTATTCTGCTTCCAAATCTGCTAGCTTTTTGTTGAACTTCACGATGACAACGAATTCAGAACTCTCTGCCTCGAGAGGGTCAATGATGACAGAGGTACCAAGATGGACTGTGTTTTGGATGACCGGTTCCTTGGTAGGCTCTTTGGCATAACTGACGTAATAGTCGAACTTGCCTGAAGGCTCCCCTAAAGTTCCCACGCTCTTGTCCCCAGCTTCGTACCTTTCCTTTAATTTCTGTTGCATGGACTTCCTCTTCTTCTTCATTCTTGAAGGAGCATCCTCATTAATCCATTCTTGATACTCATATTCCAAACAGTCCTCACAATCACACACATCATACCAGATGTAGGGCCTGGGTTGAACTGGGACGGCCTCTCCGAATACTTGGTCATTACCATTGTTGATTACCTCATTGGCCATTTTGACACTGGGAATTTGAGACTTGAAGATTTTGAGGGGTTATCTGAGACCTCTGTGCCGACAAACTGCTGTACCGGTGTTCTTACCCAATTCTTTCTCACTGCGGGAAAAGGATAGGAGAGGTTTAGACTCGGGGTAGGTGTTTAGGCTGAAGGCTCAAGCAATATGAAAATTAAGAATCTTCCATTTTACTTAAAATAGTGTCTTTTATTAATTTCTATTTGGTTGGAAAAGGGGTTCTGCCCTTCTTTTTCGCAACTACTCTTGATCCTGGATCAGTGGGTTCCGTCACTACGTCTATAAGCCCCTCGTATTCCACCTGTATTTCGACCTCCCAGGGTGGACAGCCCCGGGCGAGGGTCCTATAGGGCATGCGGATCCCACCGACCAAGAGAGAAGAACGCTCCTAACGGGTCTAGCGGGTCATAAGAACTTTTAACGCACGAGCGATGCGGATTATAGTCAAGGCAATGCCGGGAAAGTCTCGTCTTTCAGCCTTAAGGGAATTTCGGCAGAGTTTTGCTTGCGCGAATGACATTTTGACTTTTCGGCAATGTCGGAGAAGATAATAGGCATGGGTCGGGCAGTAAAAGCCGGATGACACAGTGTCACATTGAACTTCGTTGCATACGCTGTGCGTGAGTCAAATTCGAAGTCAATGCCGGGTCAAGATCTTGCCAATTTTTCCTTGTCGGAATTTCGGCAGAGCTCCGCTTGCGCGAAAGATCTTTGGATTTTTGGCACGGACTCGGTCTCGACTCTTACGCATCCCGTGCGGGTCAAGGTCAAAGTCAATGCCGGAGTCAAGATCTTGCCAAATTTTCCTTGTCGAAATTTCGGCAGAGCTCCGCTTGCGCGAAAGATCTTGACTTCCGTTATGGACTAAGGCTTGACCTTTACGAGGATATGCAACTGGGATATATGACACGGACTAGACCAAAAACCAACCAAAAGTCACGATTTTTTGAAACGTGTGACACGGACTGTGCATTGGTCGACACTGGCTGCCATGGGGAGTTTGGGATGATTCCGTGCGCGTCCGGGAGCATCGTAAGGCTATCCATGAGTGCAACTGAACAACCATCCCGAGTTTGAAGGACGTGCGTGCAAAGTGTACAGGATATATAAGGTGCGCGTAGTGTGCGGTCTCCTAAAAAATGTTCCTTTTTGAGTTAAAACATAGATTTTCATAAATGTGTTTTAAAAGGAATGATTTTTCGGGACGGGGAAAAATGCAACAGTTAAGGCACGTAAATTTTCTGGAGCCTGGTCAGCTTTGGAACTGAATAGCCCCAAGCTGCCTAAGCTGCCAGATTAACCTCAAATTTGTCCTGGTGGAATTGCCAATGAGGCCGTCCGGCTGGAATCCGAGGCGGATTAAGCCGTACGGCTGCATGGTTCAATTTTCCAGGTTCCAATCCTTTTCAGTTTCAGGTTGCTCCCCAAACATTTTAGGCACCTTTCAGCTCCAGAAGGCTTCTTGTTCAGTTTCCATAGTATGCACAATTCCCAAGAAACAAGATGCAATGCAATGCAAAGAAAGAAAAAGCAAGCACGACAAATGGAATCCGTGACGGGAGGCTAACCCGCTCAAAGGAAAAAGCTTTCTCTTTTTGTTATTTTTTTTTCGAAAAGAGATACCGGTACGTGGGATTGTTAGACCACCGTTTATCCCAAGCCTCGGGTTAGGAAGCGATACAGGAAGGTTAGTGGTTTCCACCTATATACCGGGTATCGTTTTTTATTTTAAAAATGAAAGCTTTCTCGATTCCATCCCCAGCGCAGTCGCCAAACTGTGAATGTGGGGGCCCAAATCTTTTTTTCGTTTTATTTGGATTCACTTGAGTTTGAAAATATCCGGTTTAACTTGAATAAACGGAGTCGCCACGTCATTTTGATTTCCTCAAAACTTTGAAAAAAAGGAATTAGTGTTCGGAGGTTAAGTTACCCCTTGGGAAGAATGTTTGGCGTTCACCCAAGGTGCCTTGCCGAAGCAAGTCTCCCAAGATTCCATTTTTCGTGCTTGCTTGCGTGCTTTCTTGTGTGCATGTGTTGAAAAGAGGGGGGGATGTTCCAAGTTGTCATCCGGACATATAAACCATTTAGTTGGTTATCGCTCGGGATTCCTTGGGTTTTTATGTGTTCGGAACTTTGATCCCATCCTCATCTTGGACTTGTGATCATCACTATTTGACCTTGGGTCATGTGTGATCGAGAGAAGGACTCTCTCTTATGGTCCAAGAGTGAGGTTCTTTAGAAAGGAATATCCTTAGCCCATCAATCCTACATCTTAAGACGATTGAGCTTGTGTAGGGACTATTATGCTCGTCTCAAGTGATGATCGGAGATATAGGGTTCAAGCTTTATCCATTTCTAAAGGGATTATGACACCTTTAATGGAAGAAACGGTGTAAAGATGGGATCTTTACATCGGTCCGCTCCAAAGGATGCATCAAATACCCAATGGGACTAAGGGAAGGGTATAAAGATTGGATCTTTATGCTCTTCCTATGCTTTTCGTGCCTTAGGAAGGTCACTAAGCAATCCTAGGAAAGAGAGATCCAATCATGAGGGACATGAAGGATGCATTCTAAACTAGAGATGACATTTTTAATAAAAAAAAAAAGATGACATTATGGGTGCAAAGGATGCTATTTGTTTGCAAAGGATGCTTTGTTTGATGTAAAGAAATAATTTTTAATGCAAAGGATGCATCTTTATGTGTAAAACATGACATTTCAAGTGCAAAGGATGCTACTTTAATGTAAAGAAAACATTTTTAAATGCAAATGATGCAACTTTATATGAAAAGATGACATTTTATGAGCAAAGTATGCATAAGGATATCATTTTTAAGAGCAAAAGATGCTACTTTAATGCAAAGGATGCAAAAGGAGGGAGATATGATTTACATGTCTAAAGATATGACCTTTAATGACGATATACCAAATCCCAAGCAAACATATATATAAATGTGTAAAGTAAGGAGCAAATATATCACATATATACAAGTATAATGCAGGATAAAGGGGATGAGAGGTTACCAATGATGGTGACCTCTTTCTCTTTGAAGTTTGCCTAGGGAAGGGACCAACTTTTGGAGGTTTTAAGGAGGAGGGAGGTGGTTTTTGGCACTCTTAACTCTCTGTAATTTCATAGTGGTATTTTGGCAGAGTTTCAATGCTAAAAACTGTCTATCAAAATGGGTAGAGAAGGTCTCTTTTTATAGGCAGTCTGGTGATAGCCAATGAAGCCGTGCGGCTTGGAGTTCTAGCCTAATGCAGTCGTGCGGCATTATCCATTATGACTCAGCACCTTTCTAGAATCATGCAAGGTGGCCTTTCTAGAAGGGTTTTTATACCAAAGGAAAACGTGGATTTTTAATTCCAAGTAATTCCTTCACCCCTCGAAAGGTTCGGAACAGTTCTCGAATTGCTCCTGAACTTTAGGAAAGTCCGGGGAATTGCCGGGAAACTTAACCGGAAGGCATGAGCCAGATTTGGGTACTTACACCGACAGATAACTTGGCACATTACCCCCTTTTTCTAATCACACCACGCACACGAACGCACAAAACAAGCACAAACTTCGAGTCTAGGAAGACTTGCTTTCGCAAGGCTCCTTGGGTGAAAGCGATCCGTTCTTCCCAAGGAGTAACTTAACCTCCGGACCCTTATCCTTTTTTTCAAAGTTTTGAGGAAATCAAAATGGCGTGGCGACTCTGTTTTTCAATAAAACTGGTGTCTTCAAACTGAGGTGAAATGGCGACCCTAACAAAAAACGGTTCGATCCGTAATGGGCCCACATTCACAGTTTGGCGACTGCGCTGGGGACAAGTAAATGTTTCCAAACTAATTTTATCATAAGAAGCATTGGAAACGTTTACGAGGGTTAGCCTTCCGTCCCGGATCCGATTTTTGTGCTCGTGCTTCTTTTTCTTATTTTGCATGCATCTTGGTTTTTGGTTAGTGCATACTCTGAAATGATAAACATGGACCATTCTGAAGCTGAAAGTTGCCAAAATGCTCAGGGGAACAGTCTGGAAATGAAAAAAATTGGAACCTGGAAAACTGTTGGATCCAGTCGGACGGCTTGATCTGCCTGGATCATAGCCGGGCGGCTTCATTCGCAGTTCCACCTGGACACTTTATGTGGTTAATCTGGAAGCTTTGGCAGCTTGGGGCTATCCAGTCCTAAGTCTGGCCAGGTTCCAGAAAATTTATGTGCTTACGTGTTGCATTTTCCTATGTCCCGAAAAACATTCTTTTAAAACACATTGATGAAAATCTCTATTTTAACTCAAAAAAGAATTTTTTAGGAGACCGAACACTATGCACACTATATATATCCTGTATACTTTTGCACGCACGTCCTTTTTACCCGGGATGGTTGTTCAGCTGCAGTCACGGACAGTGTTACGACGCTCTCGGGCGCACACGGAATCATCCCAAACTCCCCATGGCAGCCAGTGTCGACCAATGCACTAGTCCGTGTCACACTTTTAAAACCGTGACTTTTTGGTTGGTTTTTGGTCTAGACTGTGTCATACAGCCTCATTGTATACCCCCATAAAAGTCAAACCCAAGCCCATGCCAAAAGTCAAGATCATTCGCGCAAGCGAAGTTCTGCCGAAATTTCGTTAAGGAAAAATTGGCAAAATCTTGACCCCGTCATTGACTTTGACTTTGACCCGCACGAGATATGTAAGAGTCAAGCTCGAGCCCGTGCCAAAAAAGTCAAGACCCCTCACGCAAGCGAAGCCATGCCGAAATTTCGTTAGGCAAAAAAAAATTGGCAAGATCTTGACTCGGCATTGACTTTGACTTGCACAAAGTATGCAATAACGCTCAATGTGACGCTGTGTCATTCGACTTTAATGTCCGACCCATGCCTATTATTTTCCTTGGACGACGCCGAAGTCAAAAGTCTATCGCGTGAGCGAAACTCTGCCGAAATTTCGTTAACGCTAAGAGGCTTGACTTTCACGGCATTGACATTGACTATAATCCGCATCGCTCGCGCGTTAAAAATTCCTATGACCCACTAGACCCTAGGAACGTTCTTCTCTCTTGGTCGGTGAGATCCGCGTGCCCTATAGGACCCTCGCTCAAGGCTGTCCACTCTGGGATGTCAAAATACAGGTGGAAATTGAAGGGCTTATAGACGTGACGGAACCCACTGATCCAGGATCTAAAGTAGTTGCGAAAAAGAAGGGCAACCTTTTCCAACCAAATAGAAATAATTAAAAGACAGTGTTTTAAGTAAACTCGAACAACTAATGGAATCACAATTGCATGGTCCCATTTATGGAATCTCTAATCGCGACCTTTCATGGCCCGATGTCCAATTTTTAATCCTGACCTCTTACGGTCAAATCTCCAATCGAGACCCTCACGGTCCGACCTCTGATATCGACCTTTCATGGTCAAATCTTAAATCTCAACCTCTCATGGTCAAATTTCCAATCGAGACCCTTACAGTCCAATCTTCGATCTCGACCTCTTACGATCCAATTTCTGATCTTGAATCTCAACCTCTCACGGTCAAATTCCCAATCGAGACCCTTACGGTCCAATCTCCGATCTTGAATCTCGACCTCTCACGGTCAAATTCCCAATCGAGACCCTTACAGTCCAATCTCTGATCTTGAATCTCGACCTCTCGCGGTCAAATTCCCAATCGAGACCCTTACGGTCCAATCTCCGATCTTGAATCTTGACCTCTTGCGGTCAAATTCCCAATCAAGACCCTCACGGTCCGATCTCCGATCTTCGATCTCGACCTTTCACGATCAAATCTCTAATCGCGACCTTCATGGTCCGATCTCCGATCTTCGATCTCGACCTTTCACGGTCAATCCCTAATCGCGACCTTCGCGGTCCAATCTCCGATCTTGAATCTTGAACTCTCAAGGTCAAATTCCCAATCAAAACCCTCATGGTCCAATCTCCGATCTTCGATCTCGACCTCTCACGGTCAAATCTCCAATCGAGACCCTCACGATCTCTGATCTTCGATATCAACCTTTCATGGTCAAATCTTTAATATCGACCTTTCACGGTCAAATCTCCAATCAAGACCCTCACGGTCCAATTTTCGATCTTGACCTTTCAAGGTCTAATCTTTTCCGATCAATTAGGATTAGGATAAAATATGTTTTAAGAAAAACTTAAGAAGTACATGCATGTTACTTGAGCCTTAAGTTTAAACACCTACCTCCAAGTCTAAACCTCACCTACCTCCGAGTCTAAACCTTGCTTACCCCAAGTCTAAACCTTTCCTACCTCCAAGTCTAAACCTTGCCTATCTCTTTTTCGCAGCGAGAAAGAAGTGGGTGAGAATACCGGGTCAGCGGCTTTTCGGTGCGGAAGCCTCAGGTTCAGACAGTTCAGCAGAATCATCAGTTTTGTCTACTCAGGGGTTTAGAATGGCAGATATGACAGAAAATAGGGATGGTACGGGTAATCCGATGACTAAGAAGGAAGAGTTAGTCCTAGTTTTGGAAAATGCCCATAAGGTTCACGAGGAGCAGCAAGCCATGCTCATCGTTACTCTCCGCCGTCATGGGGTTCAGATAACAGTTGAGGCAAATGGTTCTCTAGTCATGGTCGAAGATGAAACTCCAGAAACAGTGATTTCAGTCCCTCCATCCTACAACCAATACCCTCCATCATATAACCAATACCCTCCACCCTACGACCAATACCCTCCTCCTTTGACATATGATCCCACACCAAGGACTACTGCCCTCTAGTTCCTCCTAGTGACATCGTGGCTCCATCGCCCTCAGCTCCTCAGAACAGATTGGGCTTCATCACGCCTGTTTCTCAGTTTCAGCGGTACCTCCCAGTTTATGCTCCAACTTTACATAATCAGTTTGAGCCATGTGGCTATGTTCTGAGACCCCTATACCCACCTGAATACGATCATGAGTTGCTAAAAGAGAATCCAGATGCCTCAAGTTTTCCGTTGCCGTCTACCGGACTTGGTGAATTCACCCGTCAGTTTCACCGACCTACTACTGTGTTGCCCTCTACTGATAAAAGTCCTGTTGCGTCTTCCAGTAACTCGAGAGTTCCCGTTGACCCCCATGTGTCAATATTAATGGAGCAAGTGAAACAAATGCAAGAAAAGCTTGATCTCATGATAAGTAATAGTACTCCCTCGACTCAAGATGTCGAACCAAGCAAAGAAGTGATTCTGCTGTGCGAAATTCAAATGCCCGAAGTGAGAGAATTTGATAGGACAACTTGCCTCGGAGTTCGCTTGGCCAATGCCAGTTCTAAGTTTGAGAAAGGTCTGAAGACACAACCAGCCTCAAACATAACCCAATACCACCAGTACCAAGCAGCAACTGCACCCAACTCAGTATCGGTTCCTCACAAAGGAAAGAATGCCACAGCCTCCTTCAGACATATCCAACAATGGAACCAACTGAACAAAGGAAATCCGAGTCTTGGGAACAATAGTGCCTCCCAAAAACTCTGTTCCCTTCATTATGACGATGTGGAGATGCCTTTAAGCAAGATGCTGGAAGAACTAGTGAAAGAAAGGCTTATAAAGCCACTGGAGAATTGGAAGCCCAAGAACCCTAAAATTCAGTTGGATGAGTCTAAGCATTATCATTTCCACCAGTACCACGGACACGACACTGATGATTGCCACTATTTGAGGCATGAGATCCAGAAGCCGATAGAAGATGGGACGCTTGAATGCCTGCGTGTATCTAACAATCTTTCCCCAAGCAATGCCAACATGAGTGTCATGGAGTGGGAAGCAGGGCCATTCAACTCAGACCCAACTCCTTTGCCAAAGGCACACATCTGTTATGACAAGTGTTTGACTGTAAAGAAAGAAGTCCAAGGGTTGATCAACGAAGGAAAGCTCAAGTGCCCTGGCAGTCCAACCAACGAATAGTAGCTAGGCTAGGGGCTACCTATCCTTAAACAAAATTAAAAGATAAAAACAGTCTCTCAGTCAACCTTCGTAGGTTCTAGTACTTTCCTCTCTCAATCAAGTCCTCCTCGGACATTGTAGTTAATCTTAAATCTTCTGTAAAAGAGTCTTTTTCTTTTCTTGCTAGACTTAAGACATTATTAGCACACCTACATTACATTTAATGAAATTGTTTTATTTTATATAATCACTTGCATTGCTCAACAAATAATCTCTCGAAATTATTAACGTTCTGATTAATCGGTGTGAGAAAGTCAACTAATGCCTTCCCCATACACTTTCCTTACCTCACAAAAGGCTTCCATCAGGCCATACACTTTCCTTACCTCACAAAAGGCCTCCATCAAGCCATACACTTTCC
Source organism: Adenophora triphylla var. japonica (assembly GCA_022495995.1). Classification (NCBI taxonomy): domain Eukaryota; kingdom Viridiplantae; phylum Streptophyta; class Magnoliopsida; order Asterales; family Campanulaceae; genus Adenophora; species Adenophora triphylla. The sequence continues at coordinate 250,282 of JAFEMH010001590.1, read as the reverse complement.
TTACCTCACAGAAGCCTTCATCAAGCCATACGCCTCCCAAATCATGTCCTCACCATCACCTTGACCAAGTCAACAACGACAGCAACATCAAGGAAGAACAAAAGGTCACTCAGTATCGAAAGATTGACCCCATGTCGAGAACAACCTAGGAGCTTACCTTCGCCCTCATGTGCATCAAGAAAGTTCAAGCAAGGGTTTGCCTTTGCCCTCATGTGCTTCAAAAAAAAAGCCCAAGTTGGAGCTTCAAGCAAAAAAAAAAAAGCCCAAGTAGGAGCTTCAAAAAATAATGAGGCCAAGGACCCAGCACCGCCAATCAAAAGCTTGACAGATGGGGCAAAATCAAAGCACGAAGAATGAAAGTTATCAATAACAATGGAGTGGTCAAAGCAAAGGCAGAAACATTTCATAAGCCCTTAGGCATAGGCAAATCCTTTCTCCTCCAATGAAAGACGAAAATCAGGAAGCAATTGAAGCAGCCGTCCAAAACGACTGGTCAAGGAATCATCTCTAGGCTTGTGCCTCATCATCCAACCTTCTCATCCAAGCCTTTCCACTAAAGGAACCACAAACCCCATTTCCCAAAGCCAAACACAGTTCAGCCGAAGCCAAACTACGGCGACCTGAGCTCCTCACAATGAGGGGAACGTAGGCAACCAGAAATGGTCCGGTCATAAACACATTCAAATCCCAGAAAACCCGGTCTCATCAATGACCTCCCTATACACAAACCTTTCTTTCACACCCTGCCAATCTTGATCCGCGACATCGGTTGACTTTCTACTCATAATTAATCAAAATGTTTGTTCATATCAAAATTAGTGGTAGAATAACCCGAACATTAATAAAGGGTTTTAAGCAATCTTGTGATCATTGTAAATAAAATAAGTTTTCAGATGTCTTGACAAGTCTTCTTTTTCTACATTATAGGAAAAATAGTGTTAAACACTTATTTTCTGTCAGCAGGGGCTTCCATACACTTTTACAAACCTTTCTACGCTTATACTCTCTCAAAAGAGTCAAACCCAAAGCGAGTTCTTGTGCCTACGTCGAATCAGGCCATCAAAATAACACAAAATGGGGATTTATTCCCACCTTTCGAAAAAATATGCCCCTGCATGTATAAATTTCTAAAATTATTTTCTTTCACATCTTCTTACGGTTGACTGATTGACTAAAGAAAATAAAAAAAATGATAGGTTCTCCTCTTTTGCTACGATTCGCATTAGGGCTGCCTTGAAACTCTTCAAGGTTGGGGCTTCGCCAAGCCATTTCTTTAGACTGGGGCTTCTTTAGTCATTCTTGGGTCCGCATCGGGTTCCTCACTATGTCACAAGATGGATCAAGTCTTGGTCAGATTAACCTCAGGATCACTTTTGCAGTACCAATCAGATTGGGACTTCTGCTAGGTCATAAGATTGGGGCTTCACCAAGCCACTTCTCCAAAATCTAGACTTCGCCTACCCGGTTCATCAAACCGGGGCTTTGCCAAGCAAAGGGAAGTTTTTTTTGTTGGAAGCCTTCCACGAACAAATTCTTTGGTGTCAGGATCGGGGCATAATCATGACCTTAAATCCAACATTGGAAGTCGAGTCTACCAGACCCCTTTGCACCAACCAGAATGAGAACCTTTTCTTGAAATCCATGATGGGCTTCACGCTTCATAATGTAAAGTTTCAACGTATCGGGGCTGCATTAAGTGCATTTTGAGATCAATCATGGTCAACCAACCAGTTTGGTTTTATAATCAATACATTCGGGCTTTCCCCATGATACTTTGTCAAGTCGGGGGCTTCGCAAGTCATTTGGAGAAGTTTTTGTTCATGGATTCCTTGAGGTCGCTTCAAACACGACTCTCGCTTTGGATAAACAGTCAGTTTGGTGTTTCGCTATTATTTTGGATCAGACCATCAGTCGAAGCTCTACCAAGTCATCCCTTCAAGCCGGGGCTTTGCCAATGAAAGGATCTTTCCTCGCTTTAATAGAACCTGGGGCTTTGCAGAATTTTTCCCTCAGATCGGGGCTTCGATAAGTCACATCCATCATCAGAAGAGAGGTTTGGTCACTTTGACATTTGCTTTAGTCTTTGGTTCTAAAAGCATGTCAGCGTCAGCTTCAAGTGCCAGAGTTTGAGAAAAGAACTTTAATCAAGACCCGAGGTTTAAAATCCGGTCTCAGCCCAAGAGGGAATCCTGGTCCACATGACGTCTTTTGGCAGCATTGACAAAATCTCATCAACAACAGCAGTTCAGTCCGTACCCAAGGGATACAACCCCACATGCTCGAAACCTGTCTCAAACAGTTCCCAAACACATACATCCAAATACATCCCCAACACCTCCTTGATCTGGTTGTATCCAGCGAACCCGTCCACGAAGGACTTCACTTCGAAATTTGCCGTGGTGTCGACCAGCATGTCGATGTAAGGTAGTGGGAAATCATCTTTAGGGCTGGCCTTGTTGAGATCCCGAAAATCCACGCAGCATCTGACCTTTCCATTGGCCTTGGTGACCATAATGATGTTGGAGAGCCAAGTCGGGTATTCAATCACTCTGATGAAACCAACTCGGAGCATCTTCTCAATTTCTTCTTTAACTTGCAAGGACCACTCTGGCTTGATCTTGCGCAGCTTCTGTTTGACAGGCTTGGATTCGGGATCCAGGGGAATTCTGTGCTCTACGATTGAGGGATCGAGTCCTGGCATGTCCTGGTATGACCAGGCGAACACGTCAACATACTCCCAGAGGAGGCTTATCAGGGCTTCTTTTTCTGCATCGGCGAAGAAACTGCCCACTTGTGTCTCTTTAGGCTCTTGCACTGACCCCAGGTTCACTTTGGTCATAACCTCTTCGGCAGCTTGGGCCCGGTTGTCCTCTTGGTCGACTACACGCTCGAGAACTTCTCTAATGTATTGTTCATTTAATGTGTCTGCTTCTTTATCAATTGAATTATTAACGTCTTTTAAGTTGTTTGTTAACTTATCAGTTGTTAAAGTGGCAATGAGAGGATACTCCGAAAGGTCAGACTTTTCATTAAGCAAGAACGGAAATACATGGTTGGCTACATTATCATGGTCCTCCGGCGTAAGGCCATTGGATGACTCAGAGGACTGGACTCTGACAAGGACTGACTCAGAGGGTTTGAGACCGGGTTTAGGGAGATGTGGGTGCGGGCCCAGCTTGTCTTCCAGTTCTGCCTGGCTTGCCCTTGGTCCGGTGAAAGTTACCCAGTTCTTCAGTGACATTGCTAGATGCTTGATGAGGGTTCGGGGATCGAGAGGCTTGGCTTCTGCTGTCCCAACCATGGCAATCATGCTGTTTTCGGAGCCTAGGTCAATCAGGTTCGACACCTCCATGACCTCTTCAAAGAGACTCTGTAGAGCTGGTCCACTGAGAGTGTCTTCTATGAATTCTGGTTCCTTCTGCTTTGGAGTTACTGTCTCGAATGTGGCCTCGGTGGCTGATCCGAACAATTTGTTTCCCATGGAGAGTACCTTGAGTTGCTCTTCCAAGTCGGGGATTCCCTTGAATGTGTACTCGTGCTGGACTGTGGTGGCAGTTGGTCCAGGTAGAGCTGTGATGTCGAGGAACACTCCCCTAATTGGATTAGCTTTGAGTCCTCTGAAACGCTTGAGGTCCCGTGCTAGCTGTTCCATTCTTTTTGTAGTCTCGGTGCTGACTATCCCTGCTTCTTTCTCATCTTCATCAGTTCCACTGTCGGTCCCCTCACTTCTGCTGTCGGTTCCGCTGTCGGTCCCCTCAGTTCTGCTGTCGGTTCCCTTGTCGGTCCCCTCAGTTCTGCTATTGGTTCCCTTGGTGAAGTAATGAGCGAGGTCAAAGCTGTAAGGCCGGAGATTGGGTGTACCGTCGGAGGTTCCCCTTTTGCGGGCTGCTGCCTTGGTGCGGGCGAGCCTTTTGTCTTCCTTGATGTCAGCCGGTGTTGGCACGTAGCCAAGCCCCTGGACCGTGATGTGGTCCTTGACTTCAATAACTTGGTGTTGGCCTTGTAGCCTTTTGCCGAGCCCCAGTCCTGGGATGAAGTTCATGAGTTTCATCATCTTCATGGAGGGAGGAATCTGGTCGTGAGATAGTGGAAGGTCCACGTTGCATATTTGGATCTTGGAGGTCTCCAGGGTGAATCCAGTTAATGCCATGTCGTCATTATGCTTGATTTCTAACACTGGAATGTCGTTGGTGCTGGTCCCCTCGGTGGTGACACTGTCACCGTAGACTGTGGTTAGCTCGTTGCCTTGCATGAACTTGAGGCACTGATGAAGGGTGGATGCTACACCATTGATTTGATGCAACCATGGACGCCCCAGGATGGCTGTGAAAGTGATTGGAATGTCCAATACTTGGAATTCGGTGGGGATCATCCGCTTGCCGAACCAGATGTTAAGAGTAGCAACTCCGAGAACTGTACGGGAAGTAGAGTCATAGGCCTTGACGGTGTGGACTGAAGGCTTCAGATCTGTGGGCTTGATGTCAAGCAGGTCCATCATCTTGGCGGGCAAGACATTCATTCTGGAACCTCCGTCTACAAACACGCGGGGAAGGCGATGCTCGTCCAGCTGGACTGTGATGTAGAGCGGCTCATTGTGATCAGCCCCAAATTTTGGAAGGTCCAAATCTGTGAAGGTGATAATGTTGCCGTAGTGGATGTTGCCGATCATCTGAATGACTTCATCTGGGGTTGCGTCCACGGGGACCATGGTACGAGCTATGCTTTCCTCTAGCTTGAGCTTGTGAGGATAAGAGGAGGTGAGCAGAGACCAAAGGGAAATGTTCGCCAGAGTCTGCTTGAGCTGAGTGAGGATCGGGTCCTCTTTCACGGAACTTGCGTCTTCGGGCTGGCCGGATTACAGTTCTGGCTCCGCAGGCTTTTTAGTAGCCTTAGGTGGTAATGCATGGATTTGACCCGATCGGGTTAGAACGCTGACATCAGGTTTGGTTCCTTCTGAACAGGCCGCTCTGAGTTGAGCCATAGTTAGAGGAGGATTCCTCGTAGCATAGGGCCATATGTCTTCCCTCAATTCATTGACTGTGGATGTATTCCCTGAAGCTTCGGCAGCTTGACGGATTCTGTCCCAGGATACTGGCTTAGGTGCCTCTGTGGGGAGGTAGCCTACGGTTTGACTTAGCTGTTCGAATGTCAGTGCACAACAATGGTCGTCGGAGCTGAACTGTGCATTGCTGACCCTCAGGGGGAGGTTGGAGAGTTCTAGGTTCAGGCGAACAGTCTCCTTGATCTCTTCACGGTATACCACGCTCCTTTCCTTCTTGATGAGCATACTCAAGGCATTCTGGAGTTGGGTCTGGCGATACTCATGGTTTGCTAAACTTCCTCCACTCTTGGCCCAGATTAACTTTCTTGCAGCAGAGCCTGCGTCGAGTGTTAATGACTGCGTTTCTTCCCATGTGAGAATAGCCAGGGCTTCTTTGAACTGCATGCGGCAGTCTAGATAAACATCCACCGGGGAGAGCTTTCTTTTCTGCTTTATCTGAGTAGCGGGTATGTCGGAAGGTGAGTACACGGCTTCCCGAACATCTGCCCATGTAACTGGTGGCTGACCTAGTCGATCGTCTCTGTAAACGAATGCCTTAGACTGTGGAATCTCCCTGAGTAGTTGCTCGAGACGAATTTCCATCCTCCTCTTGTTTTTAAATAGACCTTCCTCCCTGAGTTGGCCTTTCAATTTAAGTGTGGAAATGATCAGTTTGCATCCTCCCAGGACCCTTGGGAGTCCGGTTTTGTTGACTTCATGCCCGGCTTGGAAAAGAATGGTTTCATCGCCTTCGTCGTCGCTTTCACAGAGAACTTGCTTTCCTCGGGGAGGTAAGCGCTGGGATTCGTTCTGCTGTGTCCTTCCATCTCCTAGGTCATCGGGACCGTTGACCACCCTCGTGTGGCAGAGGGGGTTGGATGAGAACAGACGGTAGTCGAGGAAGTTGTCGTGAGCAAAACCCCTTTGGTCAAACTGGTCTGAAGTGGCCTCTAGCTTTCTGTCTGAAGCTGCCTGTGACACTTTAAGGGCTTGGTCCCTGTAGGTCCTTCGAGCTTGGTCTTCGTCCCAAAGACGGCTTTCTTGAGCGGCTAGTTCCATGAGGGCTTTCCTTGCGAGAGCTAAACAGTCTCCGTAGGTGCGCGCCGTCTGACTAGTGTCCAGAACTGTGATCACATCCAAATCGCCGAATGACGGGAACACTTGGATTATGTTAATGAAGGAAGTCGGACTGGGACATTCCATGCGGTCTTCCTTGATCTCGATTACCAAGAAGTTTGCCCAATTTTGCTTGATTGAACCCACGGGGGTGTTGAACTCTGCGATGTTGACAGTCTCGTGATCTCGCTCGATCGCCAAGTCTATCAGAGCTAGCAGTCTACTGGCAGGATGTCTGAATCCGAGGCCGTGACGACTGGGAGTAGAATCGAACTGGAGCATGTTGATGCTGAGGTGGTCATTTCCAATGTCGGAAGCTGACTCTGTCTTGCGGGGAAGACCTTCACAGATGTTTTCGGGGTGGCGGCTGGAAGCGTTCCCGAGGTTGATCTGATTTGTAGCAGGGTGAGGAGCTTTGTCTCCTTCGCTGTTGCCCTTGGCCTTGGCGGCGCTTGAGGGTATAAGCTTGACTGACGGCACGGGCCGGTTGCCACTGGGGCTGGTACTCGAAAGTAGTGATGAGCTCTGAGCTCGCTTGGCCAGGGCCTCGTTTACCATGAGCAGGCAGTCGTCGAGGGTGACTTTGGCATTGCAGAATCTGACGATGAGGACCGGATCCTTGGCTTCATCAGGATACCTGGAATAGATGATGTTGACGAAGTCGTCGTCAGTCACTTGATCGGAGGGACTCTTCGTCGTGTCAACCAGTTGCTTCCAATTGTCGGATAGCTGCCTGTACTGGACGTTGAGCTTAACAATTTCCATGGTATTGGAGCCTTGGTCGTAGGTGACTTGATCGGAAGGGGTTCCGTCCTCAAAACTGAGCATGTGAATGCAGAGGTCTGCCCGCGGGTCTGCCGCATCCTCGACTCCGGAGAGTCCTGATTCGTCGTCATCTGACGGCTCAACCCAAACGTAGGGACGTATCGCGTCCGGATGCGTTGCTGGAGCTGCTAGGAAAACATCATGCCCTTCATTGGAGAAGAGGGGTGCAACGGGTAGTTCCTCGTGGAGGACATCCCATACGACTTCCATGCATTCATCCCGAGAATGACGATGCTTGTTGACCTTTATCACGAAGATCTCTTCGCCTGGCGGGGCCAGAGAGTTGGTTTGAAGAATGCTGACTAATCTCCGATTGGAGACTGGGGGTTTATGTGCCCGCATCATGGCGATGTTCAGCGTTTCTTTCCAATCTGCCTCCAAATGTTGGAAACGACAGTTGAACTTTATGTATCAGACTGCTTCAGGGTCTGCCTGCTCGAGTACGTTTACATAGTTAGCACCTCCGGACTCTGAGGGATTCTGATGAGATTTGCCCCGATAGTCCCCGGGTCGGTTTGAAGGAGGTAGCCCCGGTGCCTGACTGCGGGCACGCTTGGCTATTGTCTCGGCTTCGTTTCCTATGAGGAAACTGTCCCCTCTGATGACTTCAAGATCTCCCTAGCGGTTAATGAACTTGACGCACTGATGGAGAGTGGAGGCTATGGCTTTCATGTGATGCAGCCAAGGGCGTCCCAACAGAGCCGTGAACTCGGATGGAATGTCCATCACGTGGAATTTTGCTGGCACCATTTGGGTTTCGAACCAGAGCTCCAGAGTCACCATCCCCAGGATGGGACGAGACGTGCTGTCATAGGCCCTGATAGTCCGGGTTGACGGAATCAGATGGCTTTCATTGATGCGGAGGGCTCGCATCATGCTGAGAGGGAGAACATTAACGGCTGACCCGTTATCTACCAATACTCCGGGGAGTGATATGGTGTTGAGCCTAAGAGTGATGTACAGAGCTTCGTTGTGCCCCGAGGCATCTCTCGGTAGATCTTCGTCACAGAACGTGATCATACTGCCATACAGTCGGGAATCGTAGATCTCATCTCTATCCGTAGAAGGAGAGTCATCCAGCCATCCGTTTCCTGTCTTTCTTTTGCGAGGTAAAGCCTTTGCAGGAACCTCGGGATTGCGTTGAGGCTGCTTGTGGCGGTTGCCGCCCTTGGTTAGCACGTTGATCGAGTGCGAGTGCCAAGCTGACTTTGATCTTCCCTTTCCGGTCCGTGCTCGGAAGCTGGACAAATTGAACCTTAGTTGATCCCGCGGGGGATTTTGTCTCTGACTGGCAGTAAGGTTACCAAGGTCTGAGGTATTCCGGAGCCCTGGGGCCTGAACTCTGGTTTCAGCGGGACTTTTCGGCTTTTCCACCCTTGTCTGCTCTAAAGCTGCATGGCCTGGAGGAAGGGAGGACTGGCTAGAGTAGAGTACATAGTAGTCGAACCTCCCGGATGGCTCTCCGAGTGTACCCACACTGGTGTCTCCAGCTTCATATCTTTCTCTCAGCATCTGTTGAGAGGACTTCTTCTTCTGTTTTCTCGGAGGATTGCTCCGGACCATATCTTGGGACTCGTACTCCAGGCAGGCGGAGCAGTCACAAACATCGTAGCTGATGTGGACATTAGATGAGGACCCGGCTGGAAGAATCGGAGGAACTGGCTCTGCGGCAATCTTCTTGGGCACCCACTCAATGGAATTCACACTGTTATTGTTCGGAAAGGGGTTTCCGACTGTATTGGGCCCACGGGGATGCTCCAATTTGCCTTCTTCTATCAAGTTCTGGATTTCGTATCGTAACCCCAAACAGTTGTCTGTGGTATGGCCGTGATACTGATGGAAGGCGCAGTATTTGTTCTTGTCCGCATTGGCTACGGGATTCTTGGGTTTGTAATTTGCAACGGGTTTAAGGAGACCTTCCTTGATTAACCCTTCCAACATCTTGCTTAGCGGCATGTCCAACTTGTCGAAGTGTACGGCAGGCTGCTTCGAAGTGGAGTTGTTGCTTTGTGGGACTGGGTTTCTGTTGCCCGACTGCTGTCCCTGATGGATATAGTTGACAGACGTATCTTTCCCTTTTCCGGGGGCCGGTGCGGGATTGAATGCAGCTGCTGAGCGATATCTGTATGGCTGTGCAGTAGCCAACTTTTCCTTGAGATCCTTCTCGAACTGTGAGTCGGCATTTACCATGGCCCGGAGATCTGGGAAGAAATGATGACTGATGAGAGTTCTGATGGACGGTCTTAAGCAGGACTTGAAGATCCGCATATGTTCCTCTTTGGAGAGTGGCTCCATGATCTCGGAGAGCTTCCAACTCCACCTCTTGTAGAATTCCCCGACGCTTTCGTCCGCTTTCTGCTCAGTGGTGATTAAGTCCTCGCGACTTGTTTCCCACTCTAAGTTGGATCTGTACCGTCCTAGGAAGATGTTACTGATCTGATCCCAGGTGTGGCGATCCGCAGGCTTGACCCTCAGAAACCATCGTAACGCTGAACTCTTGAGCGTATGCTGGAAGTGGTCGGCCATTTGCTGGAGGGTTTCTCCTTTCGCTCTCATGCCGAGAACGTAGGTGTCGACGTGTGTTTGAGGACATTCGGTTCCATTGAATCGGTCCATCTCCGGCATTCTGAACTTGGCATGGAGAGGCGTGACCATTCCCGGATCTGTGGATTTGAGCGTTTCCTGCTTTGAGCTGCTCATGGTGGCTTTCAGGTCTTTCATCTGTTCGACCATCCAGGCCAAGGTTGGGTCCAGTGGTCGACTGTGAGGCTCGGCGCCGGGTGCTACCATGTGAGCGGTAGTGATTGGAGGTGGAAGGCTTGATATATGCGGGTATATGAGGGCCTTTTCTGAACTGTATCGGGTTTGTCCCCGGTGTTTTGGGATTCGTGTATAGGCAATGAGATGAACCCGGGAGGGTATTGAGGGATATTGGCGTCCTGGGATGGTCCAGCGGTGCGCTGGTGATATTGAGTGATAGGAGTAGCACTGGGCTGGCCAAATATGACAGGGTTGCCCTGGGAGGTGGCAACGTGAAGCCTAGGTTGGTTGTTTCCTTGGTTGGAAGGCATCCCGTAAGTTGGCGGGAGAGGAACCTGTTTGAAGGTTTGGGGAACTGGTTTTGGGGAATCATCATCCTCGACCAGGACGAAAGTACCGTCTGACTGGGGGATAGCTTCTATACCACGCTCATTCAGAAGCTGTACCACAAAATTCTGTTGATCTTCTTTCTGCCTCTTGTGAACCTCACAAGCCCGGATGGCTTCTTCCAATGTCATATCTGTTACCGGTGGCGGGGGTCCTTCCCCGTCACGATTTCTCGGTGAACTAGACATGTCGGAAATTCTGGCTGAGGGAACCAAAGAACTGTCAGATGCTGCTGTTACTGTGATTCTGGCAAGGCCCTAACCCGGAAATCTGAACCACTTTCTGCTCGCTGCAGGGAACAAAAGGAAGGGTTTAGGCTTCGGAAAAGGGTATTTGGCTCAAGGTTTCGGGCTTGTGCAATGTGCAGTTACCGATTAATGTTTACTTAAAGCGTGTTTTCTCAGAGTCTTAATCGGTTGGAAAAGAGCGGGTCTTCTTTTTCGCAACTAATCCTAGAGCTCTAATCAGTGGATCCCGTCACTACGCTTATAAGCCCCTCGTTTCCATTTGTAGATCATCTTTCTCGAGACGGACTATCCCGAGCGAGGTCTTATAAGGCAAGCGAGTTCCACCGACAAAGGAAAAAGTGAACTTAAGGCTAGCTGATCAAGCAAACTTTCAACGTATGTGACGCACGGGCCACAGTCGAAGTCAACGTCCTTAAGTTAAGGTGGGGATCGTGCCAAAATTTCGGCATGACCTCTCCTGACTTGCTTGCGCGAGGGACCTTAGCTTTTGGCGTTGGCCAAGTTGTGGCTGGCACGGTGGATACGGTGAGGTTTGGTGACACGGTGTCACATTGAACCTTCGGGTATATTTTTCGGCAGAGCTCCGCGTCAAAGTCAAGGCTGAAAAGCTCAAGACTTCGGTTCGGGAACGACCTTCGGTATCAACCTCTCGAGCTTGACTCGGGGCGGGGCCCGGCGTAAAAAACATACACTTAGGCTTTATGACACGAGCTAAGCCAAAAACCAACCGGGGTCTTGGACAAAGTGTGACACAAAGAGTGCATGGCTTACACGGGCTAGGATGGGATGTTTGGGAAGACCCCGTGCACCCCCGAAAGGTGTCTGGCAGACCAATCGGGGTGCAACTGATAAGGCTATCCCGGGTTAGGGGTTGTAGTGTGCAGTGTACCGAGGCAGCAAGTGCACGTGAAGTGCGGTGTTCCGAGGCAGCAAGTGCGCGTAGTGTGCGGTCACTAAAATTCTTTTTTTCTGAGTAAAACAGAGATTTTTCAGAATGTGTCTTAAAGCATTATGATGCGCAGTTCAAAAGACAGCAATGAAAATCAAACATGAATGGGAATGCACAAACATGGTATGATTTTGGAAAATGTCAATGTAATGCCTTTGAAAAAAACCGTTCGAGGTTTAAAGTAGCACACGCACACGAAAAAAACGAGGAAGGGTAAACGAAAGTTTGACCCACGGAAGGTTTTTTTGAAAACAACGGTAGTTTTGAAAAAAGTATCCTAGTCCCCAGCGGAGTCGCCAACTGAAATTACCCGGATTTCGCGCGCGGCGAAATCAGTTGTCTTTCGCGGAGGGTTGGTGTCTGAGACCTCGCTTCATGGGAAGGAAAAAAATGAGGAGTCGCCACGCGGTTTTTGTATTTTGAGCCCAAAACGTTGACAAACGGCTTTTAGTGAAAATGGTGTCATTTTTATAGGTAGCAAAAACTTAGGAAAAGGCTTTGAAAACGGGGGTCATTTTTATTGGTAGCAAAAATGAGTAAAAAGCTATTTAGTACCAGAGATTGTTAGGTTCGGAGGTCACGTTACGTTTCGGGAAGAGTATTACGAGATCACCCGAAACGCCTCGCATGACGAGTCTTTCTACCTTTCTCGAAATCGTGTGTGTGTGTGTGTTTTTGAAAAGGGGGCTTGGATGACAAGCTTATTCTTGGTTTGAATGTCAAACGTTGATTAGGTGATCTTTTGAAAAAGCGATCGTTTGAATGACAAACGTCGGTTTTGAGACGGAAATGAGCGTTTGCGTGGCAAACGTCGATTTGAGTTAGAAAAGAAGTTCGAATGACGAACTTTTGGTTTTGAACCGGGCGAGTCATTGTTAACAAATTTTACGGGAAAAAATGTATTAAATGATTTTGAATGTCAAATAGCGGCTTTTAGTTTGAAAGATGAGTTCGGATGCCAAACGTCATTTCGCGCGTTTTAGAAAGAGAGTTCGAAGGACGAACTCCGGTTTTGAACTGGGCATTACATTGATAACGATTTTTACGGGTAAAATGCGTATTAAATGACATGCAATCAACGAATCGGGTTGCAACTCGGACTTTGAAAGATAAATACTATCACGATCCAAAGGGGTCGAACTTTGTAAATGACAGTATTTAAAGCAGTATCAACGGAATCAAACGATCCGGAATTGTAAATGACGATCGACGAACCAAAACGGATAGAAAGAGTAAATGACGATCAACGAGCCAAAACGGCTCGGAATTGTAAATGACAGAAAGTAAATGACGATCAACGGATCGATCGATCCGAATGGTAAATGACAGAAAAAGTAAATGGAACGGGGTCGGAACGCCGTTTTAACCCGTTATTACTTCTCTTACGAAAAGAGAAGAGGATCGAGGGGCTAAAACGTATCGAACCCCGTTAGACGGAGGTGTCTACATTTCAGTAACGGTGTTCGGAACGGTTATAGCGACTGGGGCATAAACCGAGATGAAACGAGAGATCAGAGAGAGGGAGTTATACCTATGGCTAGGGTCGACTCCTTTGGCTCGGAAGGTGTGTACGGGACACGAAAAGAGGTTTGAAACGGTGTTTCGTAGCGATGAGGGACGTATTTGATCGAAATACGGAAGTTTCACGCGAATCGAGGTAAAACAGGAGCTCGGGAGGGGTGAAATCAGTTTAGGCCGTGAGGTAGAGTGATTTTGGGGTAAAATTCTTCCTTCTTTTGGCTTTGACAGCCACTTCTATTTATAGGGTGAAAATTGCAGCAAGAGTCCGGACGGACTTAGACTGTTTTTTAGGGTTTTGTGGTATTTTGGAATTTTGAGGGGCTTGCTGGCAATTTAAGAAAATGTGCACAGGGAGTCCGGCCGGATTTTGACTGTATACCAGGGGTATTTTAGTCTTTTCCCTTTGATTTCTGATTGAAGGGTGATGGGTGGGCTGTGGCATGGCTGCCACGTGTCCCATGACTCACCAAATGTGTGGGAGTTCGTTCCCCGGTCCCGGTTTTGTCCGTTTTTTAAAATAACAGTCCGGAAAATGTTCGAAATGCCCCCGGAAAGTGCCGGAAAGTGCATTTTTCAGGGAAAGTCGTACTTTTTACGTGCGATGACACGTGTCAAGTACGTTTCGACGTCGGGATGCACGGGACAGTCTCAGGACATCTCGTTGGCTTGGCAACGGGGAGTTTAACGAGTTCCGGTTAACCTGGAGCGGGCCAGTTAACGGATTTCGGTTAACTCTCTGACGGATTTTGACGATCCGGATTTGGGTACTTACACCTGTCACCTAGGGCATAGCTGTCTAACCCTCTGGAAGTGGCATGATCAAGCGCAACCTCTCAGAAAGCCATAAGGACAACAAACCGGGGCTACCTGCACCCATGAAATCCGATCCTCCGGCCAGCCTATCAATACCATGGTATGTCTCAGCCAGCAACATCGGTACAATGTCCATCTCTCCCTGTCCAGACCGGATTCGACAAAGGTCCACACCTCGATCACCCCTGAGTTGCCTGACAAACTCTAGCAATGCACCCGAACAGACTCCGATGTACCCACAGAAATAATGAGCCGACAGGGTAATCAGTATGAATATATCCTGAGATATGGAAAGGTCGAACAGCTCAGGACTGGATAGGCGCAACCTGGCCATCCGGGTCAAATCTATAATCCCATCATCCAGAATCATAGATAATACCTGATATGCTGGCAAGCCCAAGAAGTCTGATAACTGCTCCGCAATCGAGCGTCTGTCCCGTTGGAATGCTACGGACTTTGCCTTGTTCAGTCCTGTTAATGCCCTGAAATCCTCCATGGTCGGCGTCAAATCATTATATGACAAAGTGAATACATGCCGCTCCGAATCCCAAAAGCTTGAAGCAGCCCGGAGTAAATCCCAATCAATCCTCCAGTCTTTCAAAGACCAAATGCATGGCATGTTGTACCTCTTAACAATAAGTTTCCTATGTTGCTTTTGGTGAAATCGCGAAATTTCAATGAAGTCTTGGTGAAATTGATGCTCCCGAGAAGTTACTTCTTTGTTATAATGCTCCATTATGGTTGAAAGTTTCAATCTTTGTCAAAGAAATCGCTTGTCTCTCAAACTGGGGCTGCTGGGTTTCTCCTCCTAAAAGGGCAATGTCTGCAAATGAATTCAGAGCTAAGTTAAAAAGGCATGTTACGAGCCTCCTCTAGTCGTGCGACACAACTTGCCAAGGTAGCATGGCATGTCGGGCGACACATCTGGCCAATATCAGACATCGGCAAAGTTGCTGCAAGTCTACCTTCCCAGGGCACTCTCCGACTCGCTGTTGCTGCAATACACCTCCCATACACACATACTCACATATACGCACGGGAGAGGGTTCACTCTACCACATGTATCACTATACACACTCATCCGATACGGTTTCATCATCTCATGTACAAACCCGGCAAAGCCGATCATTCAATACAATCATCATATTTCCTTCATTCAATCATCATCCCATTTTCAAAATGGATGGACTCGTGCAATCAAACTAACAAATAACCTAGTTTAATCTTGTTCAAAGTATGCTTACAGAGTAGCGTAGTCAAATAAAGTGCTTGGAGTGTTGTGTTTCCTCCCGCAAGGTACAATAATCAACTGAGCACAATCGAATCATGAGGGCTGTCTCTTGACCAAAATCGAGACAAAGAATTCAAATCTAACAGTCTCCCAGCAATGTTCGTCAAGATCATCGGCCCCGTCGCCAAATCGTCAGCAAAATCCATTTCATGGTAATCTAACAAGCAAAGTTCATGTCCTACCTAACAAATGCTTCTAAAGTCAGTAAACCGCCAACAAAAGACAGTCCCTTGAACGGCAATCCAGCAGCTCTTCGTCATCATCAGCCGTAGCCTCAGTCCCTCCGGCAGCTACAGGTAAGCACAGCACAGGTATGAAATCATATCTCATTCAAATTGCAAATCATCATGTCTTGTATTCTCGAAAAATCATTTCTTTTAGTTCATCTCGCGCAATCGGGTTCAGACGCCTCCAAATAGTCTCTCATCGGGTTCAGATGCCTCCAAATAGTCTCTTATCGGGTTCAGACGCCTCCAAACAGTCTTTCACCGGGTTTAGATTCCTCCAAATAGTCTCTCACCGGGTTCAGATGCCTCCAAACAGTCTCTCATCGGGTTCAGACACCTCCAAATAGTCTCTCATCGGGTTCAGACGCCTCCAAACAGTCTTTCATCGGGTTCAGACGCCTCTAAACAGTCTCTCATCGGGTTCAGACGCCTCCAAACATTCTTTCATCGGGTTAAGACACCTCCAAACAGTCTCTCATCGGGTTCAGACGCCTCCAAACAGTCTTTCATCGGGTTCAGATGCCTCCAAATAGTCTCTCATCGGGTTCAGACGCCTTCAAACAGTCTTTCACCGTGTTCAGACGCCTCCAAATAGTCTCTCACCGGGTTCAGACGCCTCCAAACAGTCTTTCATCGGGTTCAAAAGCCTCCAAACAGTCTTTTACCGGGTTCAGACGCCTCCAAACAGTCTTTCATCGGGTTCAGACGCCTCCAAACAGTCTCTCACCGGGTTCAGACGCCTCCAAACAATCTCTCACCGGGTTCAGACGCCTCCACACAGTCTCATTTGGGTCAGACACCTCCGAATAGTCTGAACTACAATCGGCTTGATTCCCTCCAGGGATACGTAGGAATCCTTTCTCAAAAGGTCCAGCCATTCGATCTTATCAATCATTTTCCACCATCTACCATATCCCTAGCCGCTCATTGGGATTGGGGTCCTTCTTGTCGACAACCTCACTTCTTCCATAAGTGACATTGCCAAGGGGCTCTGTGAGTAATCCAATCCAATTTGTGACCCTTTATAGGTGCATTTTAATATGATAAAATTGCACTAGGAGCGTTTTGGTAAATTCCCGGTCCATTTCGAGACTTCCGGAAACTTTTTATATGTTTCTTGCGAATGAAGTACTTTTAAGTATTTTTCTCAGGCAAAAGGACCTATAAGGTATTATTCAGTTTGGACTTGTTGGGAATTACCTTGGAATGTTCCAGAACCAGGTGTTTGGCGCTAGAAACGGTTATTGGCTTGCTTAGTCGTGCGACATCACGAGCCACAGAAAATGGAAGCAGAAGGTCGTACAACATAACTTGCCCATTATCAGCAGCCTATAAATAAGACCCTACCCCTCTCATATCCAGAACCCTTTTCCACCTCCCTACTGTTACCCTGCCAAAATATGCCCAGAAGGCTCTCTCTCTCCCAAAACACACACAACATACACCAATTCCTCCCAATTCTCTCATCCTTCACACACAATTCATCCATCCATTCAACACACACTCACACACATACATGCAACATCCAAGCTACTCAACCTGATATTCGAATCCACCATTTGAAGCTGCTTTGAAGGATTCTACACTGAACATGGTGTAGAATCATAGATCTATAATGGTAACAATCCCCTATCCCTCTCTCTCATATTTGCTCTTTGCATAATCAATTCATTGTAATCTCTATTCATTGACTTGATAATCAAGCTCCATCTGCACTGATTATCAAGTCACAATCGCCATCTCTCTGTTTAATTCAAGTTGTTTGGTATAATTTCATTGTCTATGGTTTGATCTTGTTGCAACTTTGGCTTGTTTGGAGTGTGGATCTCTCCATATCCACACCCCCTTGGTCGATTCGTGGTTGATTCATTGTCTTCTGAGTTGAACTAGTGTTGTAATTGGATCTGAATCGATCTCAATTCATTCAGTATTTCAAATTGTAAGGTTCCTGCAGATCAGTAACCTGTGTCACGCGACACAATCTGCATATGGCTTCATGTGTCACGCGACACAACTAGCCAGGCAGATCCTGTGTCACGCGACACATCTTGCTAATATGCATAAATCACTTTTCCAATGTAATCTATTCTTCCTCATTGTAAGTGGGATGTGGCCTCCCACAGTGAATGGTTCACAAGATGTAATTCCTTCAGCTGGGCAATAAAACAAAGCACTTAAGTGCATTTCATTACATATTTTGTCACACACAATTTTCAAAAAGGTTTTCAATGTTTCCTTTAAAACGGCGTGGCGACTCTCAAAATTTCAATTTCGGCGAGCGTACATTCAGTACTAGTACAAATTTTAGATTAGATATCGCTTGTTTTGGAGCTTAGATAGCGCTTGTATGCAAATTAGCATAGCGCTTATTATGCGCTACGTAAGCTCCAGCACTTAGATAGCGCTTTTCAAAAGCACTATCTAAGCTCTTTTTTTATTTTTCTACAAATCATCTTACATAGCGTTTTTTATGTGCTATCTAAGCACTTTTTGTATTTTTCTACAAATAAACTTACATAGCGTTTTTTATGTGCTATCTAAGCACTTTTTGTATTTTTCTACAAATCAACTTACATAGCATTTTACGAAAGCGCTATGCAAGTAAGCGCTACGCAAGAAAGCACTATGTGAGGGCTAATTTTCATATTTTTTTCAGCTGCACCTATTTTAAATTATATAAAAATAAAAATTAATAGAAAATAACGATCATTCCATTCAACAATAATAATCAACCTTTCATTTATTACACAACAATAATTCTTACAATCATCCAAACGAGTTATAAACTAACAAAAGAGTTAAAGATATTTGTTCTCTCGATCATTAATAATATCATTAATATTACAATCAACACTAGTTAGAACCAAAAATTTTTGTAGTACCTATTTTCTACTACTTCTCTAAATCTCTTCCATCTTCTCCTTAAGAAATCGGTTATACAAGTATCCTGCCCAATTAACCTGAACAATCTATATTTTTCTCGGAGGATTCGGTTTGTATGGACAAACTGTACCAAAACAAATTACAAGACATTTATTAGAAACAACATTATTGAAAAAAATTAAGCCAAAATATATTTTGGTGCCCAAAACTATCACTAGAAATGAATTATATGAAAGCAAGACTGAATTATATGAAATAAAATGTTGCATAAGTCAAGAAACTGAAACCAAAAGTCCTCATACTAACTATCATTATATTTATTTAACCATAAATAAGAAATGTAGCAAACATGTATTTAAGTGCTCAAATCAAAATATATTATAGTCTTCATATAATATAAGTGCTTCAATAGATTTACTAACCATACGACACTCATTTATGTTTTTATATTTTTGAGGTTTTCCTCTATCAGTTGTCCATGCCTCTGTTTTTCAATTCAGATAGTTTAGCTATTGTGTGCTATCAGTGCCATCCCGATGTGACAGCTCCTCTGTTCACACGATTTATTGGACTATTGGAATCCAGAATAACACATGATCCTTTTTCCTTAGGATTCCCTCCACCATCACTTTTCCCAAATTAATAGTTGACATTTGAGAGACCTGTGTAAAATTGGAATTACAGTGGTACTCGTATTATATTATTTGGCTTTAGTCTAATCATGAAAATCAAGCTTCTTTGTTAGTGACTGCATTCCTGGTTCAACTATGATGTGTTGCAGTTGTTGCACTCAAATATCACCCCACTCCTCACTCTATTCCCCCCTTCTCCTTACTAACCTCCCCCCATTAACATTTCCTCCTCCTTACCTTTCTACACAGCATGCAATTTCAGCAGTCAGTGCTGGTGGGATTTGTGGTGCTGGTTTTTCTCTCTTTGTTTGTCCATGAAAATGATCAGCTGCATGACACAACAAGAGAGCTTGGAACCATGAACAACAACTCATTAACAGTGCTCCAACCAGACCAACAACAACAACAGTAACAACAGCAACAACAGTAGCAACAACAACAATAGCAACAGCAACAACAACATCAACAACAACATCATCAACAACAACAACAACAACAACAACAACGGTAGCACTGAGTTTTGCTGAAGATTTTGAAGATGAAGAATGAATGGAGGAATTCTTGACATTGTTATTGATAATATTAAGGTTTTGGTTTGAACATGAGTTTTGCTGAAGATTAAGGTTTTAATATCTCTCGAGAAATTCTTGACATTGTTATTGATAATATTATTAATGGGATATCAATTACGGTTTTCAAAATTTATGATGATAATTAGATTTCGTGTTTTTTTTTGTCAAGGTTCAGTAAAGTTGACTTAAAAAATCAAAATGTTTTTTTTTATTTTGGGACAGTGGAGTACTTTCTTAGTGATAAATTTGAACCCACAAGCTCACTATCCCATATGCAGTAAACTTCAAATATAAAATGCATAAAAACAGAGAATCTGATTGGAAAATATTGAATGGTGTGCTTATATCATTGAGCCTACAAAATTTGTTCTTATTCATTGGACTTATATTTAGGATTTAACTTCATGATTGAAGAATCAAGACACAGGGAGTAGTACTTTCATTGTGATTCCAGGCTTCCAGCCCTGTACTTTGTATTAAAAATTTCTAAAATATGAATTCATTTCTACTATATCGACAAGTTTGTAATAATAAATTTTACTAGTAAATCACATACACACAGGCACTCCTTGTAACTAATGTTGATTGTATCATTTTAATGTCAGTTTAGCGTTTTTGAATACAAGTGTAAGTGTTTTTAAGTGTCGAGTACATGTACCGACACTCCTTATTACTAATGATGGCACTCCTTACTACTTAAACTGCATATACCAGTTCAATGTTAGCAGTATTATTTTTTAGTGTTAGGTATATGTGCAGACACTCCTTGTAACCTAGGCTAGCAGTGCGTTTGAAATTCCAGTTATTTACAAAAATGCCACGACGCCTTTTAAAAAAGTGTCGATTATTTACAAAATTGTTATCGATCCAGTTCGGCCCGGTTCAAAAACACGTTTTGGGGCATGTGAGCAACATAATAAGGTAAAATGAGTTACGTGTTATAGTAACGTGAGTTATTTGGATTAGTAAGAGATCAGAAATATTGTGCAGTTGAACCGTACAAACCCCGAATCTACAAGTATAACAACCTGCTCCATTATGCTCTAGATTTTTGGGTGGGGGCACGAAGTTTGTTAAATTCCAATACTACCCTCCATAAATCACGGCCATCTACCTCAAAATTAACAACTTAGATCTTGGGCTCTCAAAATTGATTCGCAAACCATTTAAATATGCTTCGGATCCACCTACTTGATATTACTAATTGTAGGAACTAAATTAATATCTCATCATCAAATATAGTTTATGTCTTAGTTTGAGGGACATTCGGAAAAAAGTTAGGTTTTAAGTTAAAGGTTCTTTTTGAAGCAAAACAACACAAATTTTATTAATATACGTAAAGAAGATGGCGCTTCACAACAATCAGAGGCTCATCCAAAATTTAAAGGTTCTTTTTGAAGCAAAACAACACAAATTTTATTAATATACGTAAAGAAGATGGCGCTTCACAACAATCAGAGGCTCATCCAAAATTTCAGGATTTCTATATAATGACGTGCATCATCAACAATTACCCCCCACAAATAAAATGCCTAAATCATCTCGAATATTGAAGTCTTACCTTCAACCAAATCTCCATGAAATGCCCTAACGAACAATGAATTGTGATGCCCAAATGCATATCCAAGCATAACTTAGACACGGCTCAACTATAGCCTTTTGAAAATCCCTACGTGGAAAAAATTTAACGTTAAAAACACAAAAGGTGACTTATTTGGGTCGACAATAAATATCAAACCAAGCATCCCAAGAATTGCACCAAGTAGATGAAATAAAAATATCTCACAAAGGCTCTTACATTGGAGAAAAGGCAAAGGCTCTCGACAATGGAGAAAAGGCAAAAGCTATCGATAAAGTAGAGAAAACATACAATCAAATGAGAAGTAAGAGAAGATAAAGATTTTGTTAGAAATCCACGAAATTACAAATTAAAATAACAAAAACTGATGAGCCCTGACTTTTTATATATTTATACATACACATTTATATAGTCCCATACAGTTATATATATCCCATATATACACATACCAAATATTTACATTGAGACCCGTCATAAAGTGCCACATTTGCACTCTCTCACCCTATATATACTATAACCCTCCAAGGCCAAGGTAAGCTTTACTCCCTCATTATACACAAACACACTCTCTCTCTACAACTCTCTCTCTAGAGAGCTTCCATATACAGTTTATACACAAAACATATGCTGATTATTGCATCCGAGGGTTATAGCGGGGCAACCCCCCGCACCCCTAACGGTGTTATTTTGCAGATTCTTCCCGAGGTGCCGACGCGTTTCTGCAACCTTTGCCACCCCGGGTCGTGGCGTCATCAGTGGTTTCATTGCCGGGAAACGCCATCTTTTCCGGTTTGACACCGCCGGAGAAGATGCCCATGGAGAGAGAGCTCAGTGGCTCATTTTGTGGCTTCCACCACTTCCAAAAAGTGGCAGCCACCAACTTCCCTCACCATCTCACGTGAACTTTTGAAAGAACAAAATTTTACATTCCAGTCAGCAAGCTTGAGAAAATCCAAGAGAGATATTGATTCAAAAAAAAAAAAAATAAGCTGCCAAATAACCAGGAAGAGCAGCCACCACTTTCTTCTAATTTTCTGTCAAAGGGCCAAGAAACCTCTTTTGCTCAAAGCTAAATAGCTGGCCAAGTCTCCACCAATAGTGGATAGCCGCCACCTAGCTTGAGCATTGAAAGAGTATTTTTCGTTGCCTGAAAAAATGGAGCCGGAGAGAAAGGCCGGAGAAAGGAGGTACCTAGAGTTCATTTTTGCATATTTCCAGCCAAAGACATCAAAAATGGCAGCCCATTCTTTTCTTCTTTCTACCCATTACTCATACACTACCTCATATAAAACATCCTTTTGAAAAATTGTTTGAAAATTCCAACCACCTAGCCGGAATTTCTCGCCGGAATTATTCACCGAAATGGATAACTAAATCTCTCATGTTCAAGCTAAATAGCCGTTGAGACCCACGAAAGTGGATAGCCGCCACCTAGCTTGAACAACCGAAGAGTATTTTCGTTGTCGGAAAAAATGGAGTAATGACACATCGCCGGAATCCAGCTTACCAGTCACCGGCCGAGTAGAAGACTTAGCTAGGTGGGTTTGCTCTATTTTCTGCCAGTAAGCCGGAAGGGAAAGGAAAAGGGTACAGAGAGTTAATGTTTTTTGTACATAAGTCAACAAAAATGGCTGTCGACATATTTTGATTGGCTAATAAAAGAGACGTGACAAAATGGGCAAGGCAAAATGCAGCCCACGTTGTTGACAGAGAGTGGGCAGACATTTGGGCCCACCATGTCAGAGTTCAACAGGGAGGCACAAATAGCGGCAGAAAGAAAATAACGGGAGGCAAGCGCCCAGTTTCAAAAAAAAAACGGGGAGGCAGAGCCTCAGTCCGCAGCCCGCGGCCTCCCCTCCCCTCCGGCCATCTCTCAGTCCGCTATTGGCAAGGTTCAGGCCGGAGCCCGCACCAGACATTTAACTGGGAAACTATGGAGACAAATATCAGACCATACCTTAGCTGACTGAAGAGCTCTGCCCGCAGCTATCACTCTGGCGAGGTCAAGCCCGCTCATCGGCAAACTCCTTGCCCGTGACCGCTGCCCGCTCCGGTGACTTCACCTGCTTCCGTGTCCGCGGCGAATCCATGCCCGCAGTCCGAACGGAAGTGATTCATGGATTCCGGCCACCCCATCTGTCCGCAGTCCGACGACATCAAAACCCATCCCCGCGGGCATAAGCTCCGGCAAGCAACCATGAACCCGGTCACACCATAAACTCCGGCGAGCAACCTCCTTAAGCACCGGCGACCTCCTTGTCGTGGCCGCAGTCCGTGACCGCACCGGCGAAACCATTGATCGCAGACCATGGACTTATAAGACTCCAGATCTGGCCTACCTCTTGCCACTGCTCCAGTTCGCTCGGATTCTGTTGATTCCAGGTCCAGACCGAGAAATAAATTGACCGCAGTCCACCCCCTTGCCCGTGACCGCGGACACCAAGCTCCGGCCATCTCCCCGCAGTCCGGCCACCTTCCATGTTCGCGATATCATACTCGCATCCCGCATATCCGTAACTCGGGAAGGAGGGTGGTTGATATAAGAGCAGCATATGGCTGCCACCTTATCTCCCCTCTCTGTTGACCTCAACCCATGGCTGCAGCCCGCATCCATGAAATCCGACGACCTCCTCGCCCCTCAAGCCCGCATTCTGGAGCAGCCAACTCCAATCCACCCATCTGTCCACATCTCACAGGCCACAGAAATTCCATTTCGCCCAAGAGAATGGGAGCACAAACAAAACCAAAAATTACAATAAAAAATGAGCCTTCAATCGGCGGATTCCGACTATACAGATTTCTCGACTTCTGTGGCATTAATCGGGGCACCAGGTCCAGATGGATTGCGCGCCTCAACCACTGTTGTTGTTGCTAATGCAAGGATCCGATTCTCTCTCTCATTGCTGCTGATCTTAAAGAGCTAGTCTCCCATGAGAACAGCTACATCCGTCTCATGGATGAGACGGGTCGGAATGACCCGAAGCCCGGACCCATGACCCGACCTATAAATAGGTCGACCTAACGAAAACACACACAAACACATAGTAAAAGGTGAGCCGCTAATCTACACACACAAACACGCAGTGAAAAGGTGCGACTGCACAACTCGATTAATCGGAGGGACACGATTCCGGAGACTGAACCTAAAAATCAAAGGTCGCCGGAGTCGATTATTCAACAACAACAACTCAGATCTAGCAAAATCAGATCAACAAAAACATCATAAACAAAATCCAGATCTAAAATTTTCAGATCTCGTCTCGCCGAAGATTAATGGAGAACGATATACAACATCAGCAACCTAATGACGGTAAGATTGTTACTAGAAACTAGATTTCACATTATTTAACTTGAATTTAGATTTGAATTTTCATAACATTACACACACACACATGTAATGAATGAATGTATTATTACTTTAAGTCATTGTCACCATTACATTGTTGTTTATCATCTAAATCTATCGTATAAATACATGAAACTTTATGATCTATTACGATTATATTGAACAACTATTACTTCAATAATTGTGAACTATTATTTTAAATATAAAGCTATAATTTAGAAGAACATTATTTACTGTCATTGTTAGTTTACATAATGAATTGTGTTACTTTAATTGTAGTTGATGGATCAGTTTACAAACCAACTTCGGGACTACAAGACTATGCTAAAGAAACATTCAAAGAAAATGAAATAATAATTGAAGAAGAATAGAATGATACAGGATCAAACATGAGTGGATCTCTATTTGGTTTTACAGCAAAGACAATTGATGAAATGTATGACTTGTATTGTCAACATGCTAAGGAAATAGGTTTTGGTGTAAGAAAGTCAACTACAAGATGTCGAGGAGATGGAGTTGTACTACACAAATATTTCGTTTGTTCTAGTGCTGGATCTCGAGTAGAAGGGTTTGATGATAATGAACTTAAAAAGCGAAAGACTCATATAACACGCACACAATGTAAAGCTTTATTAAAAGTAAAGCTTTTAGAAGATGAAGTACATTATGTGGTCGATAGACATATTTTGGAGCATAATCATCAGTTGACAAGGAAAAAGTGGTCCAAGTATTATAGATGTGAGAGAAGTATTACAGAGGATAAAGGTAAAGTAATAGAAGATATGGTTTCTTCTGGTATAAGAGCAATGGACTCCTACCGTTATATGTCATATGAAGCTGGTGGAGATGACATTCTTGGTCACACTAAAAAGGACCATTTGAATTATGTCAATAGATTGAAACTAAAAGAAAGAAGGAGTGGAGATGCACAGACACTTGTTGAGATGTTGTATAAACAACAATCTGAAGAAACTGATTTTTTCTTTAGAGTAATGTTGGATGATGAAGGTAGATTAAGTAGTGTGTTTTGGAGAGATTCAATGATGAAAGAGGATTATGATATTTATGGTGATGTGGTTGTCTTTGACACAACATATAGTACAAACAAATATGGTTTGATTTGTGCTCCAATAGTTGGGTTAAACAATCATTGCAAAAACATTATGTTTGGGGTTGCATTTTTGGCAAATGAAGAAACAAAATCATTTGAAGGGTTGTTTGAAATATTCAAGAAAGCAATGGGAAGCAAGTGCCCGGTGACAATATTCACTGATCAGGATCAAGCAATTACAAATGCTATAGCAACGGTAAGCATTTTTATATTCATTATATTTAAGTATTACATTAACTATATGATACTATTATAATAAGGAACATTAACTATTACTTTTTGTTTAACAGTTCTATTACACATTGTACAAAAATGCTATATTACATTATAAAGTTTATTGTGTTACATTAATAAATACTCTTTATTACCTTTACATGCATTCCCTAATACAAAACACAGGTTGTGCCAATGGCATTTGTATCAAAATGCCATAAAAAGTTTGGCCGTTTGAAGAGCGATGATGTCTTCAAGGACGAGTTCAGAAAATGTATGTCGGGTTGTAATGATGAAGCTGAATTTGAAGAATGTTGGAATGACATGATTAGTAAGTATCAGCTACAAAACGAAACGTGGTTTAAAAGATTGTATGCTTTGAAGGATAAATGGTGCACGACCTTGAACAAAGATTACTTTTCAGCTGGTATACTTTCATCACAATGCAGTGAGGTTACAAATAGTGCAATGGGGAGCAATGTGAAAAAAACAACTAGCATTGTAGAATTTCATTCAATTTTTAAAAGTATATTGGAAAATTGGAGGAAGACAGAAGAACAAGATGAATTCAAAACTGCAAGATCAATTCCAACGTCTACACTTCTATTAATGGGATTGCTTAAGCACGCTTCAGAGGTATACACTTTATCTGTCTTTCAACGATTTGAAAAAGAATTCATGCTAGCACTTACAAGGAAATGTACTCTTATGGATGTTGATGAAGTGCTGCAAACTTATGAGATTTGTGGACTTGATGGTTCTGGACATACATGATATGTCATGATGGATCCAAAAACTGACTTTGTGAGTTGCAATTGTAGAAAATTTGAAGAATGTGGTATTTTGTGTAGGCATATATTGAAAGTCCTCTATCATAATGATCGTATAAACATACCAGAAAAGTATATACTGAAAAGATGGACAAAATTTGCAAAATCATCAGTTTGGGATAAATTCCACACCTTGGAAAATTTTGACAGGAATAACATTTTGATTCAATGGCGGCATGAAATGTCAAGAAAGTTCTATAATCTATTTTTGAAGTGCCAAGACAGTGACGCAGCAAGAAAAAAAAGTTGATGACGCTTACGAAGATCTATGAGTTGCTCTTTCTTCATTGAGCAATAGAGAAGAACAAGAAGAAACTTCAGGTTCACATGTTTCATCTACATCAAATGTAACACTAGATCCAGCTCGTTCAGCCACTAAAGGAAGGAAAAAAAGGATAAAAGGGGCTATCGAAAAAGGAGGAAAAAAGAGTACAGAAGCCCATGTTAACAGAAGTGATCAGCCAAGGGAATTTGGTTCAAAAACACCAAATGTTAGATTGTTTTAGAATTAATATTACAAATGTTACTTTTTTCTGTATTAAGTTTTACATTATTATTCAGTAAGTATTACATTGTTTTAGTTCAACTATTACACATGCACTTATAAGATGTTAATCTTACTTTAATATTATGTTTATTGCAATTGTTATTACCTTTTCATGTATTAAGTATTACATTATCAATTAGTAAGTATTACATTAGCTATAATTTCAACTATTACACATGCAGTTGATTTTACATTTTCATATATTAAGTATTACATTATCAATTAGTAAGTATTACATTAGCTAGCTTCAACTATTACATTAGTTTTCATCAACTATTACCTTTTCATGTATTAAGTATTACATTATCAATTAGTAAGTATTACATTAGCTAATTTCAACTATTACACATGCAGTTGATTTTACATTTTCATATATTAAGTATTACATTATCAGTATGTATTACATTAGCTAACTTCACCTATTACATTAGTTTTCATCAACTATTACCTTTTCATGTATTAATTATTACATTATCAATTAGTAAGTATTACATTAGCTAATTTCAACTATTACACATGCAGTTGATTTTACATTTTCATATATTAAGTATTACATTAGCTAACTACAACTATTACATTAGTTTTTATCAACTATTACACATGCAGTTAATATTACCTTTACCTATGTTTATGCACCAAAAAAACAATAAAAAAACTTATACTTCAGAACAAAAATATTTTCAGTGATTACTACCAATATTTACATTGATTACTAGTGAAAACTGAAAAGTACATAACATTGTTTGAACCAAAATAAAAAAAACCTACCATTGTTTCAAAGGTACCCGTATTCCCACGAGACTTAAATATAGAACATTGTTTAAACAACACAACTATTTCTTCAAAGATATACATATCCCCATCAAAACGTAAACATAAAACATTGTTTCAACAAACACATCTATTTCTTCAACTTTCCTTTCTTCTTCAACTCTCCATCATTTTTCTTTTTTTCTTCCACTTTAAACTTCAATTGGGTTTTGTTTTTACAAAATTCAACAACATTACCCAATAAAAATTCTTTGGCAGCATTGATTGGATGCAGAACAACTTTCAGTAAGTACTTCGCCCTAAGAACTCTTCTCACATTACCCTTCAAAACAAAAACAGAAAGTATAAAAAATTAAAAAAACTGAATAGTAATGCTCTAATAAACATGTTGTATTAATTAAAAAGTAACGAAGTAATACCTTGCTTATATCATCATCACTACTGGAAACATTTTCTCCATCAAAAAATCCCATATTGTACATCAGAAATATACCACAGTCATTTCCATCTGAGTTATTCTGCCCGTTAAACTTCAAAAATTCAATGGGATACTTCACTACTTGCCCGGCCTTAGGAAGATTAATATCACGAACAAACTTTTCCAACAACTTATGCTAATCATAATAATAATAATAAAAAAAAAACTCTATTAAACAGATAATATACAAAAATAATATAAAAAACAACCACTACATTATTTATAAGTACATACCACTGTTTTTGCAATATCTTGAAATATTTTCTGAATTTCTGGCTCAAACAAAATTCTGTCATCATAATCTCGATTATCAATGACTTGAACCTTGCCCAACTTGAAATTCAAAACAATACAATAGTAGTGCTCTCGGATGTTAATCGGAACAAAAATCTACAATACAAATAAGAGAACATTGGAAGTTTTATTATAAAGTAAAAGTAATACAAAAAACTGAAAATGAAAAGTATAACTATATTAACAAATGTACTAACCATTTCAGCCGTCTTCGCATCCACATTAACAATTTTAAGAGATTGCTTGAAAGAATCTCTTACATTCGACTTCATTTTAGAAACATCAATTCCCACGCCATTCACAATAAGGTCCAAGTAGGCCTTTCAAAAAATTAAGATAGAAACTATTATTAGTTAAAAAAAAAATAACACTATTACTTAACAAGTGTAGTACTATTACTTATAGCAATACCAACTATTACTTAAATAAATGAGAAGTATTACTCAAAATGAAAACAGTTCCTAACACTATTATTAGTTAAAAAAAAACACTATTACTTCACAAGTGTAGTACTATTACTTATAGCAATATCAACTATTACTTAAACAAATGAGAAGTATTACTCAAAATGAAAACAGTTCCTAACACTATTATTATTTAAAAAAAACACTATTACTTCACAAGTGTAGTACTATTACTTATAGCAATACCAACTATTACTTAAACAAATGAAAAGTATTACTCAAAATGAAAACAGTTCCTAAAACTATTATTAGTTAAAAAAAATAACACTATTACTTCACAAGTGTAGTACTATTACTTATAGCAATACCAACTATTACTTAAACAAATGAGAAGTGTTACTCAAAATGAAAACAGTTTCTAACACTATTATTAGTTAAAAAAAAATAACACTATTACTTCACAAGTGTACTACTATTACTTATAGCAATACCAACTATTACTTAAACAAATGAGAAGTATTACTCAAAATTAAAACAGTTCCTAACACTATTATTAGTTAAAAAAAACACTATTACTTCACAAGTGTAGTACTATTACTTATAGCAATACCAACTATTACTTAAACAAATGAGAAGTATTACTCAAAATGAAACAGTTCCTAAAACTATTATTAGTTAAAAAAACACTATTACTTCACAAGTGTAGTACTATTACTTATAGCAATACCAACTATTACTTAAACAAATGAGAAGTATTACTCAAAATGAAAACAGTTCCTAAAACTATTATTAGTTAAAAAAAAATAACACTATTACTTCACAAGTGTAGTACTATTATTTATAGGAATACCAACTATTACTTAAACAAATGAGAAGTATTACTCAAAATGAAAACAGTTCCTAACACTATTATTAGTTAAAAAAAATAACACTATTACTTCACAAGTGTAGTACTATTACTTATAGCAATACCAACTATTACTTAAACAAATGAGAAGTATTACTCAAAATGAAAACAGTTGGTAAAACAATTATTACTTACACAATGCGACAGATTTAAGAACACCCGTTTCCCATCCTTCTGCTCTTTGTTTAAAATAACAGTCCAGGCATTAATGATATTAACAAACACCCATTTCTTCATGTTCATAGTAATTATATCTTTCTTGAATACATAACATGGGTATTCGTCAGCATCTTGAAGCCTGAACATCAGCATTTCCCTGAATGCACAAAAAATAAAAAAAATAAGACATTAGTATTTCAATTTATAAAACAAAAATATAATTAGAGAAATATTAATTAAACTTACCCATCATAGAAATCATCAACATCAAACATACAAAAATCAATAATATGTTTATCTCTCAAATCACTATTCACAAAAAATCTTTTGTTTCGTGTCATAAAACTGGAAACAAAATCGGTCCTTTCAGCAATGACACAAGTAGTAACTGTCAAAGGATCATAAAATCCATTTGGCCGATCAAACTTCTCCACAGATTTGATGGCTTCTCGAATGGATTAATCTTCCTCACCATACAAACCAATATCTACCGTCTGATCATCATCAAAAATGTTGAATTTTGTCTGAACTGGGGTGTTAAATTTTGAGGGCGAAAGCAGCTCAAAACTCGGCATATCATCGCTCATCTTCCTCATCTGATTCATTCTCTCACATGCTGCATCTATGATCTTGAGAACTTCCTCACTACTCCAAAACCTATCCTCCTCTTGTGAATCTGTGTAGTGCACTTGATAAACCTTGGGAACATTGTCCTTCAAACCCTTGAGACTGTGCATATAATGATCAAACACTATTCCCATGTCCCTCTTCATCAACATAAAAATTTCATGAAAATTTTGAAAATTAAGAGTAATAATTAGAAACACATAATATAATATATAACTATATATAATGTAATAGATGTAATAAATAATGTAATCCATAAACAATATGAAATAATATATGGTAATACATAAAGTAACATAAAAAAAAAATACTTACATCCTTCGCTGACTTTTTGATATCTTCATTTGTTTGAAGACCTTTTGGAATACCAAACTTTATATATCTTCCATCTTTCTCTTCAAATTCCTCATACAATCCCAAACCCTCACTGTTTATTTCATCAATAATATTTTTCACAAAATCATCAGTTCTAGCACCAACATCAGGAACAATGTCCTCCTTCTCCATCTTCTCTGTCTCACAATCATTAATCGAAATAACCACTTTTTGTGTGATAGGATAAACATCCTTGACCCAGAAACCATTACCAAAAGAACCTGATTTCTTTTCTTGCAAAACTCTTTCCAAGATTTCGTCACTGGTCCAATGTTTGATAAGTGGGAGTGTAGTTGGCGAAACAGTACCCCTCTAATTCAAGCGATGGAGATAAATTATAGTAAAAGCCAACAAACACCCTCGAAGATGTGTTTTCGAAAGGGTGTGGTACTTGTGGATGGAATTACATAGCTTATCAAAACAATAAGATGACCAATCATACTTCGCAATATTCTGCACATCAAAAAAAGTCTTCAACAGGGGCAACACAACAGTATAATTACCCCTTGGCACAAAGAAACTTGACAAACAATATAGGGCAAACAAAATCTTAAAATCATCACCAAACTGACCAGCAATATCAAAAGTCAAAATATTCCTCAAGTCTTTCACAGTACTCTTAACTGTAAGACCATACTCATTTTTAAAGCGAGTATAAGCCTCAGGTTGATCATCTTTGCGCTTGTATGAAACGACTTTAAGACCACTATTGGTAATTTAAAAACATCACAATAATCCTCTGCAGTTAACTGAATAAGCTCACCATTAGATGCATCAAGAATCCTAGAAGCCCCATTGAACCTCTCAACCATCCACTTTGCAATTGAAAGATTAGCACTCTTCACTTTCATCTCAAGAAGACCTCCAAATCCCATACTAATAACTGCTTTCCTTTGATCAGAATTAAAGGTCTTAACCATCTCGGTTATCCCCAAGCCAACGCTCTTTGAAACAAATGGCGACCTATAAAAAAACAGTTATTACTTGATTAAACTTAAATTAATACTCTAAGCATTATCAACTATTACTTATATAAAACTGATATTACATTATTAAATAGTATATATTACTAATAAGAATTATCAACTATTATTTATTTATAAAACTAATATTACATTATGAAGCAGTATCTATTACTTATAAAACATTACAAATATTACTCATTACTAACCTGTCAGTTTTCATTTTCTTCAAATCACTTCCCTCCAAATCAACAACAGCAGCTCTTTTCGATCCTTTTTCCAATTTCACTTCAGATTTTACCCTTTTTTCCTTGATATCCTTCTCCTTCTTCAAATGAACAGACTTTTTCTTCAACTCTTTTTCCTTTTTCCCAGCGACATTCTTCACATTTTTTGGTGAAGACCTTGTAACAACACCTTTGTCCTTCAACTTCATTTCCTTCTGCATCTCCTTAACAACTTTTTCATCCTTGCCCTTCTTCCCAGACACTTTCTTCAACTCCTTCTCCTTCTTCCCAGGCACATTCTTCTCTTTCACATTTTTGGGTGAAAGAGAAGACCTTGTAACAACACCTTTTTCTTTCGGAGAAGATCTTGTAACAACTGTTCTTGTAGTATGCTTTTCCTTTGCTTTCTTTTCCACCTCCACATTTTCTTAACTACAAAGTTTTGATGAAGATCTAGTGACAACATTTCTGGTAGTATGCTCTTCATCCAACTTGTCCTTAAAATCATCATCTCTCTCTCTATCAACATTATCCTTCGATCTGTTTTCATAATATTTCTTCACAAGCCGACGTCTCTTTGCAGATTGCTTCATACGTACAACTTTACCATCTTTTTTTCCAGTGATAGTACGAGACCACCACCACTACGTTCATCATTTTCTTCAACAACAGAGGCTTCATCCCTCTGTTTTACTCCAATGCTTCCACCACCAACAGAAGCTTCATCACTCTGTTTTACTCCATCGGTGGTATCCTCCCATATATCCACTTCAATAACTGCTTGAAAAACAGGTTGATAAAGAACCAAAGATCTATCCATTGATGTATCTTTATCATCATCATCAGAACTATAATCAACCAATCCTTTTTCCATCCGAGTAACTGACATTATAGTATAAATATAATCAGAATAAAAAGTTAAGTAATCATAATTTACTAAATAAGGCTTAATAAAAACATACATAATTCAGGAGATTGATCAGAATCAGATGATTGATCAGAATCTGAGCTAACGACAAGATAAACTAGGCTTGATTGTTTAATCTGCTTTCTACTAGAAAAAGATGAAATCCTTAACGATCTCCTCTGCCCTTTCCTAAACTGTTTAACGTTACGCTTCATTCTATATCCATTAAAAAACAACAAAACAAAATTTTAGTACTAAAAAACATTACATTAACAAATATATAACTATTACATAATGATTGTCAACACTATTACATTATCTTATTCTGACTATTACACAATCATATGAACACCTATAAACTAACTATTACTTTAAAATAATATCAATATTATATTTACATATTATGTATATTACTTAAACAATGTAAAGTATTACTCAAAATAACACTATTACTTCAAAAAGTGTAGTACTATTACTTATAGCAATACCAACTATTACTTAAATAAATGAGAAGTATTACTCAAAATATATCTTATTCTGACTATTACACAATCATATGAACACCTATAAACAAACTATTACTTTAAGTCAACACTATAACATTATCTTATTCTAACTATTACACCATCATGTGAACACCTACACCCCCAAAAAGTAATACTACATGACAAAACTCAGATACCACACATATATATACAACAACAAAAACAGAACAAAAACAAACAACATATCTAACCCTAGAAAATAACCAAAAAAGCAAAAACAAAACAACAAAAAATGAACCAAAACAAAGAACAACAATAGAAAAATACAAAATAAACAACATGCATTACAACAAATTTCATATAAAAACAGAATAAAATATGAAAAACCACAAAAAGTACAACCAAACAACATCTCTAACCCTAGAAATGAAGAATGTTACCAAAATCGACTTGAAATTAAAAATAAAAAGACAAAAACAAAGCATAAAATGCAAGAGTCGCACTTAAAATCAAACAAAAATGATGTAAAAAACGACCTGAAATTTGAAAAAAAAATTGGGGAAAATCTTACCAAAACTTCGAACAAAAACCTAATGGAACTCTACGAAAAGCTTTTAAGGAAGAAAATCGACTTGAAAGGGGTTATCGAACGGCTGAACGACGGTTACTGTCGGAGAGAAAAACGAGAATGAGCAGTTGAAGGAGAGAGATGGTCGCTGAAGCTTCTCGAACAGTACTCACCTTTTTTACTGTGTGTATTATGTGTTTTTTGGGCGGGTTCATCTATTTATACTCCGGGTGATGGGTCGGGTGATGGAGCGGGTTTCGGGTCGAAATGACCCGTCTCATGGATGAAACGGGTATCCCTGTTCTCACATAAGTTTTTGTCGATCTTAAAATGGTGGAGAGAGAAAGAAAAGGATGAAATTAATTCATGTTGCTGGGAGAGTAGAGAGAGAAGGGAAAAAGAAACAGAAAGAGAAAGCGATTGCTAGAGAAAGAAAAGGAAGAAAGAGAATATCAATGTTCCATTATTCCTAGCCAAGTGAAATTAAAATGATTGAAGGGAGTATGTGGCTGCAAATGGGCCACGTGACTTAGCAAAGAAAAGAAATATTTTACCCATTCAAGCTTCTACAACCATCCTAGTTATTTAACACCTCCGTTAAATTTCTGACGATCCGTTAAAAACTTTGTCAAGTTTTTAACATATTTCCCCTCTGCCAAAGATTTGTTCGTGCAAATATAGAAGCATGATTCATAATCCGGCGGAAGCAGAAAATTTTTTCCCCTCCGCCAAAGATCCGTTCGTGCAAATAAAGGAGCATGATTCATAATCCGGCGGAAGCAGAAAATTATTTCCCCTCCGCCAACGATCCGTTCGTGCAAATAAGGGAGCACGTTCGTGATCCGGCGAAAAAAGAAAAGCTATTTCACCTCCGTTCCTGAATTTTGTTCGTGCAAAAACAAAGAGGCAATCGGCAGCTCGTCAGCTCGGCAGCCCGCATATCCGTGCTCGCAGACCGCAACCCACGCTCGCAATCCATAGCTCGTGCTTGCAGTAAACAGCCCACGCTCGCAATCCGAAGCTCGTGCTGTCCACACCCAATGCTCGCATTCCGATGCTCGTGCTCGCTGTCCGCAGCCAATGCTCGCATTCCGATGCTCGTGCTCGCAGATCGCAGCCCATGCTCGCATTCCGAAACTCGTGCTAGCAACCCTCAGTTCGTGCAACCTGCTACCCAAGCAAAACTTATGAATTGGAGAGGGTTAAAACCCAAAGCTTGTGCCAATCCGTAAGTTATCCCCACCAGCCTCAAAAGCTGAAGTGGATGCCCGCAAGCGGATGCCAGTGGGTTAAAGGGCCAACATATGAGCTCCTACCTACTGATGCGCAAAGATCCATTGAGATCCGCAAGCCTATATCTGTACAAAGGCCATTACGCCCGTACTCGATCGCGGGGAGGATACTCTTTCCTGCCCGTGTGATACCACCAAGAAAAAGTTGATATAGATGCAAGTGGGGACAAAGGCCAAAGCCTGGACCCACGAAGTGCGCGAAGGCCCTTGTTAGGGCCGTTACTCGCATGCCTGTATGTGACAAATGCCAACATATGAGCCCGTTTACATGATCGCCACAAGACCCTCACAAAAAAACTTTGCAAGGTTTTGAAACCGAGTGAACCACCAATAGTGGATACAGATGCCGGTTGATTAAAGGGCCAATATGCTAAATATGCTCCTATCTACTGTTGCATAGACTATCGCCTCACGGCCACACTCTATATGCCCTATGAAAGTAGCTTGCCTTGGCTGTTTTTTACTTACACCAGGACTCGCAAGGTTGTAAAATAAGTGTAAATGGATGGGAGTGATCAAAAGAGTTTAACAAAGCCAATTAGACAAACGGGGTTAAGGCCTCAAAGTTTGCCACAAGGCCAAACAAAGACGATCATAGTGAAATGGGGCTAACTCTCATGATAAGACCACAAAGGTTTTTAAACAAGAGTTAAACAATAAGCCTACGGGCAAAGATCCAATAAGCCTACGGACAAAGATCCAACCATAAGCCTACGGGCAAAGATCCAATAAGCCTACGGGCAAAGATCCAACCATAAGCCTACGAGCGAAAATCCAATAAGCCTACGGGCAAAGACCAAACAACAAACTAATATCAAAGCCAGATATCCTCATAGAAAAATTCTATAAAGCCGACGGGCTAATAAATATTTACGCGCCAATAAGCCTTCGAGCAAATATATTTGAAATTACCTGCTGGTTTATGCATATTTGGAGCTCAACAGCCAGCTCGGGGGCTCGCTCATTCTTATTATTGGATTATCATCTACGGGCTACGTGCCCGCTTTATCTATTCTCGGGAATCTCCGAGTTTTATATTCAAGCTACCTCCAGAATCTATGCTCATTTTCTGGTGCTCTCCAGCCTATATCCGAAAATCTCCGACCATCTTTGGCATTTATCGGCAGATCGCTGCCTCCAGCCCCCAGGCTCATAGTCCTCCGAGACTCCAGCCCCCAGGCTCCTAGTCCTCCGAGACTCCAGTCTCTTTGACTCCTAGTCTCCGTGACTCCTAGTCTCCGTGACTCCAAGTCCCCGTGACTCCTAGTCCCCGTAACTCCAAGTCTCCGTGACTCCAGTCCCCGTGATTCCAAGTTCCCGTGACTCCTAGTCTCCGTGACTCCTAGTCCCCGAGACTCCTAGTCCCCGTGACTCCAAGTCCCCGTGACTCCAAGTCTCCGTGACTCCAAGTCTCCAAGTCTCCGTGACTCCTAGTCCTCCGTGACTCCAAGTCCCCGTGACACCTAGTCTCCGTGACTCCAGTCCCCGTGATTCCAAGTCCCCGTGACTCCTAGTCTCCGTGACTCCTAGTCCCGGAGACTCCTAGTCCTCGTGACTCCAAGTCTCCGTGACTCCAAGTCTCCGTGACTCCTAGTCCTCCGTGACTCCAAGTCCGCGTGACTCCTAGTCCCCGTGACTCCAAGTCTCCGTGACTCCAATCCCCGTGATTCCAAGTCTCCGTGACTCCAAGTCTCCGTGACTCCAGTCCCCGTGACTCCAAGTCCTCCGAGACTCCAGTTCCCGTGACTCCTAGTCCCCGTGACTCCAAGTCTTCGTGACTCCAGTTCCTGTGACTCCAAGTCCTCCGAGACTCCAGT
Organism: Adenophora triphylla var. japonica; assembly: GCA_022495995.1. NCBI lineage: Eukaryota > Viridiplantae > Streptophyta > Magnoliopsida > Asterales > Campanulaceae > Adenophora > Adenophora triphylla. The sequence continues at coordinate 213,118 of JAFEMH010001590.1, read as the reverse complement.
CCCCGCGACTCCTAGTCCCCGTGACTCCTAGTCTCCGTCATATCCCCGATCTAATCTTCGATTCCGAGAGAGGTGGCCGAGATAAAAGCAGCTTCTCGCTGCCACCTTCTCTCCCCTCTCCGACGAACCCGGCGGCTAGTGCCCGCAGATCCAGACCGCAGTCCGGCGGGATCGTGCCCGTACATCCCAGTCTCCGTGACTCCAGACTTCCAGTCTTCCTAGTCCTCCGAGATAAAAGCAGCACGTGGCTGCCACCTTCTCTCCCTAGACCCCAATCTCCCTGGCTCCTGCCTCCAGGATTCAAGCCAATCTTGCGAGCTCCGAGCTCCGGCCATAAATATATACTCAAGCCAGCCTCTATCAAAATCGTACTCCTCGCTCCGACCATAAATAATCATCACTTGGAGTAGGGGGCTATTGATGAGCCCTGACTTTTTATATATTTATACATACACATTTATATAGTCCCATACAGTTATATATATCCCATATATACACATACCAAATATTTACATTGAGACCCCTCATAAAGTGCCGCATTTGCACTCTCTCACCCTATATATACTATAACCCTCCAAGGCCAAGGTAAGCTTTACTCCCTTATTATACACAAACACACTCTCTCTCTAGAGAGCTTCCATATACAGTTTATACACAAAACATATGCTGATTCTTGCGCCCGAGGGTTATAGCGGGGCAACCCCCCGCACCCCTAACTGTGTTGTTTTGCAAATTCTTCCCGAGGTGCCGACGCGTTTCTGCAACCTTTGCCACCCCGGGTCGTGACGTCATCAAAAACTATATCACCAACACGATTGTTTGTAATGTCAACACATTGAGATTACCAAAAATTGTGTTGTTGCAGGATAATTAAGAAAGAAGATCAAACAATAGAGAAAATGAGAAGAAATTGAGTATTTTATGTATTTAAAATATTCTAAAATTCTAAGTCCGACCCTATGTCCAACTGGGATATTGAATTGATGGACCGACAAATTTAATGGCTAAACAAGAACCCCATAGTTTATAGCTTAAAACAAACGGATACCATGCTCACAATTGTAATTGACGGATTTGCATCTTCTTCTGTCCTAAAAATGAATAACCATTAATTCTTCTGGTAACTAAAGAGATCATTATTATAAGGAAAGTGAATGTTAGCCCTACATTTTCAGTCAACTTGCTTTCAACTTGCACATAACATTTTGGTACTAACAACTTGAGTTCTCCTACTACATCTTGATCATCTTGCAGGTTGAATCATTGTTACATTAAACCCTACTTTTCAGGAAACATGCCAATGGATTAGGAGACTGATTCAACGACGTTTCTTCATTAAAGTATCCAGCAACGGACCACTCTCTCCTCCATTATATCTCAACAAGCTCAACTCATTTCCGAGATTATAGGCCATTTCTTATCTTTATAGTTTAGCCGTTATTTGAGGTATAAAAGGGGGATAACACCTGTATTTTAGGCTCCGTTTGTTTCGTGTAAAACATTTTCCGAAAAATGTTTTCATGTAAAATGTTTTCATGTAAAAAGGTTTCCTTGTAAAATGTTTTCATGTAAAAATGTTTCCTTGTAAAATGTTTTCATGTAAAAATGTTTTCTTGTAAAATGTTTTCTTGTAAAATATCATGGTCTTGTTTTCAGTTGTTTGGTAAATTTGACGAAAATGTTTTCCGGAAAACATTTTCCGGAAATGTCACTTTTTTTTAAATCAACTTTGAATGATAAATTTTATTATTTTATTATTATTATTATTATTATTATTATTATTATTATTATTATTATTATTATTATTATTATTATTATTATTATTATTATTATTATTATTATTATTATTATTATTATTATTATTATTATTATTATTATTATTATTATTATTATTATTATTATTATTATTATTATTATTATTATTATTATTATTATTATTATTATTATTATTATTATTATTATTATTATTATTATTATTATTATTATTATTATTATTATTATTATTATTATTATTATTATTATTATGAACATACCAAAAGTGCCAAGATGGGCTAAGCAAGTAAAGCCCAATCACAAGCAGCCTAGGCCATTACATTCTCAATGAGGCTGACTCAATCAGAACAAGGCCCAAAAGCCCATATCTTGTATCAGTCGACTAAGCCCATGGTCCGACCTATCAGGTCCCGACCTAACTTAGTCCGACCTAATGATCCATATCACAATTCGGGTACGAACCATGCTCTGCCCGACAGTCAGGTCGACCATTCCATGAGTGGCGACCTCGACCTAATCATCAAGTATCGACCTGACATGTGTTGATGCACGTGGGTCAATCTTTCCATAACAGCATCCCTACAAATCAGGGACGGTTACAGGCACGTTCCCATGAACATAACTGCCGCTATAATTTCGTAGCTCATGTAGCCCTATCATTAAACTACCTACATCAACTATAAATACTTCATCACTACCAACGGTGCAAAGGTAACTGCCATTTTGTATTCTGAGTTCATTATTCAATACATTTTGAGCTTTATACAACTGTTATCTTACTCTCACGCCCGAGCGTCTTCGCCGGAGACACATCCGGCTAGTCGTGGGTTCTGTTTTCAGGTCAAGGAGCCAGGTGATCAGTCCTGCCACGTGGAGGAAGATTGATAAGCACATTTCCTGTAGCATCAGTTTGGTTCCATTGCCGGGAATCGTGCTTTAAACTTGACCTCGAAAACTCCATCAACCTGCAACAATGGTGACTTCAGAAGGACACGTATCCGAGGCTTCACTTGGGCATGAAGAAGTAAACAACAACAACATGAACGCAAACGCTGAGAACCTTAACTTGCCTCCTCCCCCACCGAATCGTCCCCTTGGTAGGGCCACACGCTCTACCAGTGTCGTTGATGGCAGGGGATTGCCTGACACAAGGAGAGGGAAAAGGCATATGGATGGGCAAGGAGTTCCACCTCCTCCAAAACGTCCCGCTGCTCAGGTGAATGTGGGAAGCGGGGTAGGCCCCTCCACCAACCCCATGAGCAAGAAGGAGATGATGTTGGAGCGAGCTCGGATTCAGCCGACTTGATAGCCACGGAGGAGGCGGAGCGGCGACGTGCGCTGCGAAAGAGTGGCACGTACTCGGGTCTCTAATGGACAACGACCGGGAGTGCTAGGCCAAATGAAGGTGTGGGACAAAATGGTGAGGACAGGATAGTTCGTCGAGCTCCCACTATTGTTCATGTGCCCGATAATGATTTAAGGGCTAGCCTCAGCGAAACAGGGAGCGGGAGGCTCAATCGGTTTGAGGACTCAGTGCGGCCAATAGAAACAGAGACGGGTTTCACCGGCTAGGGCAGAGGTCGGGATCTCATAGAGACGGGAATGGGCGCAGGTCGCTGTAGGAGGAAAGGCGCGGTCGCCACATGGAGATAACGGGCGCAGGTCGCCATCTGGCTCGAGAGGCGCAGTCGCCTCAAAGAAGTAACAGGCATAGATCTCCGGTAAGATCGAGAGGACCAATTCCCACGGGGACGGAAGGAGTAGGCGGTGACTCCCCTAGAAGTGAAGGCCGGAAGTCAAATGCTGCGGCCCCTCCGGGAGATGAAAGACCCGATGCTAGGGAATGGCTATTGATGAAAAGAAGTTCGAACAATGGGAGGAGGAGAAGAAAAAGGAGGCTGGAAAGGTCGAACGAATTGACTTTGCTCTTCGACCTTTATCCAAAGAAATCGAGATAGTCGACCTCCTCCTACTTTCAGGTTGCCACTTACGGAGAAGTATTCGGGGTCGACCAATGCAAGGAGTCATATAGCACATCCGGAGGCCACCATGTGTTTTGTCGCCAATGAGGACGACAATATGTGCAAAGCCCTCCTAAGCACACTTCTTGGGCAGCCTTAACTTGGTTCAACGGTGCGGCCGCGGGTAGCATCAATACTTGGACATGCTTCGGGACAAAGTTCTTGGATCGCTTCTCATTGCGAGGAGCTCGGAAGATGGCTGTCACCGATCTGAATAACTTGGTGCAGGCGAAGAATGAAAGCTCCATGAGCTACTTCACCAAGTTTAAGGAAATGGTTGATAAGATAGAGGAAGACCTAACTGATAGGGAAGTCATTAATTGCTTCCGAAACGGTATTTCCTCGGCAGACATGGACTACGAGCTCACAGTCCGAACGGTCACAACTCGACAGGAGTTGTTAGAAAAGGTGTACAATGTTGCCCTAGCTGAGGAAAGGAAAGAGAAGAAGAATGGTAAGAGTCCTATGTTTGAGGCCTCTGATGATAAGAAAGACTCCAACAAGAATGGAGGAAATAATAAAAATGGAAAGAACAGGACTAGGGCAACAGAGAAAGTGCCCGAGGCTTTCACTCCCCTTACGGTGAGTCGAACAGAAATTATGAATGCCATCGAGATGGCTCCTCCAGTCCTAATGAATCTAGGCAACAAGTTTAGGAGGGACAACAGCAAGTACTGCGACTACCACAAAGACACTGGCCATCTCACAGAGGATTGCTTGGGATTAAAGCGTATCATCCAGAGAATGGTCGACCAGGGGAGACTCGAAGCTTACGTGAAAAGGCCTCGGGCGGTGGAGGCGATCAGCCGGCAGGTGGACAACGGGGACCTAGGCAACCTAGATTGAACCTGGGGGTCATTACAGAGCAAGCAAGCAACACGGCCATCAAGCACAAAATTTTCCAACTCAATAAGGCTCCCCATGTGCCTCCAAGAAGAGAAGTCAGAGATGAAGCAATCAGCTTTTTCCCCCATGAATTGGCTACTAACATGGCGGCTAGAGAGCAAGTTCTCGTCATCCCGGGTCTCATTGACGGATGTACGACGAGCGAGACTCTTAGTCGACACGGGGGCTGCAAGGATATTTTGTTCTACAAAACTTTTAAAGAAATGGGTCTTAATGATGAGCAGTTGGAGAGATATGATGGTAGATTGGAGGGCTTCACCAATCATCGAGTTGATGCAAAAGGCAAGATAGAGCTCGACGTCGACCTAGGCCAACACCCCTCGGGATCGTATCAAAGGTACAATTTATAGTGATTGATGTAAATAGTGATTATGCCGCTATACTTGGTATCCCAGTCGGTCGCTCTTGGAATGGTGGCATCGATCCCTCATCGGCGAGTCAAGTTCCCTACACCCATTTGGAGTAGGGTGTGTACAAGGCACGGCTCGAGCCTACCTTGATCATGTTCTCGAGAGAAAGAAAGAAAAGGGAGTTGGAAATTGAGACTGCAGATGGTTATTTAAAGTTGTCTCAATCAGTCACCAAAACTACCAGACTGTCAACAATCACCGACGTGGAAGAGTCGACCTATCGCTCAAATGACGAGGTCATGCTTGAGTCGACACGTCACTCTAACACCACTGAGGTCGATTCAGATGTAGTTATGGTCGACCAAGTCATCATAGGCAACCTATGCCTCCAGCTCGACAATAACTCGGGGGCCACCACCAGCGAGGTTGCAGACAAGTTAGATGATATGATAGCAGAAGAAGCTCCACATCTGAGGGCCGAGGAGAGACAAAGGGTTAAGTAGATAATCATTGAGACTCTACAATTCAGGGATGGACCAGAGCTAGAAGCTGTGGATGAGCTAGAGTCAGTAATCACCAACCTTTCTTACCCCGACCAAAAAATTCAGATTGGGAAGCAGCTATCAGTTAAGGAGCGAGCAGAAATCATCGAGCTACTCAAGGAAAGTAATGATGTCTTTGCATGGAGGGTAGAAGACATGAGGGGAATCAAGGAGGAGGTCGGCTGTTCACGGGCGGAAGTCAACCCGACCATAAAGCCTAGACCCCAAAAATTGAGAAGCTTTGCTCGCGACAAGGAAGAGGCCATAAAAACTGAGGTACAAAAACTTTTGAGTGCAGGGATAATCAAAGAGGCCACTCATACAACGTGGTTGGCCAACGTGGTCATGGTGAAGAAATCAAATGGCAAATGGCGGATGTGTGTCGACTTCACCACTCTCAATCTTGCTTGCCCAAAGGACAGTTATCCCCTTCCTAGAATCGACAAACTTGTGGATTCTATTGCTGGGCACTCCACCCTCAGTTTCCTCGACGCTTACTCGGGATATCACCAGATTAAGATGCACGAGGATGACATAGTCAAGACGGACATTTCAAGCGAGTTTGGAGGCATCTCTTGCTACAATATGATGCCGTTTGGATTAAAGAATGCGGGCGACTTATCAGAGGGATGGTGAACAAAGTCTTTGCCTCGCAAATTGGTCGAAATATGGAAGCTTACGTGGACGACATGGTCATCAAAACTAAGACTGGACGTCACGTAGTCGACCTGAAGGAAACATTCGCCAACTTGCGAGCAAACGACATGAAGCTCAATCCCGGTAAGTGTGTCTTTGGAGTTGCGGTGGCAAGTTCTTGGGATTTATGGTATCTCAAAGAGGCATAGAAGCCAATCCAGAAAAAATCAAGGCGTTAGTCGACATGAAAGCTCCCACCGGTGTCAAAGAGATGCGGCGACTTAACGGAAGGGTAGCGGCTCTTGGTCGCTTCATATCAAAGTCGGCGAGAGAGATCTCTCCCCTTCTTCAAAGCTTTGAGGGGACGAAAAATTTTGAGTGGACGACCGAATGTCATTCGTCGTTTCAACAATTGAAGGATTACCTCGCTACTCCACCTTTGCTAAGTAGCCCAACCACTTTGGTGAGACCTTATTTGTATATGCATGCGTGGGAGACAAGTCGGTTGCGGCGGTGTTGATTAGAGAGGATGAAGGGCTTCAAAAACCGGTATATTACATCGGCAAGGCCTTATCGGATGTGGAGAGCGAGATACTACAATCTTTGAGAAGGTCGCTTATGCCCTAGTCGTGGCTTCAAGGAAGGCTGCGAGCTTATTTTCTGGCTCATCCAATTGTGGTTCTTACAAATGCCCCCTTAGAAAAATTCTTCACAAGCCGGAGAGTTCGGGTCGACTTCTCAATTGGTCAATTGCCCTTACTGAATTTGACATTGAGTATCGACCTCGAAAGGCGTTGAAGGCTCAAGCTCTAGGCGGACTTCTTGGTCGAGCTTACGTTCACCAAGGAAGACGACGAGCGGCGAGCTCCAAAAGAAAAGGCTAAAGGGAAGGAGTCGGAATCCCGGGTCGCCATCGATCTACCCGTCGATTCTTTGGAAGGTCTATTCGGACGGATCGGCGACCAAGAATAGCGGTGGAGCTGGGATAATGCTAATTGAACCAGAGTGCAGGCTGTGTATGAGGAATCACTAAGGTTTAAGTTTGATGCTTCCAACAACCAGGCCGAATATGAAGCTTTGATAGCAGCTATAGAATACGCCAAGTGTTTTGGAGCGACTAAGATCATGGCCTACTGTGATTCACAGCTGATAGTCAACCAGGTCAGAGGCGAGTACGAGGTACTTAGTGCCACAGCGATCAAATCGCGACCTGGTGAAGGAGCTGATAAAAGATTTGGAATTGCAGGAGATTCAAAGAATTGGACGAGAAGACAATGAGCTAGCTGACCTCCTCTCGAAGTTAGCCACTTCGGATGAACCACATGATGAACCTATCTCCTTCCTCGAAAGTCCAGCCTATGAAAGAGTAAAAATTCAATGCATAGATGATCCCACAAGAAATTGGACTCAGGAGAAGTGTTGGATCGAGGAAATGAAGGCATACATAGAAAGTGAAGAGCTACCAGATGACGAGAAGAAGGCTCGAGCTATCAAAAAGAAAGCTCCAAGGTATGTCATTCAAGGAGGCGACCTGTTCAGAAGATCTTATACTCGACCATTACTAAAGTGCATCCACCCTCAAGAGGTCGCCCTATTGGTACACGAAGTACATAGTGGAATTTGTGGTGGACACCCGGGGGCCAGGACTCTTGCTGACAAGTTAATCACTTTGGGGTACTACTGGCCACACATGAGAGCTGACACTCACAACTTTGTTCAGCAATGTGATCAATGCCAAAGGTTTGCCAACCTTCCCCATGTGCCTACAACAGAGCAGACTCCTGTGATCGCAGCTTGGCCATTTGACATGTGGGGCGTCGACCTGATTGGACCCTTCCCTCCCGCCCGAGGAAACTGCAAGTATGTGATCGTCGCCATAGATTACTTCACTAAATGGGTTGAGGCCAAACCATTAGCTCGCATCACAGAGGAAAATGCTATCAACTTTATTCATGACTTCATTTGGTGTCGGTTTGGTTTCCCTCGAGCTATAGTGTCCGACAATGGTTTACAGTTCTCCCAGACCTTCGAAGCAGAAATGAAGCGAGTTGGAATCAAACATTGGAAATCTTCTATCGCCTATCCTCAAGGAAACGGCCAAGCTGAGGCAGCAAATAAACTTGTTCTATCTTCGCTCAAGACAGGACTCGTAGGTCGACGTAACAATTGGTTGGACGAACTCCCCCTTGCTCTTTGGGCAGTCCGTACAACCACTCGGGGGCCTACGGGGGAAACCCCTTTTGCTCTCACATATGGGTCAGAGGCCATGGCACCTGCTGAGCTCAGATTCCCCACTGCTAGAGTGACTTTCTTCAATCAAGAGCAAAATGATACCAATAGATTGATCGACCTGGATCTAGTCGACGAGAAGCGAGAAACAGCCTACCTCCGAATGGTCAACTACAAGCAGCGAACTAAGAGCTACCACGACAAGAAGGTCAAGGCAAGGTCGTTCCAAGTTGGAGATTATGTGTTGAGAAAGATCGAAGCAACGGGTAAAAGGACCCAGCAGAACAAGCTATCTCCTAACTGGGAAGGTCCCTATGTAGTCACTCGAGTCGTCAAGGAAGGAACCTACATGATAGCTCATCCCGGAGGTGACGAGTTGAAACATCCTTGGCATGCTACTCACCTCATCAAATACTACTTCTAGTTTTCGGTTTCAAAGTTCAAGCTTGTGTTAGCTCTAGTTTCAAGTTGATGTAAACATGTTTCCTACTTCAATAAAAAGCGCAGTTTATTCGATCAAACATAGTGTTACACAAATCCCAATGAGCTCGACTCTTAGTCAGCTTCAATTTAACAAGCTCGATTCTTAATCAGCTTTGTTCATTTAACAAGTCCGACTCTTAGTCGACTTCGTTCCAACAAACTCGACTCTTAGTCAGTTTGTTATAATTAGCTCGATTCTTAATCAGCTTAGTTCATTTAACAAGTCCGACTCTTAGTCGACTTCGTTTTAACAAACTCGACTCTTGGTCAGTTTGTTCTAACTAGCTCGATTCTTAATCAGCTTAGTTCATTTAACAAGTCCGACTCTTAGTCGACTTCGTTCTAACAAACTCGACTCTTGGTCAGTTTGTTCTAACTAGCTCGATTCTTAATCAGCTTTATTCAATTAACAGGTCCGACTCTTAGTCGACTTCGTTCTAACAAACTCGACTCTTAGTCAGTTTGTCCTAATTAGCTCGATTCCTAATCGACTTCGCTCTAATTAACTCGACCCATGGTCAGCTTAAATAGTTTGAACAGATTAGATTTATAATCAATCTCGTCACCCTACTAAATCTAACTCGACACTTACATCCAAAGCATACAACATGCAAAAGAGAGAAGTCAGTTACGGTTAAACATAATTAAGTCTCCCAAAGTGGGCCAAGACTTATTTAATTAAAACTACAAAAATATCTTGCCTCCCAAAAAATAGGGCCAAGGCATTCAAATATTCAAAGAACAAAAAAGTAAAAATGTTTGGAGCTTGTTCAATTACAACAACCATCGAAGTCAAAGTCTATTTAAGGGGAGTGCCTTCCACATGGCCAGTGATGGATGCTTGATTGATTTCAGTCTGTTCACCTACAGTAGATGGCTCACCAAGAACATTCTCTGTTTGATAAACAACCTTCCTTGAGTCGCTGATCGTATACTTTGGAGTCTCATCATCGAAGCCTGGATCTGCATAATCTTCGAGCTCGGCAAGGATAGTGTCAAAATTAACTTGCTCTACTGCAGGAGGATCCCATGGTGCGGCTTCAGCCTCTTCATCATCCTTGGCTATGAGCTCCTTGTCATTATCAGTATAAGGCACCAAGGAGTGGCCCTGTCGAGCTGCAGTATTGTAAGGATCCTCAGACGCCCATTGAGCCAGCTTCTCGATTGATATATCAACCGAAGGATCCACGATGATACGCCGAGCCATATGGCTTAGACCAGCTTTGAAAAATACTTGGGCCTCCTTGGTGACATGCATATGAAGCTCGTCACTGTCTTTGTAAGCTTTGATGGCATCCTCCTTAGTGGTCTTCACAGCACCAGCCAGGTCGACCTCCCATTGAGCTCTAGCAGCATCCAACTCTTCTTGTTTCCTAGCCAAAGTCACGGGAACCTCCTCCAACTGTTGCTTGGCCAGTTCTAAGTCAGCTACCATCTTCTTATTCTCCTCCTTGAGACGAGCGAGTTCGCTGTTGGCTCCCCCAAGCTCTTCCAGGCCTCCTCCTTCAATTTGATCTCATTATCTTTCACAAGCTTCAAAGCTTCATAAGAGCTATCCAAGTCCGAGTTCTCTTCCTTCAATTTGTCGAACTCTCCCTTCAACTTGGTGTAGTCCTCTTTCAGCTGAGTTTGATCACCTTCCAGCTTTCCCAGTTCCTCGTTCTTACGAGCCAACATAGTCTTGGCCAGCTTCTCCTGCTCCTCTGCCGCCTTCCGGTAAGTGGTGGCTAAATCAATCATGGCAAGGGCGAAATAACGAGTTGATACAAGGAGTCGAGATCAAATGAAAAGAAAAGAAAGGAAAATGGTAAGAAGAATGAATACATTAAAAGCTCAAGGGTTACCTCGGAGGAAGCCGGCCCAACTCGAGCTCGACAAACTTACGGAGTTAGTGGCTTATTAGTAAATTCTACGATCGAGTCTGATCGGCTCCCCTTCGACGACTACTGGCCATACTCCAACTCTGGATACTCCCTAGCCAAGTTTGTTTATCCTTGTCAAGGGAGTCACATCGCTCAGCTCAGCAACCCGACTCTGAATCAACTCGGCATAGGAGACACGAATGGGAGAGGCTTGGGGGCTCCTGGTTTCAGTCTCCACAGGTTCACTGGCATCAACTTGACCAGATGCCGAGCTCGCTTTTGAGGGGCCAATCTTGATCACTTTGCTTATGGGGGCAGCATCATCTTCATCTTCCTCATCATCCAAAGAAATGACGTGGGATTTTCTCTTCAAGGCAGCTTTGGTCTTGGTTTTGGTTGTGGTTTTGGACTTAGCTTGAGCTCGAGTCCTGGCACGAACCTCCCTCTCTGGCTCCACGTTCAGTTCGACCTCCTCCTCACCACCAATGTTGGCCCCCTCAGAACCTTGGGCCTCATCGCCCTCAACATTCTCTCCCTCCATAACATCATCTACCACTTCCAAGTTCTCCTCAACAGGAATAAACTTCGTGGTATCCTCCTCAATTAGCTTCAGCAAGTCATTCCTCTTGGCACCTTCCGCCTCGCGGTTCTCCTTGGCATTCGCTCTTCCATGGCTCTTCTTGGCCTTCCTGATATCAACAGCTCTCCCCATATTAGCTTCCTGAGCAGGAGTTAAAACTGCACAAGGCAAAAAAGTAAAGTGTTAGCTCGACATCAAAAATAAAAGTTCTATGTACGAGCTGCGAGTTCTACATACGAGCAAAATCAATTGCGAGCTAACAAATCCTATAGGCAGCACACATAAAGGGCACAAGTGTTACACTAGAACCAGGAAGTGACGACTAAATGATCAAAAGGCAGATGCCAAGTAAGGTGGAGCTCGCACATAGGAAGTTTCATACATAGAGGAGGAAGAATCGAGTAAACCCTTACCACCAAAATGCTCCCCATTATCCTTGCAATAATTTTTAGTCTTCTGACAGAGGGAGCACATCTTCTCAAATCTTGCATGAGCGTGAGTCACCCAATCTGGATACCTCGTGCACCTCACTATGGGAACTAGTGGCACTACATCATCATCCCCTAGCATCATACCAGCTTGGATAAAGTTATATTTTGTAGTCCCAAGGACCTTCCAACTGATAGGCCTCTGAGCAACCAACTCCACCAACTTCCTACGCAGGTCTCCATGCCAATGAGGTTCCCACTGATCTTCATCCCTCACCACCTGGGTCTCCTCACTTGGTAGAGGGAACTCCCATCCTAATCTACTCTCCACTACTGCTACATGGGAATTCCAGCCACCAACTTTGCTAGGCAAGTTTATGAATAATTTGGGGGAATTTGCCTTGGAGGGAGTACTTATGCCACCATTCTTATCAAACTTCACAGCAAAGAACTCTCTAAAAACCCTCATACAGGGCTCATACCCTAAGAAACGACACACCATGATGAAGCAAACCAAGACTCTGCATGTATTGGCACCCAGTTGGAGAGGTAAGGCATTGGCACACTCTAAGAACTCATTGATGAAGGGGTCCAAGGGCAGTCTAAGGCCGGCAATAAACTGGCCATAATAGAAGGCTACTCTGGTGGTATCAGTCTTGTAGGACTTCCCAAATAGTCTGAAAAAATCAGCCTTGCTATAAAGGGTAACCTCAAACTCCTCCCTGGCCACCTCACAGAAGTCATGGATGGTAGACAGTCTGGAGGGAAGATTCTGCTTTCCCCTAAGTGGCCCTTGTGGCACATATCCTCTCTCATTCTGCTGGTACCCTTTGTAGTCTCAAAAGCATTCACAATGCGCGGACTTGAGGAAGTGGAGACACCGGCTTCTCACGAAGTTGACATATACGTACAAGAAGAAGGGAAAACAGGGGAATCAGTTCTACATGAAGTCTCAGGAGTCCTAGTAGATACGCTAAGGGGCGACCTAGATTCCCCAGGAAATCCAATTCTGTTCCTAAGGAAGGAAGGTTTATTGGGGCCCTGAAGGTAAAATATGGCAATATGGTCGAGAAGCTCGTGAAAAAGATGGAAGGACTCAATTCTTGGGTCATTCGTTCCTAAAGTACCTAAGTTCTCTCCCACAGGCAAAGCCAATTCAGTAAATTGCAAACCCCATCGGGTTAAAATTGAAGTACATTCCTCCATGGTCATCTCCCTCCACTCTCCGTTTAAATGTTTATAAACCCTACGATTGACTTTACAGTACCCATACCAAGCTCCGGGTTCTGTACTAAAGGTCCTAGCCATGGCGGAATCAAAGAAATTGCAGAAATTAAAGCCCTAATTTTAAAGAATAAGGGGAATACCTTTAGCAGTGAAGGGAAAACGGAACAATGGAGGGCGAAACACCAAGTTATAGCAGGAGTCAACTTCCTTTATCACCGCCGGAATCACGCACAGAGTTCAGAGAAGGCAAAAGTTGTAAATGAAGAAGGATTCTCAAATTTATAGCTTCCTGAATTGGAAAGGGCAAAGGTAAATTCGAATTTAATTTTCCTAATTAATGGCGGAAACAGTTTCCTAGGCGGACTCTCAAACGTCAAAAATATCATCATTATGGCAAAAACGGCGCTCGTACCGATCTGACCGTTCATCGCCAACGTCCCGGATTATGCCACGTCATTATGGTCGACTTACTTCAAAAAACTAGTAGTGACCTGCGGGTAAAATATTTCTCATCAAAAATCTTCTTAACTTCCAAGTCGACAAAGTCCACTCGAAAGTTGGGGGCCACTGAACATACCAAAAGTGCCAAGATGGGCTAAGCAAGTAAAGCCCAATCACAAGCAGCCTAGGCCATTACATTCTCAATGAGGCTGACTCAATCAGAACAAGGCCCAAAGCCCATCTCTTGTATCAGTCGACTAAGCCCATGGTCCGACCTATCAGGTCCCGACCTAACTTAGTCCGACCTAATGATCCATATCACAATTCGGGTACGAACCATGCTCTGCCCGACAGTCAGGTCGACCATTCCATGAGTGGCGACCTCGACCTAATCAACAAGTATCGACCTGACATGTGTTGATGCACGTGGGTCAATCTTTGCATAACAGCATCCCTACAAATCAGGGACGGTTACAGGCACGTTCCCATGAACATAACTACCGCTATAATTTCGGAGCTCATGTAGCCCTATCATTAAACTACCTACATCAACTATAAATACTTCATCACTACCAACGGTGCAAAGGTAACTGCCATTTTGTATTCTGAGTTCATTATTCAATACATTTTGAGCTTTATACAACTGTTATCTTACTCTCACGCCCGAGCGTCTTCGCCGGAGACACATCCGGCTAGTCGTGGGTTCTGTTTTCAGGTCAAGGAGCCAGGTGATCAGTCCTGCCACGTGGAGGAAGATTGATAAGCACATTTCCTGTAGCATCAATTATTATTATTTTATTATTTTTTATTTTATTAATATTATTATTATTATTTTATTATTATTATTATTATTATTATTATTTTATTATTATTATTTTATTATATTTTATTTTATTATTATTATTATTATTATTATTATTATTATTATTATTATTATTATTATTTTATTATTATTATTTTATTATTTTTTATTATTTTATTATTTCATTATTATTATTATTATTTTATTATCATTATTATTATTATTTTATTATTTTATTATTTTATTATTATTATTTTATTATTTTATTATTTTATTATTTTTTTATTATTATTATTTTATTATTATTATTATTTTATTATTATTATTATTATTTTATTATTATTATTTTATTATTTTTTATTATTTTATTATTATTATTATTATTTTATTATTATTATTATTATTTTATTATTATTTTATTATTTTATTATTTTATTATTATTATTATTTTATTATTATTATTTTATTATTATTATTATTATTTTATTATTATTATTATTTTATTATTTTTTATTATTTTATTATTTTATTATTATTATTATTATTTTATCATTATTATTATTATTTTATTATTTTATTATTATTATTTAATTATTTTTTATTTTATTATTATTATTATTTTATTATTCTTATTATTTTATTATTATTTTTTTTATTATTTTATTATTTTTTATATTATTATTATTATTATTTTATTATTATTATTATTTTATTAGGGTGAACGGAAGAGTTGTAAAACGATTTATGAATTTGAAATCGGTAAATCATTTTACAAAGAAAACTCCATTTTTTTACATTGACGGAAAATGTTTTACATTTGAAAACATTTTACAAGTGGTTACCAAACACCCGAAAACATTTTACAAGTGGTTACCAAACACCCGTAAACAATGAAAACATTTTTCCGGAAAACATTTTATTTGAAATAAACACCCGAAAACAAGGAAAACATTTTCCGAAAAATGTTTTACACGAAACAAACGGAGCCTTACACACACGATCTCACTAGCATAAGCTCCCTTACATACGCTCTTAGTTCTGTACTCAAACTCGATCATTAATATACATTTTGGTCAAGGCAGGTTCCTAAACCTCCCGGGGTTTTGTGTCGGCGAACAAGTTGTTCAAGAGCTTTTCCTAGTCAACAAATTTCTTGTGTTCATTTCTATTCTATCCAATAATCATTATATACTGATTTTTATCTCTTTTGTCATTTTTCTTGTCCTTGATTGTACTTGTTGAAATTTGATCAAGACAGTGAATATTAGATGGAGTCGTGTTCGTGTTCGTGTTCGTGTTCGTGTTCGGTCATTCAATTAACATGTCTTTCTGATTGAAGGATTAAAATTGAGAAATTAATAAATAGATCGAGGGAGCAGCCAAAGTAATCGTTATAAAAGCCTCAGCGTCCTTGCCCTAATCGCTCACTACGGAAACATAACATTTTTACATAATAAAATGTTGTCAATGCAGCGGCAGCGGCAGCGGGTTCTCCAAAGAAGATTTCCCACCATTCGGATCCAATCAGATCAACGAATTAACGAGTGAGTTGAGCTCATTTCTTTCTTTGTTGATTGAAAGTCCTGTTTACCCAATTTCAATTCTTGTTTTTAATTTATTTACCCTTTAAATCCTTTTTTTCAATGTAATCTTTCCTTCAATCTGATATATATGACCCTTTAATTATCCTTATAGCCAGAGTAATTTTTTCCAGCAGCTAATGAGGGACTACACGTGGTCTAATTGAGGGACTACACGTGGCCTGGCTGGGACAAAAAGGGAACTCTATTACCGCATTAATGAATTTTTCTATGATTTTGTTACTGGATCAGGAAAATCAACAAGAATGGAAATTTATCCAATGGAAGTATATGGTCGTTGTTCATAGCATTTCAAGAATGGAAATTTAAAGTTGATTCACAGAAGGTCATCATCAAACAACTGCTCATGTCTCTCGTCAGAGAAGTCCTTCAAGGATCATGGATTTTCATCCTGTCCATTCGACTTTTCTTTTAGGTTGGCCTTGTTTAATTCCACCATCTATATATTAATTCATCACTATTTTCTTGTTACTTGAAATCTTACTATCTATCATTGCTCTTTGTAGTTGGAACAGAGAATTTGTAGTGAGTTGGCTTAATTTGAATTCGTATCAGATGGAGTTCTGATGGTGTCTACTTTGGTAAGCATATATGTTCATATGGTTTATTATGCGAAATCTATAAACTAGTTAAATTTCATCTTCTAAGTAGAAGATATATATACACACACACACACACACATATTCTCTTGCAAATATTCAATTTATTGTTGTATTCCTTCACATAATCAGGAGTAGCATTTTCTAAGCATGTCATCCATCTCTATTACTACCATGGTGGCATTCATATTGCCCGGCAACGGGAGGTACGTTACATTTTCAAAGCCATAATATATTGATCTATATGGCTTCTTTTATGTCTAAAATCTACTTTTGGTTTTAGATTTTTGCTCATACAGGAAGTGTAAATGGTATTTATTTTACATGCATAAAGAACCAGCATATGGTTCTAACTTGTGGAGATGATGGCTGTATTAAGGTACGTATAGACCTTACATCTAACGGGTTTGATAAAATTTCCCTAGTTCTATGGTGGTAATGCTTCTTATGTTACGTAGGGTTGGGATCTATCATCTGGGATAAGATTATTTTCATGAAGGTGATGCCAAAGAACCTGTATATTGCATTCGCCCTTGCATAGAGAATAATACTCATGTATTGAGATGATGTTAGAGAGAGCCATTAGGATGGATGCGATCAGAAAGGTAATAGCAATGCTATTTAGAATAGAGAATTTAAAAGAGATTGTACACATTTGAAAGAAGCAAGAGGTCTCTAGCTGAGGTCAACCTGATGGTCGTTGTTCATGCCATTTCCATATTCCCACACAAATAATGTCGGTTTCATTTGTAATTTCTATGTTATCTGTAAAAAAAAAAAAAAGAAGAATATAATACTCCCTCCGTCCCAGACCAAGGGTTCATCTTTCCCTTTTGGGACGTCCCAGACCATGAGTTCATTTTCAAAAAAGGCAAGTTTTTGAATATATTAATACCCTTATCATCTTCATATATTTACAAAAAAACCATTCATTATATCCTTATACATTCTTTCTCCTATTTCCTACCACACATTTAACTACTATTCCTCCCACTCATTCTCTCTCCTATTAAATATTTTTAACTTTTACATTCTCTCTCCTATTCCCTACCATACATTTAACTTTTACATTATCTCTCATATTTTCTACCACACATTTAATTACTATTCTCTACCTCACATTTAACTTTTATTCATTTTTTAAAAAAATTTCTTAAAATGCGTGAAATCCCCCCCATATACCCTTGGTCTGGGACGGAGGGAGTACATAATATTTGGGTTTTCATCTGATTTTTGCTTATGGTCTCTTATTTTTACTTCATTGAGAATTGTTTTGTGTCACCTTATAAAAGATCACATTAGTTTATTGGATTCTTTTTGTATTTTTGTAAAATCCTCAACGTTCAAGAAATAACTACACTAGTGATTTTCCACAAGCTGGAAGGTTATTACCTGGATCTGTAAAATCCTCAAGAAGCAAGGCTTCCACTCAAACAAACCTATACCAACTCAACTACAAACTCCTAACACAATACCCTCAAGACTTGAGCACAAGTCTTGACATTAAACTCTAAAACAACAAACACACTTCAGATAACAAAGACTGAAAATAAGGCTAGACAGCAGAAACAAGCTAAACAGAGAAGATAAACCAACAAGAACAATCCTCCAGCCTGGCATGCCACATCATCACCAATCACATGTTAGTCAAAGTATCGACCAATCATTTAGCCAAACAAAACACAGAGACCAACGTATTTCATTTTTTGAATCTTTATCATGTCCCTTACACCCAACGAATACGTTGGACCCTCAATATAAACGGACAACCTGGTCTCTTCAAAATTCACTTGAACCCACCATTAAACCTAATCACTCCCCGCTCTAAATGAGTGCATATCAGCAGCTCCTTGTTCGAGCCTAAACCCTTCAACCAACTCAGAGTTTGATTCATCTTGTGATTTTTGTTTCTTTTTATAAGTTTGCCATCTAACAAGGAGCCTTAATTGAAGTGTCAATTAAGAAGAGGGAATTCAAGGAACTTGCCTAATCAATCAATGTAATTCTAAGGAAGGAGATTGATATCTCTATAGGAAACACAACCTTGGAGCAGGTTGTATTACACAGGCTATTCCTAGGCACCACCTGTTTTAGATGGACCCTGATGTAGGAGGCTGGGATCCAGGCGAGACTGATGAAGGAGGCTGGGGATCAGGAGAGACTGATGAAGGAGGCTGGGAGCCAGGCGCGCGCCTCAGAATCCACCAGGCGGCAGCCCCACGGAGCTGCAACAGGTGAAGAACCTACTGGAGGCCAGGCGGGCGCCTGACCTTTCCCCAGGCGTGCGCCTCACTGACGGGAAGTTGATGATGTTTGTTTGCGTTTGTTTTTTTTATTATTATTGTTGCTGTTTTAAAGATTAATTAAGAAGGGTATTTTAGTCTTTGTTTTGCTAATTCGTTTTAGGGTTTTGAAGGGAGTATTTAAACATCCTTATGACTTTGTTAAACTCAGTTTTGATGATTTAATTTGAAGAGTTTTTCTCTTTTTCTGGTGGATTCCAGTTTATCTCTTTTCTAGGGTTCATCGCTTATGAATCCTTGTGTTTAGCGCTTGCTATTCGCGAATCGTGCTTCCGTGCTGCGTCAGTTGGTATCAGAGCAGGCTTTATCTTGTCTTTTCATCGCTGAATCATTATGGGAGATCAAGCAACCAAGGCCGATATCAATGGCATAACCACCGCTATTGCTGCCTTGACAACACAGATTTCCGCCTAGGTGGCTGCTCAACAAACTCAGAATGCTCGTGCTAATCGAAACCGTAGGGGCGAGAGAGACAGGGAGGTTGAACAGGTTCGTCGTCCTAGAAGGGTAGAAAATCGGGATGATGAGTATTCCAGTTCCAGTTCCAATGATGAGGTTGATAATGATGATGAGCCGGGTCAGGGTGATAATCGACACCACCAGGATTATAGGATTAAGGCTAGGGGTGCCCATCCGGCTCAAACCGCCGGTTCCGGTTCCGAACCGGCGGTTCACGGTTCCACCAAGTATTGAACCGAAACCAGCCCGGTTTGTCACGGTTCCGGTCCCGGTTCCGAACCGTCCGTACGGTTCCGGTTCCGGTTCTAAACCGGTTAATTTCAAAAAAAAAAAAAAAAAAAAAGACTTGGGCGGTCGCCCAAGAAGGGCCGAATGACTTGGGTGGTCGCCCATGTGTCCAGTTTAAAAAAAAACAAATGAAAGACTTGGGCGGTCGCCCAAGATGACTAGGGCGGTCGCCCAAGTGTCCAGTCCTTCAAAAAAAAAAAATTACAAGTTAAATTCTTAACAATTTCTGTTAAGTTTTACAAAAAAGTTAATTTTTTGCAAAAAAGTCATATAAAAACTTAACTTTTTTTAAAATAAACGAAAGTATATAAAAGAAAAAGGGACGGTACCCTTAAATTTAATTAATTAAAATAAACTTTTTTTAAAATAAACTAAAGTATATAAAAGAAAAAGGGACGGTACCCTTAAATTTTATTAATTTTTTGCAAAAAAGTTAAGTTTTTATATGACTTTTTTTGCAAAAAAGTCATATAAAAACTTCACTTTGGGTTTGAGTGGTTTGAGTGTTACTCCCTTCGGTATGACCATGATCACCCATTGGAAATGTTGTATCAACTTCATCATCGCTCAAATTAAACGTTTCTTGTGGTAGAGGTTGAACATTAAGATTGCCCCAAATGGAATCATCGGCGGGGGAAATGGATGCGAACTTGATACATTCTTTCCCTTATCGCCACGGCCGCCACGAGATGAAGACAATTTTTTGGTGAAAAGATGAATTTATGTGAAAAAGAGAGTAAGTAATTGAGAGTTTGAGACTTGAGAGATTGAGATGAGAGAGAGATTTGAGTCTTTGAGAGATAGAGAGAAAGAGAGTAAGTAATTGAGAGTTTGAGACTTGAGAGTTGAGAGAGAGTAGTGAAAAAAATAAAGGGAGGGGAGGGTATTTATAGGTTTGAGAGAAAAAGAAAAAAAAACGTTTTAGGGACCAAAATAAAAAAAAAAACCGTTTTAGGGACCAAAATGATTAAAAAAATATTTTTTTTTTACATTTTGGTCACTGACCGTTATTTAACGGTCATTAAACATGGACCGTCGGATCAAGAAATGGACGCACCAGATCATCTAGCCGTTGGCGGTTCCGGTTCCGGTTCGTGAACTGGTTGTTCCGGTTTCGGTTCCGGTTCCTGAACTGGCGGTTCACCGGTTTTTGAAATCTTGAACCTTAACCGGACCGGCAAACCGCCGGTTCGCCGGTTCAACAGGTTCACGGTTCGTCCGGTCCGGTTTCCCTCCGGTTTTTATCCGGTCCGGTTCCGGTTCGGCCCGCCGGTTTGGAACCGTTTGGGCATATCTAATTAAGGCTGATATTCCTTTATTCTATGGGACTATGGGGATTGAAGATTTCCTGGATTGACAGAACAATGTAGATCGATTTTTTCGAGGTTATGGAGGTACCTACGAACAAGCAGGTAAAGATGGTGGCAATTCGATTGAAGAGTACTGCTGCAATCTGGTGGGAAAAACATGTTGATCAGAGACGACGGCAAAGAAAGGGGCCAATCAAAACCTGGATGCGAGAGGGAGTTTTCCTCCAAAATATTATTCAAGAAAAGCATACAACTCCAATCCCTATGATATGATATAATAATTCCCAAGATTTCTCAAAACTAACAGAGGCTGTGAATATATAGGGATTAGGGCCAAAGCTGTAGGCAAAATCTGTGAAAGGTCGAGAATGCCCTCGTTTAAGATGTCAAACTGTTGCTGATTACGGGCTCAGTGCGGCCGCCCTTGGTATGAGTGCGGTCGCTCTACTTGACAGAGATTTTGGCTTGATTTACGTTGATTGAGCGCGGTCGCCCTTGATTGAGCGCGGTCGCCCTTGTTGAAAAGGTTCGATCGGCACATTCTTTTGAAAGGGTCGATCGGCATTTGTTTTGCCCATGAATTTCCTTGCCATGGCCCATTCATTCCAACCTCGGCCCCAAATGGCCTTGCAATGGCCCTAGCAGTGCTCGGCCATGGCCTAGTTTGGCCGGCCACTTCCTGCCTTGATTTAATACCAATGAATATTCGTTTCGTCTCGCTATTTTGCCGTCGCACTTTGGTCACTCTAATAAATTCTTTTGCACTTCGCTCTTTGAAATTTTATTTTTCATTTTAACCCATGAATTTTTATAAATCAAATTCGTCCAAAATTTCCATATTTCCAGTTTAGTCCCTGAATTTTCCAATATCTCCAATTTAGCCCTTGAACTTCCAAATGTCAGTTTTGTCCCAAAATTTTCAGAATTGCAATTTGATCCAAAAGCTTCTAAAGTACGCTCCAATTCTCCTTTTTCAACATTGTTGCACTTCAACCCCTGTACTTTCAAAACACTCACAAACCATATCAAATATACATAAAACTCGGGAATCAAACACAAAGAAAGCCTAAAAGTGCATCATTTGGATGAGTAAATACACATCCATCAAACACCCACAAACTAATCTTTTGCTCGTCCCGAGTAAAACAAAACAAAAAGAAGTAAAATAAAGTTACCCTAACTACAAATAATAAAACATTAAAACAAAATAATTATTTTTGGGATGTTCTATCACAAATGAGTCATTGGCCATACAAGTCTCAGATTCTCACCAACACACATAATCAACAAGTGCCACCACAGTAATTGGATTACAATCACATTGAAGCATAAAACTCACAATTTTCCACCGCGGCATGAATGATGAATGAATTATGGGAGGTCACTGTCAACAACCTAAGATTGTTTATGGGTTCACTAAGCGATGCTCTAAATCAATATGTCACAGACAGTACAACCCAAAAAGGACACTCATATGCATATTTACACAATTGTCAACCCGGTTACTCGATATTGAAAGAATAATATGGCTTAAAAGTTAAGTGCGACAATTCGCGAGGGCTAGGTTCATGGTTACAAATGAAGGTAAGGACATACGAAGATAAGAAAGTGAAACTAGAAAGTCTTCTTTTTAATACATCCTCACATTGATGATAATACCTCCGCTCACCCTTATTACTTCCCAATGTGCCAACCCACAAACTAAAACTTTTTCATAAGTGACGTCGTCGAGGGGCTTCTGTAAGTACCCCAATCTGGATCACCCCCTTTCAAACACACGGGAAACACCGCAGACTCATCAACGCAGTCTCGACGACCTCTGGCACTCAAAACCCTCTCAAAACCCCCAGCCAAACCAAGGGAGGAGCCTTTCTGGGATAAAAAGGGACAAAAGGACCTTTTAGGAATTTTCAGGAAATTGGAAAAGCAATAATGGTCCGTACGGACCTCTTTGCTTTAATAATTACTGAATCTTCTTAAAGTCCACAATATTCCCTCAAATCCCGGGGAAAATGATTACCCCCCTGCAGAGTTGGTCCGTACGAACCTCTTTGCATGTCAACTTGGTCCGTACGGACCTTATTGCACAGGGAACATCATAATTGCAAATATTCCTCCATCATAACAGATTCCCTCAAATCGAGGAAAACCAAAAGTCTGGATTACCAGGGAGGTCCGTACGGACCTCTTTGCACCAAATCTCGCACTATAAATAGAGGGCTCCCCCTCCTCATTTTCACACACCTCCCACTTCTCTCTTCCTCCCTAGGCCTTCTGGCTTCCCCTCTAAGTCCTTCCGAGGCATTCCCGGCCCCTTTCGGATCCTTCCGAGGCCTTAGAGCCCCCTCGTGGTGCTCCGAAGCCTCCCGAGCGCTCCGCGACGCTCTGCGCTGCCCCGAGGCACTCTCGAGGTACTCTGAGGCCCCTCGTGGTACTCAGAGGCCTTGCACTGGTCTTTCCACGGTGTCCGGCTCTTTTCCGAGTCAAACCGGCGATCCCAAACCACGCCGAAACTACGCCCGAGTGACTCACTGCCACCCCAACGCACGCCGAACCTGCGCCCGAGTGATCCCGACGATCCCCATGCACGCCGAACCTGCGCAAACGCAGCTGCAACATCAACTCAAGCCGAAACTACGTCATGAGACAACCGGTCCCTCCCGAAGCAATCCCGATCCATACCGGAACGCTACTCCGACCTCAAACACTATTCCTCAGCGGAAGACAGACACGAACCAACATTGGTAAGGCTTCCTTCCATTACTATTTCAATACATTTCCATACATAGCATACAATGTAGACATCCGATACAGCATGCATTTTTAAAAGCACACACACACACACACAACATTTAAAGGATATTAGGGGTATCCGAAAGACTCGTTTTACGAGGCGACTCGGGTGAGCTCTAATATTCTAATATTCTCTTCCCGAGGAGTCATTTGACCTCCGAACTCAAAATCTCATCACACAAAAACAGTTTAAAATTATCTTTAAACTGATGCCCTTTTTCAATGTTTTGGGCTTAATAAAAACGGCGTGGCGACTCTACGAATGCGAAAACAAACGGCGAGGCAAAACCGCCGCCAACGCGAAAGATGCCAGATGCCGGGGCGCGATCCGTCGCTGCCTCTCGGATCCGGGTAATTTCAGTTGGCGACTCCGCTGGGGAATGTTTTTGTTTTAAAAACTTTTAAACAAAACAAAAGATTTTTAAAACAATCATGAGGGTCAAACTTTCATTTTACCCCTTCCTTTAACTGTTGTGTGTGTGTGCACGTGCTTCGTTTTTATTTTACAAAAAAAAAAATAAAAATACAAAAAAAATGCATCAATATACATATGTGCATACATTTAAAATTCTTCAAAAACTTCGTTTTACTCGGAAAAAGAATTTTAGAGACCGCACACTACGCGCCTTCTTGCCTCGGTTACACCGCACACTACTCACTGCTTTGCCTCGGTTACACCGCACGCTACGCGCGCTTCTTGCCTCGGATACCTGCACACTACAACCCTCGGCCGGAGTGGTCTCGGTTGCGATCCGTTTGGTCTTCCTAGGCCTCTTGGATGCGCACGGGATCATTCCAAACATCCCATCCTAGCCGGCGTCAACCCCGCACGTTTGAGTCTTGAGTCACACTCTGTCCGGACTCGGTTGGTTTTTACCCGGTCCGTGCCATACGGCCTGGATACATATACCATGCCGGCCATTTTACGAGTCAAGGCTCGGAACTCAAGATCCCTTGCGCAAGCAAAGCGATGAAAGGTCATGCTAAAATCTTGACACGATCTTGATTTCGGCTACACCCAGAACGATGTTCCGTCCCGGATATACATCCATGTTCACATGACACCATGTCATTACGCCTTTGATACGTCGGCCATGACAATATGACCCGGCCAACGCCTAACGTCACGGATCCCTTGCGCAAGCAAGCAAGAGAAGGTCATCTTGGGAACTCTTGACACGATCTTGACTTAGTGGCCGGCTCGGTTCACTATTCACATGGCTAACGCATCAAAACGAACATGACAGGCTCGGTCCTTAGGTTCGATTCTTCTTTTAGGCCGGTGGAAACCGCTTGCACTATAGGACCCTCGCACAGGTGTCCACCTGGGATGTCGAAATACGGGTGCAAAACGAGGGGCTTATAGTCGCGCGAGATGGTCTCCATCGACCCGGGGATCTAGCATAGTTGCGAAAAAGAAGAGCAATCTTTTCCAACCTACCTAGGATTACGAGAAAACATGTTTTAAGTAAATTAAAACAACAAAAAAATCATAAAAATAAAAGAAACGGAAACCGCATGCCACGTGAGCTTTCCCCCTTTTATCCCGTTAGGCCATTCTGTGTCTAAACCTTGCCCGTCACCCCCTCCGGCGAATCGAGAGTGGTTGAGAATACCGGAAGCCGCCTTTTCGATATCGAGGTCACAAGGTCCGATAGCCCTTCCCGGTTCAACGGTCCGCACCGTCCAGCTACTCCCCATGACGGGATCAACGGATAACGGTGAGGAAACGGAACCCCGCCACTAAGGAACCTCCAGACAATGGAGGAGGTGCTGCGAGCCTTGAAACCATCAAGAAGCGCCAAGAGGAACAGCAAGCTGGATCGTAGACACCTTGCGTCTTCGAGCGATTGCGGTTCCCGGCTGACGGAACCTTTGTTCTCATAGAGGACGAAGACATACCGAAGCTCCCAGGTTTCTCAAAGCTATCGGCAAGTTCCGCCTCCGCCAAGCTACGAGATCCCGGCAACGCAAGCGGCTCTCGCTCAAAGCTTCCCTCGGGCGTCGGTCAGCGGCTCAGAGCATGCCCGCCTCGGCGCGGTCGGTTTCCCGGCTCACGCACACCAAGCTCGGTACCAACGGCACACATACGTGCTGCTCGCGAGATCCCAATGCATCTCGGTATCCCCAGGATTCAATCCTTTGCCTCTATACGAGCCTCGCAACCACAATCAAAAGTCCCCATGCTTACCGGGGACGGGCATCCCGGCGGATATCCAGGCATCTCAAGCTTGCCACTGCTAGTACGCGATTGGGGCTAACGAATCATTTCCGAGTTCCCGAAACACAACCCTTAGCGGACTGGCAATCACGCCTCAACTCCAACACCCGGGGTATGGGTTGGTATACACTCAACTACCTCCCCAAGACTCCCGAATGGCAATCCCATCGGCCCAATCCACCCCCATCTTCGGTTTAGTCCACGAAAATGGTAACCCGCCTCGACAGTGATCCTCACATGGCTTGGTGATCGAACAAATGAAAGACATGCAAGGCAAGCTAGCTAGTTCTCGGAAGGACTCCCTCACTGCCTCTTGATCCGAACAAAGTGGTCCCTCTCCCTCCAAAGTTCGGGATGCGGAAATGGAAAAGTTTGACGGGACAGAATGCCCAAAACCCACATCGACACCTACGTCCTGGGTATGAGAGCGAAAGGGGCAACCCCTCGGCGGATGGCGGAGATCACTTTCGGCATTCCCTCAAATCCACGGCACTAAGGTGGTTTCTCAATGTGAAGGCGAGAAAACCGCTCCACGTGGGATCAAATCGGTGAAATCTTCTGGAGAAGTATCGCGCCAACCTTGAATGGGAGACAAAGCCGCCATGACACCGCAAGCCACCGAACAAAAGGATGACGAACCGGTGGGCGAGTTCTACGAAAAGATGGGCTGGAAGCTAAGCGAGATAATGGATCCACTTTCCAAAGAAGAAGCGAGATGGACATCTTCCATTCTGCCTCGAAGCCATCTTTGAGGACCTTGATCGGCCACCATTTCTATCCAGGATCTCCGTGCCATGGTCAACGCAGGGACAAAGTTTGAAAAGACTACGAGTCTTCAAAAGGCAACGACAACCACGCCTCATCTTACCGCTATCGAACAAACCTGGAAACTTCAACTCCTGCCCCAACCAAAGGAAAAGAAGCGTAGGAACAGTACACTACATTGAACGGAGCTCAAGTAAACCGCGATCAAGCGGCCCCGAAGAATAACAATCCCCCTCGCTTCCCAGCGGTTCCGGCATTTAGATAACTTGGAAATGCCCTTGGGTCAAGTATTTGAAGCTTTGGTGAAACGAAATCTTCTCAAACCACTCGAGAATTTCCAACCGAAGACTCCCAAACCCAACATGGATATGAGCAAACCTTTGCGCCTTCCACAACTACCCGGCCACACCACCGACAATTGCTTTGTGCTTAGCGGGTGGTCCGAGGGGCTCATTGAGGAGGGAAAATTGGAACGCCCTCGTGGTCCCAATACCATCGGAAATCCATTCCCGAACGACGGGAGTAAACTCAATAGCCTTTGACGAAACTCCAAGCGAGGCGGACCCCTGCAATTTCCGAAACCGTCGGCATCTTTGTCCCGCTACGGCCCAGGGAGCGTGAAACCGAGTCAAGAGATCTCGTGACGGGGAATTCCGACAATAACGCCCAAGGGCAAGCTGTCTCCCTACGATCTTTGCCCCAGACGAGGCATACAAATGGATGGATCGAACGTTCCCCGAGAAGGGGCGGAGTCAAACGGTAGCACGGGAAGCGGTTTAGCCTTCACGAGACGATGACTTGCCAATATGTGAGAATCGGCACAACGAAGCCCTCCTCATCCTCATAAAAATAGAGATGTTCTTCCTCCCGAACGTCTTGATTGATAACGGCTCCGCCGATCCAACATCATCGCTTTGAGCACAGAAACGACTCCGCATCGACCGTTCTACGATAAGGCCTTCACCTCGGGTAATCAGAGCCTACGATTCCACGGCACGACCAATCGTAGGAGTCATCAATCTGAGGATCCAATTCGACGTACAACTGGAGTCGGTAGAGTTCCAAGTCGTGGAAATAAAACCAACCTTCTACGCTTTGTTGGGACGACCTTGGATACATCGAGATGAAAGCGGTATCATCTACTCTTCACCAATGCGTGAAATTCATCAATGCTAATGGAGCGATCGAAGTGATCCGCGGAAGCGGTGCGATGGCAAGTGCTTGGCCGGCAAGCTATGACCCGGAAGAAGGTCCCGACATGACCGAATACTCTTCTCCAGAGATGATTCTCCTACCCTGTCCCGCTACGAAGTGGATCCTTACATCCACGCTCTAAGCCGCGACAGTGGAAATCGAAGAACTCATGGGTCGGGATGACAACTACGATATATGCGGCTGTGAAGAATGCTTGAGAGAGGATCAAGAGATGGATGCCACTAATGGAGATTGATCGAGGAGTAGACCACTTACTTCGCCGAAAACCCTCTTGCAAGCGGCTCATCACCGATCCCCGGTACAAGACAACCCTCTAGCCGACACTCTCGGATCTTATGGGGACAGCCATCACGGCTTAGTTCAATTCAACATTCCGGTGTCAGGCACTGGATGAACAGTGGCGCAACCTCCTCCAAGGCTTAATCGGGGAAGGAGATATAGCATGCCCCCTCGAATCGGACATTGTAAATGTCGTCAAGCAAAGATCCCGAGATAAAGAGGCGGATTCTATGAAAGTGATCAACATCGGCAAGAATCAACTCCGAATCGGCGAATGCTTCGCCCTCCTAGAAGTAGCCCTCGGCGACTTCTATCATCAAAAACCCCCAGGGTGGTGGCAACACTAATGGAGGGACATCATCGGGGAGCAGCCAAAAACCTCCGCGATCTGGTTTGAAATCGAACCGCATGCAAGCTACTTTCCGGGACTCGTACGAGGGAAGATTGGCCACTGAACCGGCACCACTCCCTCTAGAGCTACGGCCATCAGGAGAGTAATGAAGCCTGGGTCCAATCCCTCGTCGCCTATAGTCTAGCTTCGAGTCTTGTTGTACGTGTATTCACATCTTTTGAGTCTTTTGACGGCTTTACGCCCGACGATTGTGAATCTTTGATCAACAATGTACGGTCTTCACGCTTTCAATAAAAGGTCCGACCTTCCTAAAAAATCATTTCATTGCATCTTTAACAAATGATGATATTAACTAATCAAAACAAGTTAATAACAATTCATCTATACAAAAGGCAAACACATTAATTAAATAAATGCATCAAGCAAACATTTAAGCATGTTGTCAAACGAGAGAAAAATCGGGCCCAAGCGCGAGAAGGTTTTAATCACAACGATTTGCAAGATTGTTTGAAGAGCGAAAGAGACGCAAGTCAGACGCCATTTCCGGCCTGACAAACCGGATTTTCCAATACCTCAAGAACGGAAACCACCTTCATGAACAAGGAAGACCCACACAGAAGGGGTCAAAACCAAGGGCATCATGGCCCTAAAACGCCTTGCCTCTCACTTCGTCCTCCTCGGGGACATGCTATACAAGAAACGCTACCATGGGCCACTCCTACGCTGTATCAGCCAGGAAGAAGCAAACAAGTTCATGAGCAGAAGTCCACAATGGGGCTTGCGGTCCCCGCATGAACGCCCAGAGCCACGATGCAAATCATTCTCGGGATGGGCTACTCTTGGATCTCCATGGAGCGGATTGCATCCACTTTGTCCGAAGAGCTGCGACAAGTGCAGCGGTTCTCCAACCTCAATCATCTACCGCCCCACGATCTCTCTTGCATGACTATACCTTGGCCCTTTGCCACTTGGGAATTGACGTCATCGGGAAAATCGCTCCGCCCGAGCGGCAACGGTCACGAGTTCATCTTAGTAGCCATCGACTACTTCACCAAATGGGTCGAAGCGAAGTCCTACAAGGTACTCACCTCCAAGAAGGTCGCGCATTTCCTCAAGGAAAACATCATCTGCCGATACGGCATCCCAAATGAGGTCATATCGGACAATGGTTCACACTTGAAGGGAATTCGACGAGGCTGGCTGGCTGAATTCAAGATCACACGCCACAAATCTTCTCCCTACCGGCCACAAACAAACGGCGCCGTGGAAGCGGCAAACAAAACCCTCGAACGGATCATCAGAAAAATGACCACCAGGGACGAGATTGGCCAGAAGCGCACCTTGCACTTTGGGGCTACCGCACATCGGTCAGACGACCACGGGAGAAACCCCATTTGCCACGACATACGGGATGGAAGCAGTCCTTCCCATCGAGCTGGAAATTCCCTCGCTCCGAGTCTTCTTTGGAAAATGACATCAACGAAGTTGAATGGCTCAAGCCGACACGGCAATTGGCTCTGCTAGACGAGCGACGACTAAAGGCCATGGAACACGTCCGGAGCCTATCAAAGCGGGGATGGCTAGAGCTTTCGACAAGAAAGTCAAATCCCGAGACATCGGGGAAGGTGACCTTGTACTCAAAGAAAAGCCTCCCAGCTCGAACCAACCCAGCTGGGAAAATGGGAACCCACATGGATCGGCCCTTTCGTGGTTCAAAAGATCTTCTCGGAGCGCCATGAAGCGACGGACCTAGACGACAATCCACTTCATGAATCCGGTCAGCGGAAGCAAACTTCGCGAGATACTTCGCTGAAGAAGAACAAGGCTGTGCATCTCTTGGCACTCCATGTAGTGTCGAACTACGCGAGACTGAGCCCTCTAGTCAGGGGAACGTAGGCAACCTTAATTGGTCCGGTCTAAAAATACACAAAAAAGTCAAAAGTTTGAATGTCAATCAAGACCTCCATCAAGCTACGCACTTTTCAAGAACACGCCCCAGCAGTCACCTTGACCAAGTCAAACGACGGCGGCAACATCGAAAGGACATCAGGGTCGCTCGGCATCAAACGGCGACTCATGTACGCTTCCAAGCCGGGGGCTTGTCTTCGCCCTCACGCGCTTCAAAAAAAAAAAAAAAAGAGCTCGAGCAGGGCTCACAAAAAAAAAAAGAGCTCGAGCAAAGGCTCACAAAAAAAAATAAAAATAAAAATAAGAGAGCTCGAGCAAGGGCTCACAAAAAAAAGAAGCTCAAGCAGAAGCTGCAAAAAAGAGGTCAAGATGCCCGACGCCAACAAGAGGCAAGGAAGCTACGGAAAAGACCGTCGAAATAACTTGTCAGGGGATCATCCAACCTCCCAAACGCAGAGCCCAAGCAAAAGGGATTGCCGTCAGGGCCCGGGCGCTTTAGTCCCGCAAATGCAAGAAAAGTCCAAAGATGGACGCCGACAAAGTGCACAACAGAAGCAAAGGCAAACAAGAGATCTTGCGTCTCGACAAAGCTTTAAAAGTAAATCACAAATCACTAACGGTTACAACATTTCTTGATGAGTTCAAGCACGGTCTACTCTCAAGTTCACAACATGCTAAAAGACAGCTTAATACATTTAACTAATAATGTGTTTGCAATGCAATGAATGGATACCTAGGAGGTCATTCCGCGCCATATGCGTTTGTCCCCTCGCCATTCTTTCCTTTCTTCCCACGTCCCGGCGAGTCTTCTTTCGCTCACGTGAACCAACTCTGCGTCTCTCGGTCAGAGATCGGGGTCCTCCCAGTAGAGTCAAACAATCCAACAGCTCTCGGGGCTTCATTCGCCCGTGCTTCGGCTCGGATCTCCTCCCTGCGAGTGCGCCAAAGAGGACCTCTCCTGTCGGTCGGTCAACTCTAGTCTCGTAGTCAAACAAAGCGTCTCCCGTCACATCGAAAGGGTCGGACCCGGGCTTCGGCACTCCTAAGGCAATAGCTACTACGGCAACCGGGTCCCAGAATCGCTACACGCACGCTCTCCAAAACCACTTGGGGCGCTTGAACACTGTGCTCATACCGGGCCGAGGTGCGAGTCGTCAATCTGACGCTCCCCGACGTCTAAGGAGTACCGCGGGAGGGAAAGCGGAATACTTCCATACCCTCGGAAAATACAAGAAGGCACCGGAAGCCGCCATCTGAAAGGGGAACTACCTCCGCGGTAGCAAGGTCATCCCGGCCAAAGGCTCTGCTTCATCCCAAACCGTCGGGAAACAAGCGACGGAATATAGAAGGAGGACCAAGACAAACACGGAACTCGATAACGTAGGACCCTTCTGCAAGATCCTCCTAGTCTCAATCCTCCCGGTGCGGAACCCACCAGGCGGATCGATGCGTACCAAGCCGTGACATCCATCTCTCCCGGGCGGACTGATCCATATCCAACACAAGAGGTCGGCGAGCAAATGACCACGGACTAAACGACGTCGGAGCCTCGGGCATGGCTGAAGTCTCTCTCGCGGCCACAAGGTGAGCAAAGCGGGGCTTCCCCCTCTCATGAACCGATCCCCGATCGCCGGACGGTCGATACCATGAAGAGTCTCCCCGGCACCAACGGGACAATATCCTCTCCCGGCTCTGCGGTGCCCAACCACATCTAGCAAAGCGCCATCGCAAATGCCAAGGGAGCCGACCGGAAAAGCGTCGCCATCACGCACAAGGCAAATGCGTCCCAAGAGACATCACCCTCATCATCGGCCATGAACCGCTCCGGCGGCTCGAAATGTCGATATGACCCGAATCAAGGATCATGCCTGCACTTCTTCCAACGAAGTACGAAGAAAGCACGCAAGCTTCACGCTCGCCGCAGCACCACCAATCAAAGGAAGCGAGATGGCCTCCACCTCAGGTCCTCCAATCAAAGCCCGAAAATCCTCAAAAGTGGGCACCATTTCATTGTAGGAGAAACAGTACACATGCCTCCTAACATCCCGAACTTCGCGGCGGCCCGCAACAAATCCCAATCGGGAACCAACTCCTTAAAAGACCAAATCGAGCAAAGACGAAACCTTACCTCGAAAGCCCGTCTACGATGCCTCATACGGCGCCGCATCCACGTTTTGTTTGCTCAAGGAAGTGTGCTTGCCTCTCCTTCGAAAGCCTCGGCAAAATTCTAGGGACGTACGAAGAATCCATGGCAAAAATGGAGGTTCCTAGAGAAAATGGGGAAGAAAGCTCGAAAATGGCTGCAAATGGGGAAATAGGGAAGAACCAGACACTGGAAAGCATTTATGTCCTTCCCAAAAGCAAGGTTGGTCCGTACGGACCTCTTTGCATGCTAAGTATGTCCGTACGGACCTCCTTGCAAAAAGAACCCATTTTCCTCAAAGAAACGGTACAACAACCACCGTCCTCGCCAGGACCTTGCTCCAAACTGCCCAAACACTGGCCAAAGCCATTCCCGGCAAACATACACTACCCACAAACGCACTCTCAGCTCACGTGGCATGCACAAAAATATAATAATAATAGCAACCATTTCTAGGACAAATCCCGGGAATCACAAAAATGACATTACATCTTAAAATAAAATGCTGTTTGCCGTGAAAATATGAGTGTTTTATTACAGGAATACCAAATGTCTGTTGCTAAACAAAAAAAAAAGAGAAGATATGGAAAGAGGGAAAGCAAATGGACCCTAATCCGACTCTTCAGCATCATCATCATCCTCGCCGAGGTCCTCCAGAGAGAAGTCGGGCATCCCTGTGAACTCGCCCGTCACGTCCTCGTCATCAGAGTACCGAGCCCCCACCGGAGGCTGCCACTCAAAATAATCCGAAGGATAAAATCCGGCGAAGGATCAAAGAAGGAAGGCTCTGACGGACCCTCGCCCTGTGCATCCTGAGAAGGGAAGAACTGATAAAAGGGCTGCTGCCCCGGAGCTCCTGAAGACGTCCGGCATCCATGCTATGCCGCCTCGAAGGCCCCTCCCCGCTGCGGCTCAGGCTCGGCCTGGCGGAGGAACGTCTACGAGTAATGCCTCGAAGGCATAGGCTCGTA
This sequence comes from Adenophora triphylla var. japonica, assembly GCA_022495995.1. Taxonomy (NCBI): domain Eukaryota; kingdom Viridiplantae; phylum Streptophyta; class Magnoliopsida; order Asterales; family Campanulaceae; genus Adenophora; species Adenophora triphylla. The sequence goes on along the minus strand of JAFEMH010001590.1, from coordinate 179,631 downwards.
CGCGGCACGCGTCGCGAAGACCGGCAAGATATCTTCGAGGCCATCTTCTTCGCAACGACCTCGTCGCCACATAACGGCGAGTCAAGCATATCATAGGCTCTCCCGGGACTGCGCACCAACAAGTAGCCAAGGAAACGCTCAAAGGCAATACGGTTATACTCAACAACAAAAAGAGAAAAATACGTAAAGGATGCCAAGATGGAAAAGAGTAAGCACACTCACCGTCTGTCGGGATCCACTCGGTATGCAAAGAGAGCTGCTCGAACGGCAGACACCCTCCTCCTCGATCCGTCCCCGCGGACATACGTAAAATCCGGCCCCGGCATCGGAACCTCTAGGGGACCCTGCGGACCAGCTTCCCTCTCCCTCGCCAACACCTGTGGCATTCTCAACTTCCTCCTCACGAAGGCTCCATACTCCTCTCGGTACAAGACAAACTCCTCGGCACTCACGCCGCCCAGATACCGCTCAAACTCCAGTACATCCATATCACGGAAATCCATCATCCCGAAAGGTGGGTCCCTCGGAGCTAAGGGGAGCATACCCGGGCCATGCTGCCAGAAGACCCTCTCTCCCAGATACATGACGTCGCAAGTCAGGCCCCGCAGCATCTTCCGCTACATCGTCACCAGGGGAGCACCCTCGAAATCACGCCTCATACCAGAGCCCACGGAACAAAACAAACCCCTCCGGGCTACCTCTCTCCGGACGCTCTCCCGTACATCCCCATCGATGGTGAGCTTCCCTCTTGGTCCCGGTCCTCCTCCTCCTCGTCGAACGAGCCCAGCCTAACATCGCAGGATAGGCCGCTACGGCCCCAGGATCTCTATCCCACGGGAAGCACTGGAAGATCTCGTAGAACCACACCTGTGACAAAAGTAGAAAAGGCTCAGTGCAAAAGACAATGGAGAAATGACAGACTGCTAAATCAAAAAACAGCAATAAACTCATACCTCCAGAGCAAAGTCAAAACAGGCCAAAGAACTGGCAACACCCCGGCTAAACCGGTCCAACGGCGACTCAAGCACCGGCCGTCAACGTAAGACCGGTCCTCGCCCACTTCAACGGCAATTCAATCCCCGGCCGTCAACGTAAGACCGGTCCTCGCCCACTTCAACGGCAATCCACCTACGTCGCCGTAAGACCGGCGGTCTTCGCCCACTTCAACGGCAATTCAATCCCCGGCCGTCAATGTAAGACCGGTCCTCGCCCACTTCAACGGCAATTCAACCACCGGCCGTCAACGTAAGACCGATCCTCGCCCACTCCAACGGCAATTCAACCACCGGCCGTCAACGTAAGACCGATCCTCACCCACTCCAACGGCAATTCAATCCCCGGCCGTCAGCATAAGACCGGTCCTCGCCCACTCCAACGGCAATTCAACCACCGGCCGTCAACGTAAGACCGGTCCTCGCCCACTCCAACGGCAATTCAATCCTGGCCCGCGTCAACGTAAGACCGGTCCTCGCCACTCAACGGCAATTCAAGAAGGAGCCAACACCTCCCGGTAGAATATCAAGGCACGAGACGCCTCCCGAAAATGCCCGACGGCGGCAATTCCGTAGGAGCCAACACCTCCCAAAGACGAATATCAAGGCACAAGACGCCTCCAAACGCTCAACGACAATCTCAACCACCGGCCCTCAAAAGAGGGTCCGAAGTCATCTTCCCAACGAGAAAAGGGCCCTACAAGGTCACGCATTCCCAGCAATTCAAGCACCTGCGGTCGGTGTAAGCCCGAACCTCGCCCACTTCGACGGCAACGCAAGCACCGGCCCATCAAAGTAAGCCCGAGCTCCTCCCAACAAGTCAAAGGAAGTCATACAAGACTCGCATATCCTCAAAGACTGACCATCATCCTTGCCCACTAACGGCAAAACAAGCACAAGAAGGAGCCAACACCTCCGAGTACAAGTCCCAAGGCACGAAGCGCCTCCAAAATGCCAAATGGTGAAGCAATCACCGGCCGTCATCCTTGCCCACTTCAACGGCAACGCAAGCACCGGCAGTCATCGTAAGTCCAACCTTCTACTCAACATGCAAAAACACAAAGGCATCTACGCCTCTCGCAATCAAAGCACAAGGCAGCCATACCTCCACAACTGCGGCTAGAAGACTATTCAAAGTCCTCGCGCATAACATCAACTGCCGCCAGAAGACGATTCAAAGTCCTCCAGCGTGGCACCAACCGCCGCCAGAAGACGATTTAAAGTCCTCCAGCGTGGCACCAACTGCGGCTAGAAGACGATTCAAAGTCCTCGCGCATAACATCAACTGCGGCTAGAAGACGATTCAAAGTCCTCGCGCATAACATCAAGCTCGCCGCCGAGAAGACGATTCAAAGTCCTCCCGGCGTGGCACCAACCGCCGCCGTAAGACGATTCAAAGTCCTCAGTGGCACCAACCGCCGCCAGAAGACGATTCAAAGTCCTCCCGCGTGGCACCAACCGCCGCCAGAAGACGATTCAAAGTCCTCCCGCGTGGCACCAACTTGTAAGTGCTCCAATTTGAGCTTGTTAGAATTTTCGTTAGAAAATTAACGAAAGTTATAACATTTCTAACAATTCCTAACTATCCTAACATTTCTAACAAAGTGAGGGTAAAATGGGCATTGTTATTTAAGGTTAAACCTTAAAAAGAATCTTAAAAAGAAAAACAAAAGAATAAAACCACAAATAGAAATCTTTGGAAACATAATGCATTTGGTCAATTTGAATTTTGAAAAAGATTATTCCTTGTGTCCAAAGCCTGAAGCAGCAATTAATGAACAGTGCACGCGACTGGATCCATCCGCGCGGACATCTTTGCTATTTTCAGAGGGCTATAAATTGAGCCCTCCAGTCACAAAAATAAAGAGGAAGAACACATTTTGCACCGAACCTCTGGCGAAATATAGAGAGAAAACAGTGAGAATTCACTTGAATTGTCACCATTTTCTCTCCAATCTTTCCCAACTTATACTCATCCAATCACTCTCATATTAAAGCCCTAAACACTCATACACTCAAGCCAAACACTCAAGAACACAAGGAAGATTGGTAAACCCTCCTCCTCCTAACCCTAAATCTCAACCATGCATGCATCTTCAAACTACAAAATGTAGTTCTTTCATCTTCTTTCTCTAGATCTAAGAAGATCACCATGGAAGACCATCTCCATGGATGATCTTCTACAAAGATCAAAATTATTTTTAAGCTTTATTACTTTCTTGCAAAGAAAACTCATTTTCAAAACCCTAAAAACCATTTTCAAGCATAAAATCTTGATTTCAAAGGATAAAATTCCCCTTCCCAAGCAAATGAAATGCTTAGTCCTAATGTACCCCAAGGATGGTTTGGTATAGTTGATTCACCACTAAAATGTCTAGTGATCACTAACCAAAACCTAGGGAAATGGGGACAAGCATGGATGCAAAACCCCCCTTAAAATCATATTTTCTTTCTTGAGAAGTTGCTGTCCAGTAGCAATTTTCTCAGACCTCAGTCCATGGTCTTAATTTTTGGACACAGATGAACTTGGAATTTGGTGTTGACTACAAAATACTTTTTGTAGCCAACATCCAGAGCTTTCCAGACATATTTTTACCTTATTTTTTGGGTGAGTAAAACTCCTCTTTTCAAATTTTCTTTCAGAGGCTAGTTCATCAGCTTCTGAGAATCCAGATCTCATATCTGAGGTTTCCAGAAGGTTTTGACCCCTCAAATCTTCTCCAAAATTGAAAATTCCTTCTCACAAACTTTATTTAAGGTGTCTAGAACAACTTTCATTCTCTGAGTTTATCCAGATTATGAAGTTTTAAGACCCTTGAATCCCTTTTAAAATCAAAGGTCCACTGCCTTTTTCATTCTGGCAGAAATGGCTCTCAACTTCAAAAGGTCTTTTGAGTACCAAATCTCAATCCAAAAATCTTCCAAAAAATCATGGGATCAGTTTAAAGTCTTAAAAAGATATCCCAATTTTTACTTTTCTGAGTTTCAACTTATTTTGGCCAAAACACACACACACACACACACAAATGATTTTCAGCTTGGAAGACTCGTTTTACGAGGCGCGTCGGGTGCACACTAACGTCCTTCCCGACGCGTAACATGACCTCCGAACCTAAATCTCTGATCTCGGGCTTTTTCAAAGTTTTGACCCTCAAAATTAAAATGGCGTGGCGACTCCGTTTTCCGGTTTTATTTGGTTTTCAAAGAAACGCAAAAATCGAAATTTTCCGCGAATGGCAACATCATCACGGTGGCGACTCCGGCGGGGACTAAGCTTTTTAATAAAAAATGGTATTCGGTATATTGGTGGAAACCACTAAATTTCCCGTTATCGCCTCCTAACACGAGTCGGGGATAAATTGTGGTCTAACAATCCCACGTACCGGTATCACCGTTTTCAAAAAAAAAAAAAAGCTTTTGAGGGTCAAGCTTCCGTCCGGCTTTGAAAATCATTTTTGTGTGTGTGTTGATTTTTGCACAGGTTTTCATGTTGTTTTGGCCGCCTCGGAGAAAGTCAAAATTTTATTTGTCGGAATAATGTCCCTAAGCTGTTGGAATTTTCGTGCTTACGTGCTTATGTGCTCATAAAAAAATCAAAAAAAAAAAAAAAAGGGATTTTCAAAAAAAAAGAAAATTTCCAAAAAAATCATGCATCATATTTTTAAGACACATAAAAAATCTCTATTTTACTCGGAAAAAGAATATAGGCTGCTTGCACACTACGCGCACGTGACCGTACACTTTGCACACTACGTCCTTAACCGGGAAATCCTTGTCGCGGTCCGTTTGGTCTTATTACGCCTCTCGGATGAGCACGGGACTACCCAAACATCCCATGGAGCCTCGTGTCGACCATGCACTTGTCAGTGACACACTTTGTCAGAGACCCGGTTGGTTTTTAGTCCAGTGCGTTGTCATGCCTGTCCGTGTATAGACCTTTCCTTTCAAGCCTTTGTCGGCATACCGACTCAATATCTTTCGGGTCCCTAATCGGTCGAAGTTACGCCGGTTTTCCGCCGCGAGACTTTGACCAAGATATTGATCGGCGCCTTGACTTCGGTTCGGCGGCACAAATTATACAACGACTCCCGGCATTGACCTTTGAGTCATCAAGGATTAATGACTATTCCATGCCTAATTACGGCTTAGCGACGACAAGTCAAGATCAATCGTGGACGCTTATCGGTCCAAATCATGCCGAGCTTTTTGTCGAGCCCTCGGACATGATCTTGACTTTCGACGTCGGCTTTGTCCGTAATTTACATCGAATGCTCGTTAAGACTCGATTACCCGCCGAGACTTTTAGGATCGTTTTTCTTTCGGTCGGTGGGACCCGCTTGCCCTATAGGACCCTCGCCGGGGTGTCCACCTGGGAGGTCGAAATACGGGTGGAATACGAGGGGCTTATAGACGTAGTGACGGGGCCCAGCGATCCAGGAATCGAGTAGTTTGCGAAAAAGAAGAGCAATCTTTTCCAACCGATTAGGATAATAAAACATGTTTTAAGTAAACGTGAACAAATAAGCGCATGTTGCATGAGCCTAAAGCCCAAACACCTACCCTCCTTCCATTCCCGGACATCGAACCTTCATGTCCTTTCCCCATGACTCCGCACAAAGCTTGGTTTCGGGCACCGGGTCACCGTTTGATCAGGTTGGGAAGAGTCAGCGCATTGTCGGCTTCGCCATTTGTTCCGACTCGGGTTTCGAGAATGTGCGCATCGGCCGGTAATGATGGGGATAACGTCACTCCGCCTCCGGGACCCCTCGAACAGAGCAACGGTGGAATCGGTTAGCGAACGAGATGAGGTTACGACAGAAACACGGCTAAACGGCCTTATGGAAGCTATTAAGAGTCACGGTCGGCCGCCGGCCTCAATCCGGATGGCACCTTCACCGTGGAAGAAGACGAGGATGCCAACCCCACTCTCGGTCGCCACGATTACACCGAGGATGCCGCCACCCACCTCCTATGGTGCCACTACCCAGAACCCGTGCTCCTCGATTTTCGGGTCGGCCCGGCTCCCAACCACGAGACCACGGATCCATACGGCAGACGGCACAAATCGGTGGGGGCAAAATCGGTACGGAATGTCTTCTCATGGTTGGGGCTATCTCGGAATGCCACGGCTAATCGGGATCCCTCCTCGGTTCGGAGCCGATCAATCAGGACCCTCGCGGCCAACGGCCGCGGTTCGGAATGCCGCCTGACTTGGTTACGGGCCCACGGTCGGGAGCCTCCTCGAGCAGTACTAGTTCGGTTGCTCCTCACACAAATCCATTCCTCACTGAGACTTCTATGGGTTACCAAGCCTCCATCCCGGTGTCATCCGAATCACCGGGACCGCAGTACCGGGTTACACACCTTCACCTGGCGGCCACGCAATTCAACAATCGGGACGGCGGCCACACTCGAAGCCTACTTACGGGCCCCACTCTGGAAATCCAAGTTATCCGGCCACATCGGGGCTGCCCCCACCTACTTTGCCGGTTGAAAATCAACGGCAAGCCGCGAGGTTCTATCCTTTTGCTCGAGGCTCCTACTCATGCTCCCAGGGTAACTCGGCCCGGGACGGAGTTTTCACCTACGTCCGGACCGGCCGTTCCCTCCACCGATCTGCCTCCGGTGGTAGCTCCTCTCTCTAGCTCGGCCACTAGCTTGAATGCCATGGTTCCGCCACAAGACCCTCATCGGCTGGTTCATGGAACAACACAAGGAAATGAAAGCGCGAGATCGCCAGCGGCGCAGAAGTACGCCTTAGGCCTACGGACCGGACTCCATTGTTCCTCTCCCCACAAATTCGTGATGCCAAATCTGGATCTCTTTGATGGGGCTTTGCATGTCCCAAAACCCATTTGGACACATATACCTTGGCGATGAAAGCCAAAGGATGTACCAATCAGGCGGTTGGCCGACTATTTGATCTATCCTTGAAGTCCGAGTGCCTTAAAATGGTTCTTCCGTTTGAAACACGAAGCCGGGGCCACATGGGACCAGATTACCAATGCCTTCACGAGAAATATAAGGCCAACTTGGAATGGGAAACAAATAGGGTTGACCTACAAACAACGGTGCGGCGTCTGATGAGAATGTTGGGGACTTCTACAAGCGGTGGAATGCGAAACTCGGTGAAATGGCCATCCCTCCTTAGAAGAGGAACAAGCTGGACATCTTCCGGTCATGCTTGAAACCACATCGAGAGCCTCCTCAATCACTTCCCATACTCGAGACTTGCGGGCCATGGTTAACTCTGCGGCTAAGTTTGAAAAGGCCTACAATCGGCAGCCATTGCTGCACTGCCTACGGATATCGGGCTCCTCTGCAAACACTTGCCCCTGCTCACCAAAGGCAAAGAGACGATTAACTATGCGGGACGGGAATGTAATAACACGACTCCTTTTGCTCCCGGGGAACCGGCCGAGCCCAGGACCGCGGGTCATAAATCTCGAAAACTTTGGAATGCCTGAATGACATCTTTAGGGGGCTGGTGAAAGAAGGCTTCTTTGCGGCCTTTGGAGAATTTCCAACCCGGAAATCCGAATGCTCCGTGGATACTACAAAGTATTGTGCCTTTCATCAAGCTCACGGACATCGGCGGCTTGCTTTACTCTGAAAAAGGCAATTCGGGGGCTAATAGAGCAAGGAAAGTTGGAAGGCCCCAGGGGCCTAATATAGTCAAAAATCCGGCCAAGGAACCATAATCGGTGAATATGATTGAATGCGGAGAATCTTCGCATGCCCGGGAAGATGCTGATGAAGGTCCCCAAATACCGTGGCCAACCTCGTCGAAGATCTGGTCGGATTCCCCCTCGGCCTCGAGGATATCGAGCGAATCAACCCATCTTGGTCTCATGTCGAGACTCCTTGCAAGAATACGAGGCCCGCTATTTTTCGGGTGAAGGGAAGGCCGATACAGAAGAAGCTGGGGCTGTTCATTCGAGAACACGAAAGAACCATTTATACAAGATGGTTAGAGCAGTCAAGAAAGATTGAGCAAGAAAGTTTCCGGCAAGCACCGTCTTGGGGCTTATCGGCAAAGAGGCCGAAGAGCATGCGGAGCTAGTACACTTACGCAAAGTGGCTTTGGGAAAGCCCGAATATGATCCCGAGAACGGCGAAGAATCGGAAGAGGAGGATTCCTTCTATATCCTACACAGTGTCAAATACGTGCCACCCCTCTCACTCTTCCCCCGCAATTTACGGGAGGAGAAGGTGAGTCACAATTGCCGCTTAGGGAATGGGAACATATGACAACTTTTGCGGTTGCACGCACCCATATTCCCCAGCGGGTTTGACCGGCGTTCCCTCTCGGCCGAAATCCCGGTAGATGATTCCGATGACGAATGATGATGATGATGACGAGAGTGAAGAGCCAGCGAGGCCCGGATCCGGAAACAATGCAGGAACGATCATGCGGAAATGAGCCCATGGGAGCCGGGCACAATGGTTGGTTATCGGCAAGCGACGACGAAGAAACTTCGGAAGACGAATATGAGACCGAGGACATGAAGGCCATGAAGTTTCATGGATGCGAGCACGTGGATGTCTTAGAATTCAACACTTGCCTACCATGCTTTGGGGAAAGGGTTTTCGGGTGTCCGATCCGGGTGATAGTCGAAGATCGATCGAAAGAGGAAAATTAACTCCCATCCGCTCAAATGAGAAAATAACCATGGTTAGATCAAATCCACCCAGAACAAAGTAACACTCCTTGTCGGGGTTACCCAAGAAGAGGTCACCTTCCCCGAATGTATGTCGGCTTTCGGAGAAGTCCTAGAGCGGCATGATACCGGATGCGCCTCCCACACGAAACGCTATAATCATCTCCAACTACGAGTATTACGAAGGGAATCGAATGGGCTGCACTATACAGGGATGAGATCGAAAAGCCGCGAGTCCCGACAATAGCGACTCTTGTTGCATGATAACTATGAGCAAGGCCGGCCATGAGAGTGAATCGGAGGACGCCCTAGCTCTGTGGGCCATCCGAGAGGCAACAACACAACCCCAAACCCGAAAGCACGTGACTTGGGAAGCGGTTATAAGGGCCGCCCGGGGAAGGAGCCGGTGCGGCTCGGCCCTCCACTGTCGCTAGACTCCGTCGGAACCAATGGCCAATAGCCAAAAGGGCTCCCCATTGACCACTAGCGGCATTGAAGAAATCCGGTCAAGAGACGGCGATGAGGAAGTTAATCTGTTGACCCGATCTGGGCGAGATCTTCCAAGGAAATCCCAAGGCGAGATAAGAAGGCCGCGGACCAAGCACCAAAAGAAGATCGCCGCCCCTATGCTAAGGCAGTGAAACTCCAGGACCACGAAAAAGAGGATCCGTGCTCACCCGGTTGAAGCAAACACGAGGCCAACATTTCCCTCTGGTCTCTACTCACTTCGTCTTATCCCCATGGGCGGAAGTTTGGAAGAAAGCTGGCTCGCACTCTCGTGCCTATTGATGCTACTCCCGATGATGTGAGTACGGTGATTGGAAACATCCACTACGGGAACATAATCACTTTCACGGATCTCGACCTCCCTCAATTTGGGGGCGATCATAATGAGCCTCTCTTCATCACGATCAATTTGGATGAACGACGCCTCCTCGGGTCCTGGTTGATAATGGGTCAGGAATGAACATTCTTCCAAAGCAAAGATCATGAGCTTGCTTGATATCAAGACTACGAGACTTGAAGCCTTCTTCTCTCACGGTCAAAGCTTACGACTCAACATCCGGCGAGTCCTCGGAGTTGCTACTTTAGACCTCTGGTTTGGACGAAATTGATACCTATGGAATTCCGGGTTATCGACATCCCGATTACTTTCAATGCCTCTTGGGAAGACCTTGGCTGCACCAAGTCAAAGGGGTCGCCTCAAGCCTCCACCGGTGTGTGAAATTCGTCTCGAATGGGGATCGACGACCATTTACGGGGATTTAGTCACTTTAGAGGGCACGGATACGGGCGGAATACCTATTACGGAAATCAAACATGATGAGGAAGGTCACATGCTAACGGGCTTCACGGTCGAGCCTCCCAAGGCCCAAGTGTGCAACATAGATCTGACGGTCACTCGGGATAAAATCCCACCGGTCTTGAAAATGATGAGAAAAATGAGCTATCTACGGCCTCGGTGCAGGGAAGCGCCAACAAGGAACTTTCAAACTCATCGAAGTAAAAGGACAAAATACTCGCCACGGCACAGGATATGAGGCCTCCCGGTGGACCGCAAAGGGAAAAAGATTTGAAGGCGCCACGAGGGAAAGGTCCGGCCGACAATCCCAAATCTCTCCCCTTCGAGTCCTAATTTGGGTGACTACTTTGTAAAGGGTCCCACACAACCGGGAAACATCCACGAGCCCACTCCTACGGCGGGATGGCTAAAGCTACGAGGATAGCCTCAACAAGTTCGGAGGAACCAAGGCTAACCCGGTCCGTAGAATGTTCCTGGACCTACCCAAGATACACAGGGCTACCACTGCCATGAAAAGTGAGTATACCTTCGGGCGTGCACGACCTGGTGGAACAGGTTCGAGAAGCTCACAACCACTATTCCCTACTGCCCGGGAAGATCAGAAACACGAGTTCGAATTGGCGCGGTGCCAAAAGCTAAGGCCACGGAATTTCCCTCGAGATGATTGGGATGGTACGATTATGCGACGGCAATTGTTCGAAGAAAAAGTCCAGTGCCGGACACGATTGATCTTGGCTCGGTCCAAGAGATGATAGCGGCAATTGAGAAAGGAAAACAAAAACAGCACAGTTCCCGAGTCATAAGGCCACCAATAGCGATGCTGCTAAAGAATTGGGAAACTCTCTCAGGCCCATCCGCGACCAAGGAGGAAATGATCACCAAGCTTGGATTGGTCCCCCGTCCCTTTGTGTCAATCTAGGACAAGTCCTCCCAGTCTCTCTCTGTTAAGATCAAGTCTCTAGGGTCGTCCGACGGCCTTACGCCTGAAGACTAAAAGTCTGTAGCAAGCGCTGTACCCCCTTTCGTTTTCAATGAAATGACGAACCTTTTTGAGTATCCCTTGATTGCCACTTTAAATTAATTAATAAAATTTTTTTTTAATAATAATTCATTAGATAAAGAAGCAGACACATTAAACAAAAAAAAAAATCAAACAACAAAAAAAAATCTTTAAGCAGGTTGTCCGGGAAGAGGAAAATCGAGCCCAAGTAGAAGAGATTTTGACGAGTGTGAATTTGGGAGCTGCGGAAGAGCCTAAAGAGCCTTGATTGGTCATTTCTTCGAAGGAAGTGGAAAGGATGCTACGCAAAGTCCTACAAAATCCTCAATTCAAAGAAAGTTGCCCTCTTCATCAAAGAAAACATCATGTGCGGATACGGGTTGCCGGCCAAAATCATCTCGAGATAATGGATCCCACTTCGAAGGGGAATGTGAAAAGCTTCTGGCGGAATTCCGAATAACCCGTCACAAGTCATCTCCTACGGGCCCCAAACCAACGGAGCCGTCGAAGCGGCAAACAAGACTCTGGAAAATATCATCAGGAAAATGGCTGTCGGGCGAGAGATTGGCCCGAGAAGTTACACTGGCACTGCTGGGGCTACGAGAACATCGGTCGAACGGCAAGCGGGGAAACACCTTTTGCCCTCACATACGGAATGGAAGCCGTACTCCCAATCGAGTGGAAATCCCCTCGCTCCGTATATTTGGAAAGCCGGATCAACGAGGTCGAATGGCTCCAAAGTCGCCATGATGAATTGGCCCTACTAGACGAACGCCGGTTGAAGGCCATGGAACACATCCGAGCCTACCAAGGAAGAATGGCGAGCCTTCGACAAGAAAGTAAAGCATCGGGAGATCCGAGAAGGTGATCTCGTTCTAAAAGAAAAGCCCCGGTCCGTATCAACCCTCTCGGCAAATGGGAGCTGTATGGGTCGGGCCATATGTCGTCCGGAAGATCTTCTCAGGAGGAGCCATGCAGCTTCGCGAGACCTCGACGGGAATCCCTTTGTACACCCCGGTGAATGGTGACAAAGGCACAACGCGAGATACTACGCGTAAAAAAAAACAAAAAAAAAAAAAAAAAAAAAAAAAAAACAAAAAAAAAAACAACAAAAAAAGAGTGCTAAAAGAGTAATACTCAACTAGGTTAGAAACCCGAGAAGGGCGGCCTAGGTAAAAAACGGGGTTGCACCAAAAAAAACAAAAAAAAAAACAAAAAAAAAAAAAAGTGCTAAAAGAGTAATACCCAACTAGGTTAGAAACCCGAGAAGGGCGGCCTAGGTAAAAAACGAGGTTGTACCAAAAAAAAACAACAACAAAAAAAAACAAAAAAACAAAAAAGAGAGTTCACGGGTTGAACTACGAAGACTGAGCTCCTCAAAATGAGGGAACGTAGAGCGGCGGAAACGGTTCGGTCTAAAGCACAAATAAAAGCCATACTTTGGCATCAATACAATTGGTCGAGACCATGAAAGCGTCTCGAAAAACTCTAAAGCAATTCAAATATTCATTACAAGTTAAAAGCTCTTTGATGAGTCTAAGCCCGATTCATTCCTACAACCGGCAACCCGCTAAAGGAAAACTAAGATACATAATGTGTCACATGGCAAGAAAGGGATACTCGGAAACCTCAGTAGTCACTCCAAGCCACTCGTCGGCCTCTCCCTTCTTCTTCCCCCTCCGAGTCTTTCTCTTACGAACCGGAAAAATGTCGGTATTCCTCCTACCAAGCTCTGGTATAGGAACAGGGGTCTATCAAACCGGCCTCCGTCGGGGCCTTAGTAGCCCTAGCGTCATCCCTCATCTCCCGTAACCTAGGCGGTAACATAGGAGCCCTCCTCTCCCGTCTCTTGACGTAAGCCTCATAATCGCCGCGGCGTCTCCGCTCCCTGTCGCGAGGATTGGCCCTCGCCTCGGCCCCTCCTCCTCTCGAAACAGTCGGGTCCTCCGCACCCATAATGACCTCACGCCGCCTCAAAATAGCCACTGAGTCCCTCCTGCATGCCCCTCGTACCAATCCAGGTACCAAGTGGTCAAGAACACCGGTCTCGGACGCTCGAGAATGACCCGAGGAGGAAAGGCATCATACCTCCATGCTCGGGAAAGAAATGGAAACACCGAGGGATCATCCATGGAAACAGGAGCCACCACCCCGGTGGCTACATCATCAAAGCCCTCCAAAGGAACCCGCTCCAAGCCAAACCGCCTAAGGACCAGAGCCGGAATGTAGAAACCGGACCGAGAAAGCCCGGAAGCATAACCACATGGGACCCGTCCCGAAGCACTGCGCGAGTCTCCACCCGCCAATGAGGCACCAACCATCTGATATCTTCGGCCGGCGACCCGCCATCCAACGCTCCCACGAGCCCCGATCATCAAAATCTACATCAACACCTCTCCCGGCAAAAGTCCAAGGCTCGATCATATCGAGGTTTCCCGAAGAACCCCAAACGCTCCATCGCCCACAGTGGTCAAGAGAAACGGGCCGCCTCGCGCATGTACCGCCGTCCGGTAGCTAACTGTCGAGAGCATGAAAAGTCTCCCCAAGAATCAAAGGAACGACATCTCTCGCCTGTGCGACAATGAACGACAACATCCAGCAGAGACCGATGGCGCATCCCAAAGGAATAGACCATGCGAACAGTGGTGCCAAACATACAAAGTGCAAAGGCATCCCAATAGGCATCATCCACCAAACCTAGGCCCCTAAATCTGTCGGGAAGACCGGAAATATCGAGATGATCGGGATCGCGGATCATACCTTGCGCTTTCCTCCGGGAAAGATGAAGGAGGACGCACAACGTCAACAAAAGAAGCTCCTCCGGCAAAGGGAACCGCTATCTCTTCCACCTCCGGACCTCCAAGCAAGGCCCGAAATTCTTCCACAGTCGGAACAATCTCGTTGAAGGAAAGGCAAAAGACATGCCTTCTAGTATCCCAAAACGAAGAAGAAGCTCTTAAGAGGTCATAATCCGGAACCAATTCTTTGAGAGACCACAAGCATCGTATCTTGTACCTTTCTTCAAAGAATGATCTTCTCTCATGCATGATCTCCCTACACCACTCCTTGAACTTTTCAAAGAACAACATTTGCCTTTCTTTGGACAATTTTGGAGAATTTTTGGCCATTTCCATGGTTTTTCTCTCTTTCTCCCCGAAAATGGCTGTTTGGACTGGAGGTTGAAGAGGATATTTGAATTTGAAATAAAGCAAGACCAGTCCGAACCAAAATTAAAGGACAATGTCGATGCGCCCCATCCGCGCGGATGGGATTGCTTTCCCAAAAAAAAAAATCTGCAACAGTCCAAGCTGCTACACCAAAAGAGGAATATTCCGTCCCGGTTGCTCGAAACCTGTGCAAAAACCTCCCCAAACCAGTCCATATACCAAACACCCTTGCAAAAAAAAAAAAAACCAAGGCTCATGCAACACTGCATTCATATTGCATTGCATTCATAAAATAAAATCCTAAATTATTACATTCCAAAAAAAAAAAAAGAGAGTGTGCATAAAAAAAAAAACAAACAAACATAAATAAAATCCTAAATTATTACATCCAAAAAAAAAAAATGTGCATAATCTGTACAAATCTAAATCTCAAAAAAAAAAAATCAATCGGAGTCTCCAGCACCCGATGTCTCCCCGCCCTCTTGCGACTCGGGCCCGCTCCTCAGGAGCCCCGAAAATCTCAGCTCGTAATCGTCCTCGTCTCCGTGAGAGAGGCTCGTCAGACCAACCGCACGTCCGATAGGGCAAGCCGAGATCTCGCGAAAAGTCATATCCGAAGGCGAAGGCGTCGGACTCCTGCACATACGAAGACGACCCGCCATGCTGCCATACGTGTCCCTGCCCGTGTGGATCCCCGAGAATGACGTGATCCGAAGGCAACACCGCACGAGGATCAAGGAGAGGAGACAAAGGAGTCTCTGAAGGAAGTCTCCGAGCGAATAGGGAAGCCTCCCGTCCGACTGTGCGCCGCGCCGTGGTCGCCGCTCTAGCTCGAGGAGCCCCGCAAGCGACCATCCTCCCGATGAATCTCTTGGCCCCGATCACTTGCTTCGTCGCCTTCTCGACGACCACCTCCGAAACCGCACAAAAGCAAAAGCGTCAAAAAAAGAGGTGATGCTAAAGATGATGAAACAAAGGAAAGAAAAGAAGGGGAAAAGGTGAAACCATACCTTCATACCCTGACGAGGCCGGAAAGCTCGTGGAAGTCGCTCGGGCCGAGGGATTCGCACCCTCAATCGGACCCCATCCCGGATATAGGAAAAATCCGTCCGAGGGTACCGCGGGATCCCAAGCCCCTCCCTATCCGTAACTCCGAGGCATCCTCGCCTCCTCAAGACGAATGTCGCATACGGCTCAATCGCCACGAAGTCCGAGAAGTGCCGACCGCCGTAATCATCCCAGTCACTGACCGATCGCTCGGGTGCATCATATCGGCGGGAGGCTCCACCGGTGTCCTCAAAGGCGAGTTCACGCCATGCCGGCGCGTCACCCTCTCTCCTGCATAATATGCATCGCAGGTCGACCCTCAAAATCCTCCGCCGCACCGTCCCGCATCTCGCCGCCCTTCACCGCGCTTACCTCAAAGCGATCCTGTGGGAAGAATATCATCCCCTCATCCGTCTCGGCCTCCGTCAAAGGAAGGCAATCCGCGCACCCGAGAGTCGTACGCCCCCGGAGCTTATCTTCTCCCGGCATGCTTGGACCAAGACCGCATGGCCTGATACGCCCGACGTACTCCGCCGGCCGCCGCCACACCGTGACGTGGAAAAACTCCAACGCCCATACCTGCGAAAGGTAAAAATCCAATCAATCCAGGGCAAAAGAAAAGTGCGTGCTCAAAAAAAAAAAGAGAGGGAAAGCAAAAAGAGAGCTTATACCTCTGTGGCAAACTCGAAGCAAGACAAGGAGCTCACAGCCTTCCCACTGTACCTATCAAGAGCAAAATAAAGCTCGCCACCCGGCCTCTCCCCACGAGACATCTCCGCCGTCTCCATGTCCTCCAAGGACCTCAAGAAGGCAAAGACCGCCGTCCCTCAAAGCATGCCCAAAGAGGGTGCTCGAGAAAGGCAAACCACAAGAAGGCCCCGGCACCTGATCGGCGCCTATCCTCTCCTCCCCACCTCATAACTCGCTATGGTCTCCACGATCTTGCCGTAGACCACGGCATACTCCATCCCCATCCCCTTTTTGGGAATAGGGGAAAATCCTGCAAGAGCTCGCAGACGGCATCGCCGTAGCCATCCCGCCACTCAATGCCGCATCCATTAAAGGACAGCCCGTAATCGCAAAGCATAGTCGGAGGGCGTAACCGTAGCCTCGCCCCGTAAGAAGTGGAAGGTGTGGGTCGCGTCCCACCAAGCCGCGCCGCAGCAAACATCAAGCTCCTTGCTCTTAGGGAACTTGACCAGCCCCCTCAAGCACTCGACGAACTCCCAGAGCCCCGTCTCGACAACAATCCGTCTTGACTCGCAAAGCTCCTCGGCCCGCATCCTAAGCCGATCCCACAAGTCAATCACGCACTCCACCGATCCTCGAGTCTTCATCTTGTTCACCAAGCTCCGTCACAAAACGGTTTCCGCCCGTAAAAAAAAAAAAAGAGAGAAATGTCAAAAGATTGCATTTGCATTTACATTAAAAAAAAAAAAAAAATTCGACAAAGATAACAAAGATACAATGAGCATAGCCCCATTTTTCTCGCATGAAAGAAAACAATTTTCAGCAAGTCCCAATGCATTCATCAAAAAAAAAAAAAAAAAAGATGCATTCCTACGGAAGTAAAAACTCCGTCCCATTTTCAACAAAAAAAAAATGCATACATGCATATCATCCATCTTACATGCAACGGGAGGAAAAATCCGTCCCACTTTTCAAAAAAATCCTAAACATACATACATCTCATATTGGCAAAATGCCCATTCTTTCCAAACAAAATGCATGCATTGCATCATCATTCATCAATATCAAAATTCAATTTCAAAAAAAAAAAAATCATCATCAAAGAACATGCAATATTCAATTTCAAAAAAAAAAATCACAATTCTTCGAATTTTCACATGTAATTTTCGAATTAAAAAAAAAAGTGTGGCAAAAATGCCAATTCTTTTTCCCAAGCAAAGTGCACATTTTGGGTTACTCATATACTCATTACAACATGCAAAGCATCAAAATCAAGATTCAAAGCGAAGAACATCAATCATTCGAATTTTCAAAAAAAAATTTCAAAAAATCACCCAAAATTTCCAAACAAGAAATCAACAAAGGGATCAAAGGGTTTCAAAGTATACCGTTCGAAGATGCGGATCCGAAGCCCAATGTTGCCAAGCATCGGGGTAATGCTCCTCCTCAACCGATTGCGAAAGATTGTAATGCCTCCTCATCCTGACGAGCTCCACCGCCTCTCCGCTACCGGGCCACGTCCTGGCCTTGAAAAGCGCCTTTCCCGTGTTCCATTGCTCAAAATCGAAAGAAATCGGAAGATTTTTGAAGCTTTTGGCCAAAAATGGCGGATTACGTAATTTTCTCTCTCTCTCGTAATTTTCCGCAAAACCGAATGGGGAAGAAGAAAAGGGCGTCCCCTAATTAATACCCCGGTTTTCAAACCCTATCCGCGCGGATAGGATTGCAAGGGTCAAAATGACCCTTTTGCCCCTTAAAATTTCGTGACTCGCAATTCGCCCCAACTTGACAGAGTTAACCAAAGTTAACCAAAGTCGGCCCTTGTCAAGAAAATCATCCTCAAGTCAAACGTAAGACCGAGTGCCCCGAGAAAGATAACGAGATCCCGTATCTTTCATCAAAATTACCCTGCTAGCCAAACGTAAGACCGAGTGCCCCGAGAAAGATAACGAGATCCCGTATCTTTCATCAAAATTACCCCGCAGTCAAACGTAAGACCGAGTGCCCCGAGAAAGATAACGAGATCCCGTATCTTTCATCAAAATCACCCCTAGTCAAACGTAAGACCGAGTGCCCCGAGAAAGATAACGATATCCCGTATCTTTCATCAAAATTACCCCGACAGTCAAACGTAAGACCGAGTGCCCCGAGAAAGATAACGAGATCCCGTATCTTTCATCAAAATTACCCCGGCAGCCAAACGTAAGACCGAGTGCCCCGAGAAAGATAACGAGATCCCGTATCTTTCATCAAAATTACCCCGGCACAAACGTAAGACCGAGTGCCCCGAGAAAGATAACGAGATCCCGTATCTTTCATCAAAATTACCCGCAGCCAAACGTAAGACCGAGTGCCCCGAGAAAGATAACGAGATCCCGTATCTTTCATCAAAATCTTCCCTGCTAGTCAAACGTAAGACCGAGTGCCCCGAGAAAGATAACGGATCCCGTATCTTTCATCAAAATCATCCCAGCCAAACGTAAGACCGATTTCCTGCACGAGTACGTCCGATTTTCCCTCAAAGAAAGGCTAACGAAATCCCCAAAGAAAGTTAACGGAATCCCAAAAGCCAGCGAGATCTCGATTAGTACTCGAACTACGAAAGGGCTTGATTCCCACTAGTGGATACGTAGGTAGCCTATCATTAGGTCCAAATTTCTCGACCAAAATGGTCACCCTCTCCTTCGGCAGCAGACGAAGTCCACCGAAAGGCCATTTCAAATCAAGGTCCGAGGCACCTGAAACGCCATCACCAAGGTCCGAGGCACCTAAAACGCCATCTCCAAGGTTCGAGGCACCTAAAACGCCATCTCCAAGGTTCGAGGCACCTAAAACGCCATCTTCAAGGTTTGAGGCACCTAAGACGCTATCACTAGAAAGCGATAAATCACAAAAATCCCCAAAGCAGACGGATACCCGTCAAACCAAAAATGGTCATTCCTATCCTCACAGAGCGGATAGCCATCGACCAAAAATGGTCATCTCTTATCCCCAAAGCAGAAGTTTCTTTCCAAAGAACCGACCGTAGAACTCGCTCATCGTGTTCGAGGCACCTAAAACGCCATCATCTCCGTGGTCAAAGACCCGAACTACGATCGGCTTGATTCCCATTCGGGATACGTAGATAGCCTATCGCTAGGTTCACCCACCCGATCACTCGATCATCCCGCCAAATATGGAGCCCATTCTTATCGACGACCCCGCTTCCTTCGAAAGCGCCGTCGCCGAGGGGCTACCGTAAGTGCTCCAATTTGAGCTTGTTAGAATTTTCGTTAGAAAATTAACGAAAGTTATAACATTTCTAACAATTCCTAACTATCCTAACATTTCTAACAAAGTGAGGGTAAAATGGGCATTGTTATTTAAGGTTAAACCTTAAAAAGAATCTTAAAAGAGAAAACAAAAGAATAAAACCACAAATAGAAATGCCGGAAACATAACTGGCCGGTCAATTTGAATTTTGAAAAAGATTATTCCTTGTGTCCAAAGCCCGAAGCCGCAATTAATGAACAAAGGCACGCGATCGGATCCATCCGCGCGGACATCTTTGCTATTTTCAGAGGGCTATAAATTGAGCCCTCCAAATACAAAAAATAAAGAGGAAGAACACATTTTGCACCGAACCTCGGCGAAATATAGAGAGAAAACGGTGAGAATTCACTTCAAGAATTGTCACCATTTTCTCTCCAATCTTTCCCAACTCATACTCATCCACTCACTCTCATATTAAAGCCCTAAACACTCATACACTCAAGCCAAACACTCAAGAACACAAGGAAGATTGGTAAACCCTCCTCCTCCTAACCCTAAATCTCAACCATGCATGCATCTTCAAACTACAAAATGTAGTTCTTTCATCTTCTTTCTCTAGATCTAAGAAGATCACCATGGAAGACCATCTCCATGGATGATCTTCTACAAAGATCAAAATTATTTTTAAGCTTTCTTACTTTCTTGCAAAGAAAACTCATTTTCAAAACCCTAAAAACCATTTTCAAGCATAAAATCTTGATTTCAAAGGATAAAATTCCCCTTCCCAAGCAAATGAAATGCTTAGTCCTAATGTACCCCAAGGATGGTTTGGTATAGTTGATTCACCACTAAAATGTCTAGTGATCACTAACCAAAACCTAGGGAAATGGGGACAAGCATGGATGCAAAAAACCACTTAAAATCATATTTTCTTTCTTGAGAAGTTGCTGTCCAGTAGCAATTTTCTCAGACCTCAGTCCATGGTCTTAATTTTTGGACACAGATGAACTTGGAATTTGGTGTTGACTACAAAATACTTTTTGTAGCAAACATCCAGAGCTTTCCAGACATATTTTTACCTTATTTTTTGGGTGAGTAAAACTCCTCTTTTCAAATTTTCTTTCAGAGGCTAGTTCATCAGCTTCTGAGAATCCAGATCTCATATCTGAGGTTTCCAGAAGGTTTTGACCCCTCAAATCTTCTCCAAAATGAAAAATTCCTTCGCACAAACTTTATTTAAGGTGTCTAGAACAACTTTCATTCTCTGAGTTTATCCAGATTATGAAGTTTTAAGACCCTTGAATCCCTTTTAAAATCAAAGGTCCACTGCCTTTTTCATTCTGGCAGAAATGGCTCTCAACTTCAAAAGGTCTTTTGAGTACCAAATCTCAATCCAAAAATCTTCCAAAAAATCATGGGATCAGTTTAAAGTCTTAAAAAGATATCCCAATTTTTACTTTTCTGAGTTTCAACTTATTTTGGCCAAAACACACACACCCCCACACACACACAAATGATTTTCAGCTTGGAAGACTCGTTTTTACGAGGCGCGTCGGGTGCACACTAACGTCCTTCCCGACGCGTAACATGACCTCCGAACCTAAATCTCTGATCTCGGGATTTTTTCAAAGTTTTGGCCCTCAAAATTAAAATGGCGTGGCGACTCCGTTTTTCCGGTTTTATTTGGTTTTTCAAAGAAACGCAAAAATCGAAATTTTCCCGCGAATGGCAACATCATCACACAACTGCGGCTAGAAGACGATTCAAAGTCCTCGCGCATAACATCAACTGCGGCTAGAAGACGATTCAAAGTCCTCGCGCATGACATCAAACCTCAGCCAGAAGACGATTCAAAGTCCTCAAACATGGCGCAACCGCAATCAGAAGACGATTCAAGTCCTCACAACTATCTCCGGCCCGGAAGGCCTTAAACCACCCGATTAGGAAAATCGTAAAATTTCCATCCCAGGACACCACCACGTCCTCACAATTGACCTCGGCGGTCACCACATTTCAGGACACCACCACGTCCTTACCACTGACCTCGGCGGTCACACAACACTTCAGGGCACCACCACGCCCGCACTCACAGGTTTCACGACATCTGAACTACGACCAGGCTTGATTCCCGCCAGGGATACGTAGGAATCCTATCACAGGGTCCAGCCATCGACCTATGCGGTCACCCAGGACACCACCACGTCCTCACCACTGACCTCGGCGGTCACGCGACACTTCAGGGCACCACCACGCCCACATAACACTCACCACACACCCGAACTACGACCAGGCTTGATTCCCGCCAGGGATACGTAGGAATCCTATCACAGGGTCCAGCCTACTGACCTAAACGGTCACACAATAGGACACCACCACGTCCTCACACTGACCTCCCCGGTCACATTATCTCCCAGCACGCGATCCAGATTAGGACCCTTATCTTATCGGCGACCCCACTTCTTTCATAAGTGACGTCGTCGAGGGGCTTCTGTAAGTACCCCAATCTGGATCACACCTTTTCAAACACACGGGAAACACCGCAGACTCATCAACGCAGTCTCGACGACCCCTCTCACTCAAAACCCTCTCTAAACCCCCAGCCAAACCAAGGTGATGTAAATGGGGATGTTAATTATTTTTGTATCTTTTATTATTTCATTTGTATTTTCGGATTTAATTTTAATTGGTTGATTATAGGTAGTTTTAGAATAGATTTTGAGAAGATTTACTAGTTTTTAAGTCCTATTAGGTTACTATATAGGTTAGGAATAATTTTAGAAGGTTTAGGATTCTTTTTCAAGTTTTTTGGGCACTATATTATAGGCCTTCATTGTAATTCCGAAAATTAGACTTTTATCAATTAAATTTCAGTTTGCATCCTTGCAAAACCCTTGGTCAATTGAATTACTTCATCCTTTGCACATAGATCCACCTCTTTAATGCCCAAATTCCCCTCTTCAACATGTTCTTCTTTGACCGTATCAACAATCGCTTCAGCAACAATATCTTCTTGCGCATGAACTTCTTCAATAGACAACTCACCATTAAAGACAGGAATATCCGCCCTAATCTTGGGTCGTTGATCTTGAGGAGGCACTGCCCTGGCCTCACCTTCAACATTATCCGAAGTATCCCCGCCTATCGGATCATCACGGTGGAGATTTTCCCCGCGAGGACTAGCCCGATTTCGTGGGTTGACATCACCACCACCACCTACACGCAATCCGACCAAAGCTGCCATGAGTTCCGTATGCTGTCGATCTTGGGCTGCTCTGTGCTCTCTAGCCTCTTGATCCAAACGGTCCATACGTTCCCTAGTTGCTTGATCCTGACGCTCCATACGCTCCAAGATTGCGGTAATAATGGTTAGGTTGTCTCCGTTGTCTCCACCGGAATTGGCCATCGTCCAAGGATCTCGCCTTTTCTGATACCAACTGATGTAAAGCAACGCAGCGGAATAGTAACAATAGGCTTGATCGAAATCAAGACCTTCTGCAAGGAATCGCAATTCCTTAGATAACAAGAACTTCCGAAGAAATCCTTCTGCAAGCCAATAAAATTGACCAAGGGTTTTGCAAGGATGCAAACTGAAATTTAATTGATAAAAGTCTAATTTTCGGAATTACAATGAAGGCCTATAATATAGTGCCCAAAAAACTTGAAAAAGAATCCTAAACCTTCTAAAATTATTCCTAACCTATATAGTAACCTAATAGGACTTAAAAACTAGTAAATCTTCTCAAAATCTATTCTAAAACTACCTATAATCAACCAATTAAAATTAAATCCGAAAATACAAATGAAATAATAAAAGATACAAAAATAATTAACATCCCCATTTACATCACAAGGGAGGAGCCTTTCTGGGATAAAAAGGGACAAAAGGACCTTTTGGGAATTTTCAGGAAATTGGAAAAGCAATAATGGTCCGTACGGACCTCTTTGCTTTAATAATTACTGAATCTTCTTAAAGTCCACAATATTCCCTCAAATCCCGGGGAAAATGATTACCCTCATGCTTAGTTGGTCCGTACGGACCTCTTTGCATGCAAGATGGTCCGTACGGACCTTATTGCTCAGGGGACACCATAATTACAGAATATTCACCATCATCACATATTCCCTCAAATCGAGGAAAACCAAAAAACTGGATTACCAGGGAGGTCCGTACGGACCTCTTTGCACCTAATCTGGCACTATAAATAGAGGGCTCCCCCTCCTCATTTTCAGACACCTCCCACTTCTCTCTTCCTCCCTAGGCCTTCTGGCTTCCCCTCTAAGTCCTTCCGAGGCATTCCCGGCCCCTTTCGGATCCTTCCGAGGCCTTTCGAGCCCCCTCGTGGTGCTCCGAAGCCTCCCCGAGCGCTCCCGCGACGCTCCCGCGCTGCCCCGAGGCACTCTCGAGGTACTCTGAGGCCCCTCGTGGTACTCCGAGGCCTTGCCTGGTCTTTCCTGAGGTGTCCCGGCTCTTTCCGAGTCAAACCGGGGATCCCAAACCACGCCGAAACTCTGCCCGAGTGACTCCTGTCACCACAACGCACGCCGAACCTCTGCCCGAGTGATCCCGACGATCCCCACGCACGTCGAACCTCTGCCCGAACGCAGCCTGCAACATCAACTCACGCCGAAACTCTGTCCGCAGACAACCGGCCCTTCCCGAAGCAATCCCGATCCGTACCGAACGCTTACTCCGACCTCAAACACTATTCCCAGAAGACAGAGACACAAACCAACATTGGTAAGGCTTCCTTCCATTACTATTTCAATACATTTCCATACATAGCATACAATGTAGACATCCGATACAGCATGCATTTTTAAAAAGCACACACACACACAACATTTAAAGGATATTAGGGGTATCCGAAAGACTCGTTTTTACGAGGCGACTCGGGTGAGCTCTAAGATTCTAATATTCTCTTCCCGAGGAGTCATCTGACCTCCGAACTCAAAATCTCATCACACAAAAACAGTTTAAAATTATCTTTAAACTGATGCCCTTTTTCAATGTTTTGGGCTTAATAAAAACGGCGTGGCGACTCTACAAAATGCGAAAACAAACGGCGGGACCAAACCGCCGCCAACGCGAAAGATGCCAGATGCCGGGGCTGTGAAGCCTATTCGGATTCGGGCTATTTCAATAGTGTTTTAAAACAGTTTTCATTTTGAGTAATACTTCTGATTTGTTTAAGTAATAGTTGGTATTGCTATAAGTAATAGTACTACACTTGTGAAGTAATAGTGTTATTTTTTTTTTAACTAATAATAGTTTTAGGAAATGTTTTCATTTTAAGTAATATTTCTGATTTGTTTAAGTAATAGTTGGTATTGCTATAAGTAATAGTACTACACATGTGAAGTAATAGTGTTATTTTTTTTATTTAACTAATAATAGTTTTAGGAACAGTTTTCATTTTGAGTAATACTTCTCATTTGTTTAAGTAATAGTTGGTATTGCTATAAGTAATAGTACTACACTTGTGAAGTAATAGTGTTATTTTGTTTTTTAACTAATAATAGTTTTAGGAACTGTTTTCATTTTGAGTAACACTTCTCATTTGTTTAAGTAATAGTTGGTATTGATATAAGTAATAGTACTGTACTTGTGAAGTAATATATTATTTCATGTTGTTTATGGATTACATTATTTATTTCATCTATTACATTATATATAGTTATATATTATATTATATGTTTCTAATTATTACTCTTAATTTTCAGAATTTTCATGAAATTTTTATGTTGATGAAGAGAGACATGGGAATAGTTTTTGATCATTATATGCACAGTTTGAAGGGTTTGAAGAACAATGTTCCTAAGGTTTACCAAGTGCACTATACAGATTCTCAAGAGGAAGATAGGTTTTGGAGTAATGAAGAAGTTCTGAAGATTATAGATGCAGCTTGTGAGAGAATGAATCAAATGATGAAGATGAGCGATGATATGCCGAATTTTGAGCTGCTTTCGTCCTCAAAAGTTAACACTCCTGTTCAGGCAAAATTCAATATGTTTGATGATGATCAGACAGTAAATATTGGTTTGTCTGGTGAGGTAGATGAATCCATACAGGAAGCCATCAAATCTGTTGAAAAGTGTGATCGGCCAAACGGATTTTATGATTCTTTGACACTTTCTACTTGTGTCATTGCTGAAAGGACTGATTTTGTTTCAAGTTTTATGACGCAAAACAAAAGATTTTTTGTGAATAGTGATTTGAGAGAGAAACAAATTATTGATTTTTGTATGTTTGATGTTGATGATTTCTATGATGGGTAAGTTTAATTACTATTTCTCTAATTATATTTTTGTTTTTTAAATTGAAATACTTTTTTATTTTTTTATTCAGGGAAATGGTGATGTTCATGCTTCAAGATGCTGATGAATACCCATGTTATGTATTCAAGAAAGATATAATTTCTATGAACATGAAGAGATGGGTGTTTGTTAATATCATTGATGCTTGGACTGTTATTTTAAACAAAGAGCAGAAGGATGGGAAACGGGTGTTCTTAAATTTGTCGCATTGTGTAAGTAAATAATTGTTTTACCAACTGATTTCATTTTGAGTAATACTTCTTATTTATTTAAGTAATAGTTGGTATTGCTTTAAGTAATTATACTACACTTGTGAAGTAATAGTGTTATTTTTTTTTTTAACTAATAATAGTTTTAGGAACTGTTTTCATTTTGACTAATAATAGTTTTAAAACAGTTTTCATTTTGAGTAATACTTCTCATATGTTTAAGTAATAGTTGGTATTGCTATAAGTAATAGTACTACCTTTGTAAAGTAATATTGTTTTTTTTTGTTTAACTAATAATAGTTTATATATTATTTTTTTGAAAGGCCTACTTGGACCTTATTATGACTGGCGTGGGAATTGATGTTTCTAAAATGGAGTCGAATGTAAGAGATTCTTTCAAGCAATCTCTTAAAATTGTTAATGTGGATGCGAAGATGGCTGAAATGGTTAGTACCTTTGTTAATATAGTTATACTTTTCATTTTTTCAGTTTTTTTTATTTACTTTATAATAAAACTTCCAATGTTTTCTTATTTGTATTGTAGATATTTGTTCCGATTAACATCCGAGAGCACTACTATTGTATTGTTTTGAATTTCAATTTGGGCAAGGTTCAAATCATTGATAATCGAGATTATGATGACAGAATTTTGTTTCAGTCGGAAATTCAGAAAATATATCAAAATATTGCAAAAACAGTGGTATGTACTTTTAAATAATGTAGTGGTTGTTTTTTATTTTATTTTTGTATATTATCTGTTTAATAGTGTTTTTTTTATTATGATTAGCACAAGTTGTTGGTAAAGTTTGTTCGTGATATTAATCATCCTAAGGCCGGGCAAGTAGCGAAGTATCCCATTGAATTTTTGAAGTTTAACGGGCAGAATAACTCGGATGGAAATGACTGTGGTATATTTCTGATGTACAATATGGAATTTTTTGATGGAGAAAATGTGTCCAGTGATGATGATATTAGCAAGGTATTACTTCGTTACTTTTTAATTAGTACAACATGTTTATTAGAGCATTACTGTTCAGTTTTTAAAATTTTTTATACTTTCTGTTTTTGTTTTGAAGGGTAATGTGAGAAGAGTTCTCAGGGCGAAGTACTTACTGAAAGTTGTTCTTCATCCAATCAATACTGTCAAAGAATTTTTGTTGGGTAATGTTGTTGAATTTTGTAAAAACAAAGCCCAATTGAAGTTTAAAGTGGAAGAAAAGAAGAAAAATGCTGGAGAGTTGAAGAAGAAAGAAAAGTTGAAGAAATAGATGTGTTTGTTGAAACAATTTTTTATGTTTATGTTTTCATGGGGATATGTATATCTTTTGAAGAAATAGTTGTGTTGTTTAAACAATGTTATATGTTTAAGTCTCGTGGGAATATGGGCACCTTTGAAACAATGGTAGGTTTTTTTATTTTGGTTCAAACAATGTTATGTACTTTTCAGTTTTCACTAGTAATCAATGTAAATATTGGTAGTAATCACTGAAAATATTTTTTGTTCTGAAGTATAAGTTTTTTTATTGTTTTTTTGGTGCATAACAGGTAAAGGTAATATTAACTGCATGTGTAATAGTTGATAAAAACTAATGTAATAGTTGAAGTTAGCTAATGTAATAGTTGAAGTTAGCTAATGTAATAGTTGAAGTTAGCTAATGTAATACTTAATACATGAAAAGGTAATAGTTGATGAAAACTATTGTAATAGTTGAAGCTAGCTAATGTAATACTTACTAATTGATAATGTAATACTTAATATATGAAAATATAAAATCAACTTCATGTGTAATAGTTGAAATTAGCTAATGTAATACTTAGTAATGGATAATATAATACTTACTAATCGATAGTGTAATACTTAATATATGAAAATGTAAAATCAACTGCATGTGTAATAGTTGAAATTAGCTAATGTAATACTTAATATATGAAAATGTAAAATCAACTGCATGTGTAATAGTTGAAATTAGCTAATGTAATACTTAGTAATGGATAATATAATACTTACTAATTGATAGTGTAATACTTAATATATGAAAATGTAAAATCAATTGCATGTGTAATAGTTGAAGTTAGCTAATGTAATACTTAATATATGAAAATGTAAAATCAACTGCATGTGTAATAGTTGAAATTAGCTAATGTAATACTTACTTATTGATAATGTAATACTTAATACATGAAAAGGTAATAGTTGATGAAAACTATTGTAATAGTTGAAGCTAGCTAATGTAATACTTACTAATTGATAATGTAATACTTAATTCTAATACTTAATACAGAAAAAAGTAACATTTGTAATATTAATTCTAAAACAATCTAACATTTGGTGTTTTTGAACCAAATTCCCTTAGTCGATCACTTACATTAACATGGGCTTCGTACTCTTTTTTCCTCCTTTTCGATAGCCCCTTTTATCCTTTTTTCTTCCTTTAGTATGAACGAGCCGGATCTAGTGTTACATTTGATGTAGATGAAACATGTGAACTGAAGTTTCTTCTTGTTCTTCTCTATTGGTCAATGAAGAAAGAGCAACGCATAGATCTTCGTAAGTGTCATCAACTTTTTCTTCTTTGCGTCACCGTCTTGGCACTTCAAAAATAGATTATAGAACTTTCTTGACATTTCATGCCGCCATTGAATCAAACTGCTATTCCCGTCAAAATTTTCCAAGGTGTGGAATTTATCCCAAACCGATGATTTTGCTAATTTTGTCCATCTTTTCGGTATATACTTTTCGGTATCTTTATACGATCATTATGATAGAGGACTTTCAATATATGCCTACACAAAATACCACATTCTTCAAATTTTCTACAATTGCAACTCACAAAGTCGGTTTTGGATCCATCATGACATATCTTGTATGTCCAGTAACCATCAAGTCCACAAATCTCATAAGTTTGCAGCTAGGTTCATCAACATCCATAAGAGTACATTTCCTTGTAAGTGCTAGCATGAATTCTTTTTCAAATCGTTGAAAGACAGATAAAGTGTATACCTCTGAAGCGTGTTTAAGCAATCCCGTTAATAGAAGTGTAGACTTTGGAATTGATCTTGCAGTTTTGAATTCATCTTGTTCTTCTGTCTTCCTCCAATTTTCCAATATACTTTTAAAAATTGAATGAAATTCTACAAGGCTAGTTGTTTTTTTCACATTGCTCCCCATTGCACTATTTGTAACCTCACTGCGTTGTGATGAAAGTATACCAGCTGAAAAGTAATCTTTGTTCAAGGCCGTGCACCATTTATCCTTCAAAGCATACAATCTTTTAAACCACGTTTCGTTTTGTAGCCGATACTTACTAATCATTTCATTCCAACATTCTTCAAATTCAGCTTCATCATTACAACCCGACATACATTTTCTGAACTCGTCCTTGAAGACATCATCGCTCTTCAAACGGCCAAAATTTTTTATGGCATTTTGATACAAATGCCATTGGCACAACCCGTGTTTTGTATTAGGGAATGCCTGTAAAGGTAATAAAGAGTATTTATTAATGTAGCATTTTTGTAGAATGTGTAATAGAGCTGTTAAACAAAAAGTAATAGTTAATGTACCTAATTATAATAGTATCATACAGTTAATGCAATACTTAAATATAATGAATATAAAAATGCTTACCGTTGCTATAGCATTTGTAATTGCTTGATCCTGATCAGTGAATATTGTCACCGGACACTTGCTTCCCATTGCTTTCTTGAATATTTCAAACAACCATTCAAATGATTTTGTTTCTTCATTTGCCAAAAATGCAACCCCAAACATAATGTTTTTGCAATGATTGTTTAACCCAACTATTGGAGCACAAATCAAACCATATTTGTTTGTACTATATGTTGTGTCAAAGACAACCACATCACCATAAATATCATAATCCTCTTTCATCATTGAATCTCTCCAAAACACACTACTTAATCTACCTTCATCATCCAACATTACTCTAAAGAAAAAATCAGTTTCTTCAGATTGTTGTTTATACAACATCTCAACAAGTGTCTGTGCATCTCCACTCCCTCTTTCTTTTAGTTTCAATCTATTGACATAATTCAAATGGTCCTTTTTAGTGTGACCAAGAATGTCATCTCCACCAGCTTCATATGACATATAACGGTAGGAGTCCATTGCTCTTATACCAGAAGAAACCATATCTTCTATTACTTTACCTTTATCCTCCGTAATACTTCTCTCACATCTATAATACTTGGACCACTTTTTCCTTGTCAACTGATGATTATGCTCCAAAATATGTCTATCGACCACATAATGTCCTTCATCTTCTAAAAGCTTTACTTTTAATAAAGCTTTACATTGTGTGCGTGTTATATGAGTCTTTCGCTTTTTAAGTTCATTATCATCAAACCCTTCTACTCGAGATCCAGCACTAGAACAAATGAAATATTTGTGTAGTACAACTCCATCTCCTCGACATCTTGCAGTTGACTTTCTTACACCAAAACCTATTTCCTTAGCATGTTGACAATATAAGTCAT
The DNA here is from genome assembly GCA_022495995.1 of Adenophora triphylla var. japonica. Taxonomy (NCBI): domain Eukaryota; kingdom Viridiplantae; phylum Streptophyta; class Magnoliopsida; order Asterales; family Campanulaceae; genus Adenophora; species Adenophora triphylla. Next base: position 149,498 of record JAFEMH010001590.1, on the reverse strand, counting down.
ACATTTCATCAATTGTCTTTGCTGTAAAACCAAATAGAGATCCACTCATGTTTGATCCTGTATCATTCTGTTCTTCTTCAATTATTATTTCATTTTCTTTGAATGTTTCTTCAGCATAGTCTTGTAGTCCCCAAGTTGGTTTGTAAACTGATTCATCATCAACTACAATTAAAGTAACACAATACATTATGTAAAGTAACAATGACAGTAAATAATGTTCTTCTAAATTATAGCTTTATATTTAAAATAATAGTTCACATTTGTTGAAGTAATACTTGTTAAATATAATCGTAATAGATCAGAAAGTTTCATGTGTGTGTGTGTAATGTTATGCAAATTCATATCAAAATTCAAGTTAAATAATGTGAAATCTAGTTTCTAGTAACAATCTTACCGTCATTAGGTTGCTGATGTTGTATATCGTTCTCCATTAACGTTCGGCGAGACGAGATCTGAAAATTTTAGATCTGGATTTTGTTCTGATTTTGCTAGATCTGAGTTGTTGTTGTTGAATAATCTACTCCAGCGACCTTTGATCTGGATTTTTAGGTTCAGTCTCCGGAATTGTGTCCCTCCGACGACCTCTGATTTTCAGTGCGTGTTTGTGTGTGTAGATTAGCGGATCACCTTTCACTATGTGTTTATGTGTGTTTTCGTTAGGTCGAAGTATTTATAGGTCGGGTAATGGGTCCAGGATTCGGGTCATTCCGACCCGTCTCACCCATGAGACGGATATGTGTGTTCTCACAGGAGACTCCCTCATATCAAAATCTATTTGATACAAATGTAAAACACGTGAGATAATTAAATTCAGAACACTATGATTAAACAAGGGCCAATAACATAATTTGGGCATTAAATTGGAGCATTTTAACAAAATCCTTATGGGTCCGCTCCCGAGTCTAAAAAGGGAGGGGGAGTGAAGGAAAAGGGAGGAAATGTGGGAGAATTTCCTCACTGATGGTGCTCCTGAGTTTTCTTGAGGAGGGAAAGGGAAGGAAATGAGGCGCTCATTTCCGTCCATTTCAATCTTCCCGTTTGTGCGTGGATTGGGGAGGAAAGAAATGCTACCGCCATTTCCTCCCCCTCCCTTCCCTTCCCCTCCCTTCCCTTCACCTCCCTTCACCTCCCTAAAAAATTCAGGAGCGGACCCTATGTAACAATTTCAAATTCGTGACAATGTAGGAAAGGGGCAACTCCTATGTGTGTGAGGGAGAAGATTCTAGAAAATCAAAAGTGCAAAAAATTAAATAAGAATACTTTTAATAAAAGGTTAATATTATTTTACTATTTATTATTTGGGGGCCTATAATTTTATTTCTATCACTTTAGGGCCTAAACTTTCATTTTGTATCAATTCGGGACCTCGTAAAAATTTATGTTAGATTTTGAATGAAAAGTTGACATTTCCATCCATCGCCTATTTCTCTTTTTTTTTTTTTTCACATTTCAGTATTTTTTACGGCATACTATGCTTTATTTACTTTGTACGTGTACCTTATAAAAGTATGTTATGTTTATAGAAATGTGATATTTATATCGGAATGGCTGAAAAAAATAATACTCTACATAATATTGTTAACTAGCATCATATTTAAAAAAGAAGAAGAAGGAAAATAATATATTAGCATAAAAGGCTTACAATTATAAATCAGATAAAATTGTATCAGTAATGAATGCTCTAAATCTATATTATAGACATCTCAAGAATAACCACCACACAACGAAGGGCTGAGATTCATTCTCAAAAAAGACAAAGAGTGGCTGAAATTTAATCCAATTTTTTTTAATACGACTCTTCTTCTGAAAACTTCGACCTTTTCTCCGACCTTTTCCTTCTATGTTTCCCTTCAGAGAAAAAGGATGACCATTTCTCCCCAAATCCTTCTCCTTCTCTGTTTCAATCTAACAAATTCCTTTCCAACTCTATTTTCTTCATGATTGGGTTATATAAAGGACAATCTTCAGTTCTGATTCTTCCTCCCTCAGATTACCCTCAATCTCTCAACTATCTACGAGTCATAAGACTTGATCCGGATCCTTCGTTCTCCGTCTATAGTTAACGATTACTCCGACACCCCCAATTTTTCCATTTGCTCTCGATCTCTCAATGATTTGCTCATTAAAGAGAAATTTGTCCAAATAGTATCAAGCATTCCGGTAAACAATCATATCTCCCTTAGTTTCTTTAATTTGTTGGTTACTCCTTATTTCCCTCACAATCCTCTGCGAATTGTCTTTTTTTTTTTTTTTTTTTTTTTTTTTTTTTTTTTTCTTTTAGAAAAATTTACATGCCTTCTGAAAAATTAGCAATTGGTGGTATTTTTAACATAGGTTGAACATTGAATTCATATGTAGGCACTTTCAGGTTTATAAGGTTAACTCTTTTGATAGAGTAGTTTGATTCTCATTTCGTATCTTCAATTTCATGATTTTTAAAGTAAAAAGTAGTGCATCATCCGTCCCAACATAACCCTCAGCAAATCCCACTCAATAAATTTAGGTTAACACTGAAGCGAATAGCCGAGGCAAATTTGATCATCGGTTTAGAGAGAATTTCCTTTTAGAAAAATTTACATGCCTTCTGTAGAAATTAGCAATTGGTGATATTTTTAACATAGGTTAAACTTTGAATTCATATGTGGTCACTTTCACGTTTATAAGGTTAACTCTTTTGGTAGAGTAGTTTGATTCTATATTCTGTTTCGATTCTTCCTCCCTCAGATTACCCTCAATCTCTCAATTATCCGCGAGTCATAACACTTGATCTGAATCCTGTGTTCTCCGTCTATAGTTATCGACTACTCAAACACACCATTTCTTCACTGTGTCCCCAATCTCTCAATCGTTTGCTCATCACTCTCGTGAATTTACTAATTGTCAACGATTGTTACCTTTAAGCTTTACTTCTAACAAAATGCATTTTTTTTTCAATTTTAATCACCCTTTTGATTGAGACAAAATTCTCCAATTTGAAATTAGGCTCTTTTGCTTAACTGTAATTATATCAAAAAATGTATAAATTCAATTAATCTCCTGTATCAAAGCCCTAAGCAGCAGGTATGCAATTTAAGTGTTGTTTGCATTTAATTATTGCAATTTACTTGGTTTGAGACTGTCTTGGTTGTGGTTTAACTTAATTGCGAGGTTGTGGAGTTATAAGATCTAATTGCAGTTTTATAAAATGATTAATCCCTAAATGCAATATGGGTTTTTCAATTTTGTTTGTTTGATTATAGTTAAATAAATTGGGTTGTATGAGCCGACCACTAAAATAGCAGTTTACCGTATGTGCCCCAGGTGTAATGTAAACATTGCTAAATTTTTTAATATGACATACTTACAAGTTTTTAATTAGAAATGTGTTATTTATACACTTTTTTTATTTCTTGGTTGGTTGAGGACTTAGAAGTACTTTAACGAGAAAATTATGTGTTCTAAATAAAAGAGTGTCTTGATGCTTCATATTGATCAGAGAATATGTTCGAGGAACCTATTTGATTTAACTTCTTTTTTCCTGATACATTAGTTAGCTATGTCTTAAAGTTTCAATTTATGGCTTTTATGCATGCCATTTGCATTGCTCACATTTTCTATCCTTCACTATGAAAAATTTGCTAATGCTTCTTGCTTTTATGTGGTCTACACTTGCAGCTGATCGAGCAGCCAATTAATTACTACCTCTTTTGGAGCGGTGGCTGGGAAATTTACTTGCTCGAAAGTTTAAGAGGCGATATTCTAAGGGGGTGGGGAAACTGTCACTTAGTATCGTGTTAAAACTCATTTACACTTGGAGCTTTATGCTGCTATGATGCATGATGTTCTTGATGCCATGCCAGGTGATCTGAGCTCCTTTATTATATTTCTATTGATTTTTCATATGCTATTGAGTTCAAATTGAGTATTCTCTTCTTGCACAACTAACATTGTGTCTTGATATTTGACAAATGTTAATTTAGTAACCTCACTGAAGAATGGGCCTCTGTTTTTGCTCACTCAATCTGAATCTTTAGTACTGTTTTTTATTGTGGTTCTCTTTCTTCTCTAAAGGATCTATTTTACCATCTATCAGTATAACCAACTATAATCAGAGTATGATTAAAATGTTATGTTGCCCATCTCAGGATGCTTTTAGACCATGCTGATGTGTTGGTATTTAGTGTTAGAGATATTATCCCAAATCGGGAATTTACAAACCTTGCCTATAATATATAAAGATTCTGGGCCACTCCCCTTAGCACCAATTGGTTTTAAGGTGGAACCTCAGACTTTAAGATGGTATCAGAGCAGGTCAATTACACGTGCAGGCCCAACGGCTCATGATGTTACTCCGCGTCGCCCGATTGATAAGTTCACGTTGTAAGCTTTGGCAAAGCCCGCTACACGTGAGGGGGCGTGTTAGAGATATTATTCCACACCAGGAATTGACAAACCTTGCCTATAATATATAAAGATCCTGGGTCACTCCCCTTAGCACCAATTAATTTTAAGATGGAACCTCATACTTTAAGATTTAGAAGTAACTGTAATATTAGAAGTAGCGAAGGTAGTTTTGAGAGATAGTGGTCGTTTAGAATGGTGGGTGGTAGATGAAAGGAAACTCCTTATACATTGTCTTTAAAGCTTTTATGTGCAAGATGAGTGAGTGTTTTATGTATTTGTTGATGATAAATACTCTTTCGGTATGCAGTTGCGATAGATGATAGAGATAGAAACACATATTCCTTGCTTTTATATTAAGGAGAAATAATTATTTGATTCATATGTGACTCATCCAAACTAAGTAACTTTCAGATGTTATAATGAAGTAGTAGGGGCTGCTGACACAATATGAGCGCTACAATGTTGTACCGTTCTAATCCATACGTACACCCATCTGATTTTTTTTTTCCAATGTTGAAATTAAGTTTTGAAATTGGTTAGCATAGTTTTCGAAATTACAACTACTACTCTGTTAATTTTGTGAATGTCGGTATTGCGTTTCTATTTAGTATATTAAATGTATTCGAAACATCAATTTAGAAGATTGTCCCTTTTGATTTTGATGTCATAAGTGAACTCTTTTATTTCAAATGGGTATGCACGTGTGTTTTGCACATCATTTGTTAGGGTAATTCTTTAGAAGTGTACTTAATTTTGTGAATAGAAAACATGCGGGAAAATATTGAAGTTGGATTGACGTATATAGGTACAAGTACTTGCTTGCTCACTCTTTCAATGGAGGATGAATTTTGGTATCTCATAGGTATTCTTCTTTCATTGTTAAGTGGATTTTTCTACTTAAAATTTGAATTTGAGTGGTTGTTTTTTACTAAATCACACTGTGCACTCTTAAATTCTTCCACATTCTCAGTTTGATACTTCAATCTGACATTTGAATTTTCATTTACTTTCAATTTGATGCAAGAATTAAGAACAAACGTAGGCAATGTCTAATTATATTTTGTGATTGTTGCTATTCTATTTTCATGAATTTTGAGATATTGAGGTGCTTTTTATCATGTTTATCTTTTAATTTTCTTCACCTGACCATCATGCATACTGTCGCCGTTTTCTTCACCTGACCATCATGCACACTGTCGCCTTGGCATGGGCTAGAAAGTACTAGTAACTGTACAATACTAGTTTATCTTATGATCTCATGATGAAGTCTTTTTTTTATATATATAATGTACACTTTTTGTTTTAGAAAATTTAGTAGCGAAACGTATAAATATTTTTGCTACACTTTCAAATTTTTTATTTTAAAGTATATATTAAAATGTGACAAAAGGTGGTAGAACAGTGGCGGAGTCAAAAAATTTTATTAATAGGAGCAAAAATTGCACAAAATTTTAATGGAAGCAAATTAAAATTCTAGTGTATTTTTTTTTTTATCTCAAAGGGAGCAAGTTTCAACAAATTGCATTAAACTCTCAAAATTTTGAAATTTTTGCACTAATAATTTATTTATTTTTCATAGAAAACAATGGGGGCATTTGCCCCCTATATCAGACCCGTCTCAGTATTTTTAGGGGTCATGTGCAAATGTGAATATGATACCATTAATATATACATATAAAAAAACAGTACACAATAATTTAGTTTTGGTAATAAAATAAAAAAATAAAAGTATGAAGCCAATGTGATAAAATATCATGTAATGACAAAGTTATTTAATCAAAAATAGGAATACAATAATTATTCTTAAGCCTTTTATGCTTGTACTATTATTTTCCCTTTTTTTATAAGTGCAGCATGCCAGTTAAGGATTTTAATCCATCCCAAATAAGTCACAGTTTATAATGTAACAACCCTAAAATTTGATACTCTTTATTTATTAAATATGATTTCCCTTAATTAATTATGTTAGTTATTTAATTAATTATTTGGGGTCTATTTATTTTCCTAGATGGACTAGGATTAGTTGGGCTTGATTTTTGTCAACTTAGGTTATTTGTTTTGGGTTGGATTAATACTTAACAAGTGGGCTAGGGAATTTTGAACCCAAGTAAACATAATCCATTAACCCTAGGCTTTTGATTATCTTGTAACTGATGAAATAGAATCAAGCGCAGGAGATTAATAGAGAAAGGGACACGAATTTCTTTGGTCTTTGGGAGATTTACATAAACCGCATAGAGAGAGAGAGAGAGAGAGAGAGAGAGAGAGAGAGAGAGAGAGAGAGAGTATAGAGAGAAACGCTGGGAGAGAAATGAAGGCAACAGAAGAAGAAGAAGAGAGAAGGAACCGAGGTAGAAGAAAGAAGAAAGGAGAGGGAAGGAAGGCTTCCATTGTTGATATTCAAGCTCAAGAACAAAGGTAAGAAATCAATCCTTATCTTGTTTGGATTCATAGGATAGAAAATCTTATAAGAACTCTAGAAAATATAAAGTAAGATTAATGAAGGAAATCAGAAACTTGGCGAATGAAATTATGAAATTTTACTTGTGATTATAACCAAGGATTAACATGAGGTTTTCTTTGGAATATTGATATGCCATGTTAAGGAAATTTCTGTGTAAACAGGCTGTGTGATTCTTGCTAGGCCATGCTAAGTAATCTAAACTTATGGTAGTGAAGTAGGATGGTTTAAAAGTCTACCGATAATGAATTATGAGTAGGAGATGAGTATGTAATCAATGGGGGACCAAGTATTACATGCCAAGGATGGGAAAGAAACAAAGAAAAACTAGGGCTGTGTGGGTATTGGAAGGTTGTTGTGTGTGAGGGTGTGTCTGCTGGATGTGCAGAGGTGGTGTGTGCGTGCCTGTGTGCTGATGTGCGTGTTGTGTGGGTGTGCAGCAGTGTCTGTGAGGCTGCAGCTGTATGTGTCGTGTGTGTGTTGTGTGCTTGTGTGTGTTTGGTGCGTGTAGAATGAGTGGAAGTGAATTGAAAGGGGGTTAGAATCTAAAAACCCTATAATGGAAACCAATAAATCTAAAGAGGTGAAAGAGTAACCTTTAGGAGAGTTAAGGAAAAATAACTCTTAGTTTATCAAAGGCCGTTAAAGTTAGTTTTTGGTTAAGTAAATAAAAGATAATTGTACCCTAATAATACCGTTGGCATAATTGTAGATTCGTGCAAGGATTCGGGACAAAGGAAGGGCAATCAATCGAGGTATGGGATTACATTCTTTAGACTTTTGGTTTCAATCCTTGAGTTAGGATTCCATGTTTTTAAAAGTATATATGCTACCAAGTGGCAGGTAGTGTTTTTAAAATGATCCCTCGTATGATCATTCTTTGTTGAATCTTACCCTTGATATGTTTTGTTCAATGGGTATCTAAAGTAATTGAAAGTGTTTAATGTGTTCTTGTACCTATGAACACCATATGTGGAAATTCCTATACCTGATTGAAAAGAGTATAGTTGGCTATATCTGATTGAAAAGGATATAGTAGCTTTGTCTGATTAAAAAAAAAACTTAGCAAGAATTAGTCTGATTAAAAAGGACTTTATGAGAATTAGTCTAATCCATGAAAAGGACTTAGACACTTATACACTACTTGATGAAGTAGTTGACTATCATGATATGTCGGGATAAGGGAGCGCCCTGAACAGGCTTGGAGTCTCTTATTCAAGGATCACCCTGAAAAGGTGTATCAAGGTCACCCTGAAAAGGTGTAACGTTACTTTGGAATTGACGGACTTGTGTGAATACAGTCTTCATTACATATATGTTTGTGATAGTGCCACAACCTGTTATTTGAAAAGTATCTTTCATTATTGTACTCGTACATATACTTTAATTGATATAGCTATCATATCGTTGAATAATTCGATTGGTTTCGTTCTTTCGGTCATCTTTCCTTAGTACCCGGAGAGATTCCGTATGAACTTACTGGGCATTGTTCGCTCACACCTTTAATTCTTTTTCCCTCTCAGGTAATGAGTAGGAGGAGATTAGTCGCGAGGATGGCAACGCATTTATGAGGATTGAAGTATGTAATTAATATTTAGTTGAATAAGCTAGGGAAAGATACTAGTCGTTAAGGTTGAAAAACAGTTATTTTCCGCATTTGAATTATGGTTAGATGTACTAGCCGTTAAGGTACCCCGATTTGGGAATTTTATTTATGAATTGAATTATATTTATTGATGAAAAGTTGGGGTCGTTACAGTTGGTATCAGAGCAATGGCTTTAGGTCACATGGGAGACATTAGAAGTTAAGATTATTAGGAGAAATAGTACTTAACCACGATTGGGCTTACCTAGTCCTTTGGGAAGTTAACACTTTTGGAAAGTTGCTCTTTTAGGAAACCTTCTATAGTCGGAAACATTCTATATCTGGGAAGTTACTATTTTAGGAACCTGCTATTTTGAGAACCTTCCAATTATGGGAACCTATTATTTGTGGAAACCTTCTAAGTTTGGAAACTTTCTAAGTTTGAAAACTTTCTTTATTAAGAAACTTGCTATTTTGAGGAACTTGCTATTTTTAGAAACTTTCTATTTGGAGAACATACTATTTTGGGAAAGAACCTAGAATAAAATTCCCTTGGAAGTATAACAAGATCCTCCGAGTAATCTATAGGACAACTCTTAAGTTTAAATGTGAATTTTTATTGATGAAAAGGCTTGTAATAATCAAGAGAGAGCAAGCTTACCAATGGTATTATGAGCTTAAAGATTTGAAGGCTAATGTGCCAGTAGCTGAAGTGTCAAACGAAGGTAACTTAGTGAATGAGAATGCTATGGAAGAAGTAGCTGAGGAAATGATAGGGAGTGAAGCCGCTCCGACTTTGATTGATGATGAGAGTGAGAGTGAGCCGGAATCGAGCCAAGAGGTGGCAACCCCAGTTCGTAGTCCAAGAGGATCCACGAAGAAGGTGCAGATTCCGAGTGGAAGACCTAGGGGAAAGACCTAGGAAGATTGTAGCTCCATGAATGAGAAGTGGAGTATTATACTATTTCACTGTTATTTCTAGAAGTGGTATAGATTTAGCAAGTTTTAGTTATGATAGAAAGAACTTGAGATATTTATGATTTACGTTTTGAATTTATGAAGTGAAAACTTTATTTTAGTCAAGTAAGTGATTTTCTTTGACTTATGTGTTTAATTATGTGAATTTTATTGTTCCTTAAGTGTTAAATATGTGTATTGACCTGGAACAATGGCCTAGTAACATGGTCCATGAATGAAAAGTAAAGTCTATTGAAATTACTTGTAGATATAATATGGCTTATTGAAATGACCAAGTGTTGATTAATTGGCTTATTGAAACGGCCAATGAAGATGAAAATCGGCCTTTTGAAACGGCCAAAAGTATGAAATTGTGAACATTAGTCTATTGAAACGACCTAAGGAAATGTATTGGTCTAATGAAGCGACCCATGAGTCTAGTTGAAACGACTTATGTAGAGTAATGTTGGTCTATTGAAATGACCAGTAGGTCAAGTGAATTGACCTATAATGTACACGTTTAGTCTAATGAAACGACATATGAGTAGCAATGATTAAAGTGCATTGAAATGACCTATGAAATTGTGTGTGGTCTAATGAAATGACCAATAGACTAGTGAAATGAATTGTGAACGTGTATTCGGTCTAGTGAAGGGATTGATGGTCTAGTAAAAAGGACCTCTAGTATAATAGAAGCCTATTGAAATGGCCTATTCATGAGTATGAATTGGCGTGAGTGATAGTGTACTGTATCATGACGCTGACGGGAATATTATATTATCGTTCTTCGATAATGAGGAACATAAGGCAAGGAAATGTGAAGCTGGTCTGAGTGATAGAAGCAGATACAGAATTACTCCATTACTACTGCCAACATATGGGATAGTGTTGGAAAGAGCAAGAGTAATGGAGAAGGAAGCAAATAGTTATCACAGTAAGCGAGAAGAGAAAAGGAAAGTGCTAGAGAAGGAATCAAGTGGAACCAAGGGTTACACTGGAAGCTGGGACCGAGATGGGACCAGTAACAAAAGGAAAGCCACGGATAAGAACCGTGGAAAGAAGGTACTGCAAGCAAGTACCAGAATAAGAACTTCGATAACCGCAAGGATGGGAACAAAATTGATGCCCAAGGGCGAGGAACTACTGAGAAATGTCAAGTGTGCGAGGGGAAGCACAAGGCCCGATGAATCTTTGGTATAAGGAAAAGAAATGTTACAATTGTGACAAGATGGGACATCCGCAGTGGAAGTACCCAGAACCAAAGGAAGCTGGAATTGCTCAAGGAGAAAAAGATGACAAAAGAACCGGTAGTGGTTGTGGACGAGTGTTACCTTGATTGTCAAGGACGCAAGAGCCACCAATGATTTTGTTGAAGATACAATTCAACTCTATTCTAGTGACGTGTATGCATTGTTTGATTCTGGTGCTACACATTCAATTATTAGTGCTTGTTTGGCAAAGAAAATGAACTAGGAACCTGAGGTGTTAGAATTACCTCTGGTCATAGATACTCCGACGAGAGAGTCAATCCCTATTTCATATGCATATAAGTGTTGTCCTTTGAAAATAGGAGAAAGAGAACTCAAGGTTGAACCTGCCGAGTTAGAAATGAATGAATTTGATATCATCTTGGGGATAGATTGGTTAGCTGCTTACCATGCCAAGATAGATTGCTTTAAGAAGGAAGTTTATTTCAGATTACCATCTGGAGAAGAGTTTTATTACCAAGAATCGAATCCTAAAACCCAATTGAGCTTAATTTCGGTGATGAAAGCCCGAATGATGTTAAGAAAAGGATGTGAAGGTTTTTAGCCTATATTGGTGAGATGGACAAGAAAGAAGTGAGTATAGAATCTCTTTCAGTGATCAGAGATTTCAAGGATGTGTTTCCAGAATATTTGCCTGGAATACTGCCAGAAAGAGAAATGGAATTCTCTATAGATTTGGCACCAGAAATCGCACCAATATCTAAGGCACCGTCAGAATAGCGCTGACTTAACTTAAAGAATTGAAGGAACAATTGCAGGAATTGTTGGATAAAAGTCTGATTAGGCCGAGTGTTTCAACATGGGGTGCACCAGTGTTATTTGTGAAGAAAAAGGATGGATCGATGAGGATGTGTATCGTCTATCGAGAACTGAATAAAGTGACGGTGAGAAATCAGTATCCGTTACCGAGGATTGACGACTTGTTTGACCAACTTCGGGAAGCGTGTTACTTTTCGAAGATAAATTCGAGATCAGGATACCATCAGTTGAGAGTGAACAAAGAGGATGTTGTGAAGATGGCCTTTAGGACAAAGTACGGTCATTATGAGTTTTAGTTATGACCGTTTGGGTTGATAAACGCGCCAGCAGCAATCATGGAGTTAATGAATAGGATATTTCAGGAATTTTTGGATAAGTGTGTAATTGTATTCATTGATGACATTTTGGTACATTCAAAGACTAAGGAGAAACATGAAGAACATCTGAGGTTAGTTCTACAGATTTTGAGGAAACAAAAGTTGTACGCTATTAAACACATAAGTCAACTAATGTTAGTAAGATAAGAAGTTATAGTGGATTGGGAGAGACCAACTAATGTTAGTAAGATAAAAGTTTCTTGGGATTAGCAGGATACTATAGGAGATTCGTGGAAGGATTTTCGAACTTATCAGGACCGTTAACGGAGTTAACGTAGAAAGGAGCAACGTTCATTGGGTCGGAAGAATGTGAAAAGAATTTTCAAGAGCTGAAGAGTCGATTAGTGTCCGTACCAGCTCTTACAGTACCATCAGGATCGAACGAATTTGTGATTTATAGTGATGCTTGGTTGAAAGGGTTAGGATGCGTGTTAATGCAGAATGATAACTAATAAGATTATAGCTTATGCGTCAAGGCGACCGAAGAACCATGCGAAGAATTATTCCACCCATGACTTGGAGTTAGCAGTCGTAGTCTTTGTATTAAGGATATGGAGACATGATTTGTATGGGGTAACTTGTCAGATTTATAAAGATCATAAAAGTCTTAAGTATATTTTCACACAGAAAGAATTGAATATGAGGCAAAGGAGATGGTTAAGACTGCTAAAGGATTTTGATTGTACGATTTATATCACCCAGGAAGGCCAATAAAATGGCTGATACTTTGAGTAGGAAGAATCGAGGAACATTAGCTACGTTGAATTCTAAGGGGGTAACTGCATGAAACAGCATTGAGGTTCAAGTATAAGAAGTGAGAGTTAAAAGTTATGTGGCTCAATTGGGGGTTTAGATAACACTATTAGACTGAATCAAGAAAGCACAAGGAATAGATGAAGAACTGTGAAGATGCTTTGGAGTATGGCAAAAGGGAGGGTAATAGATTTTCATATGGAAGACAATGAGATTTTAAGGTATCAATCGAGAAATTGGGTGCCTAGCGACAAGGATATAAGTAGAGAGATTATGCAGGAAGTGTATTGTCAAAAGTTATGTATATTCTGGGAGTACCAAGATGTGTAGGAACCTAAGGAGATCATATTGGGTGAAATAACCTGAAAATAGTTGTGACATAATTTGTATGGAGATGTGTGTTAGGTCTGAACGGAAGAGTGAACACCAAAAGTCTGTAAGACTATTATAGTCGTTACCAATACCGAAATGAGAATGGGAGAAAATAGCTATCTAGAAGAATGGACAACAGGCATTGGGTACAAAGGTGATGATGAGTACAACTTTTCACCGCAGACAGACGGACAGTCAGAAAGGACCAGCTAGATTAGCGTCGGTATGACACTATATGAAACTTTATATGGACATAAATGTAGATCGCCTACTTGTTAGAATAAAGTGAAGAAAGGAAGTTGTCGGGACCGAAAATTGTCCAAGTGACCGCAGATAAGGTACAACAGATTCGGAAATGATTATTAACCGCTCATAGTAGGCAGAAGTCATATGCAGATCGCCGACGACGGGACTTGGAATTTCAAGTGGGGGAATCGCGGGTTCTTGAAGATTTCGCCAACCAAGGGAGTCGTGAGGCTGATACTCGTGAAAAGTTAAGCCGAGGTATGCGAGACCATTCGAAATTTTGGAGCGAGTTGGGCTGGTAGCCTATAAGTTGGCCCTACCACCTATACTTGCAGGAGTACACAATGTGCTTCATGTCTCGATGTTGAAGAAGTACATCCCCGACCCGAGCCATGTGATTGGGCATAGACAGCTCAGATTTCGTGTCGGTCTGAGTTATGATGAGCAACCTGGGAAAATTGTGGATCAGAATGATCAGAATTTGAGAAGGCGGATAACTCCGTACGTGAAAGTGCAATGGAGCAACCACACAGAAAGAGAAGCGACGTGGGAGCTCGAGAGCGAGATGCGAGAGTCGTATCCCGCCCTATTTTCGGAATGAGTGCGTTTGGTTTGGTGGACCAAACCCTTTTAAGGGGGTAAGAATGTAACAACCCTAAAATTTGATACTCTTTATTTATTAAATATGATTTCCCTTAATTAATTATGTTAGTTATTTAATTAATTATTTGGGGTCTATTTCTTTTCCTAGATGGACTAGGATTAGTTGGGCTTGATTTTTGTCAACTTAGGTTATTTGTTTTGGGTTGGATTAATACTTAACAAGTGGGCTAGGGAATTTTGAACCCAAGTAAACATAATCCATTAACCCTAGGCTTTTGGTTATCTTGTAACTGATGGAATAGAATCAAGCGCAAGAGATTAATAGAGAAAGGGACACGGCTGCTGGTGCTGGGAGATTTATATAAACCGCATAGAGAGAGAGAGAGAGAGAGAGAGAGAGAGTATAGAGAGAGACGCTGGGAGAGAAAAGAAGGCAACAGAAGAAGAAGAAGAGAGAAGGAACCGAGGTAGAAGAAAGAAGAAAGGAGAGGGAAGGAAGGCTTCCATTGTTGATATTCAAGCTCAAGAACAAAGGTAAGAAATCAATCCTTCTCTTGTTTGGATTCATAGGATAGAAAATCTTATAAGAACTCTAGAAAATATAAAGTAAGATTAATGAAGGAAATCAGAAACTTGGTGAATGAAATTATGAAATTTTACTTGTGATTATAACCAAGGATTAGCATGAGGTTTTCTTTGGAATATTGATATGCCATGTTAAGGAAATTTTTGTGTAAACAGGCTGTGTGATTCTTGCTAGGCCATGCTAAGTAATCTAAACTTATGGTAGGATGGTTTAAAAGTCTACCGGTAATGAATTATGAGTAGGAGATAAGTATGTAATCAATGGGGGACCAAGTATTACATGCCAAGGATGGGAAAGAAACAAAGAAAAACTAGGGTTGTGTGGGTATTGGAAGGCTGTTGTGTGTGAGGGTGTGTCTGCTGGATGTGCAGAGGTGGTGTGTGCGTGCCTGTGTGCTGATGTGCGTGTTGTGTGGGTGTGCGGCGGTGTACTGTATTTGTATGTGTCGTGTGTGTGTTGTGTGCTTGTGTGTGTTTGGTGCATGTAGAATGAGTGAAAGTGAATTGAAAGGGGGTTAGAATCTAAAAACCCTATAATGGAAACCAATAAACCTAAAGAGGTGAAAGAGTAACCTTTAGGAGAGTTAAGGAAAAATAACTCTTAGTTTATCAAAGGCCGTTAAAGTTAGTTTTTGGTTAAGTAAATAAAAGATAATTGTACCCTAAGAATATCGTTGGCATGATTGTAGATTCGTGCAAGGATTCGAGGCAAAGGAAGGGCAATCAATCGATGTAAGGGATTACGTTCTTTAGACTTTTGGTTTCAATCCTTGAGTTAGGATTCCATGTTTTTAAAAGTATATATGCTACCAAGTGGCAGGTAGTGTTTTTAAAATGATCCCTCATATGATCGTTCTTTGTTGAATCTTACCCTTGATATGTTTTGTTCAATGGGTATCTAAAGTAATTGAAAGTGTTTAATGTGTTCTTGTACCTATGAACACCATATGTGGAAATTCCTATACCTGATTGAAAAGAGTATAGTTGGCTATATCTGATTGAAAAGGATATAGTAGCTTTGTATGATTAAAAAAAATACTTAGCAAGAATTAGTCTGATTAAAAAGGACTTTATGAGAATTAGTCTAATCCCTGAAAAGGACTTAGACGCTTATACACTACTTGATGAAGTAGTTGACTATCATGATATGTCGGGATAAGGGAGCGCCCTGAACAGGCTTGGAGTCTCTTATTCAAGGATCACCCTGAAAAGGTGTATCAAGGTCACCCTGAAAAGGTGTATCATTACTTTGGAATTGACGGACTTGTGTGAATACAATCTTCATTACATATATATTTTTGATAG
The DNA here is from genome assembly GCA_022495995.1 of Adenophora triphylla var. japonica. Classification (NCBI taxonomy): domain Eukaryota; kingdom Viridiplantae; phylum Streptophyta; class Magnoliopsida; order Asterales; family Campanulaceae; genus Adenophora; species Adenophora triphylla. The sequence goes on along the minus strand of JAFEMH010001590.1, from coordinate 133,844 downwards.
TGCCACAACCTGTTATTTGAAAAGTATCTTTCATTATTGTACTCGTACCTATACTTTAATTGATATAGCTATCATATCGTTGAATAATTCGATTGGTTTCGTTCTTTCGGTCATCTTTCTTTAGTACCCGGAGAGATTCCGTATGAACTTACTGGGCATTGTTCGCTCACACCTTTAATTCTTTTTCCCTCTCAGGTAATGAGTAGGAGGAGATTAGTCGCGAGGATGGCAACGCATTTATGAGGATTGAAGTATGTAATTAATATTTAGTTGAATAAGCTAGGGAATGATACTAGCCGTTAATGTTGAAAGACAGTTATTTTCCGCATTTGAATTATGGTTAGATGTACTAGCCGTTAAGGTACCCCGATTTGAGAATTTTATTTATGAATTGAATTATATTTATTGATGAAAGTTGGGGTCGTTACAATAAGCATTGAATAATTTCTTAGACCATCTCCGACCGTGTAAAATTTGCACTATTTTTTACATCAAACTTTTCCTAACAATTTGTTTTAAATCTTATGTCACATAATAATATTCTTAAAATATTTATTATTATTTCACTTATATAAATATATTGTGTTATTTATATTTTATATTATACAATCTTTTCATATATATCGAAAATAATAAAAATAAAAGATTTTCAAAAGAATAGAAAGGAAAACGGGATAGCGCAAATCTATCCCTTGCACCAAATTTGGTGCAAGAAATAGAGTTGTTTCATAATAGAGCAATGTTTGGAGGTTTTTTGGAGCAAAATAATGCCTTATCTTGAAATTTTAGAGTATCGTTGCAAATGATGTTGATGGCACAAATATGTACAAAACTAGATTAATTCCCGTGTGATGCACGGCTTATTTAAATTTTATTATTAGAATTTAATAATCAAATATTTCCTTAAATTTACATTTTTTTTTTGAAATCTTCTTTACATTTACATTTTTTTAAAAATCTACTTTACATTTACATTAAGAGTTGGACCTTCACATATAATTTTTTTATTTTAGTTAAACTATATTTTATTGTGAAAAATATATAAATTAATATATAAAAAGTATATATTTGTCAATAAAGCATTGAGAGCGTTCATATCAAATAGTTTTTGTAGGTGTTAGCATTTATTTTATTACAAATTAAAGATTCAAGTTTAATATAAAAAACTAATGATTTCAAAGTTGAGAAGTCTAATAGCCCTATTTATTATTAGAATAAACTTTTAAAACTTGTTATGAGTATTATATTAAGAGTATTATCAATAACAATTTATATATTAACATTAGAATAGTAAATTTAACATAAAATTATTAGCCAAGTTCAATCAAAAGTTAATAGTACCCAATATTTTATTAAAATTATACATATTTTTCAAAAGAAAAGGTTATTAGGAAAAAAAATTAATGTTAATTAAACACTAAAGGCCCTTCTTTTACTTAAAAGAATGACCAATTTTATAAAGAAAAACATTTTTATATAAATTAATATAAAAATTTTAATCAGTTTACTTAATCTTCATTTTAAGCTTTAAAAAGGAGCTACTAAAAATAATTTATGTCAAAATTTCTTATAAATTTCTTAACATTAAAATTTAATATTAATTTCTAATGGCATGTCAAAAAATAAACTTCTTTTTTTTTTTCAAAAAATAAAAAATCAGTAAATTCATTCAAAAATAATTTATAGAAAAATAAAATTATTTTAAGGAAACAAAGGTTTCAATTGTGGTGGTACTATACATGTGTTGTAGAAAGAAATGTGCATGTAGAAAGAAGGAGACTGACCAATAAATTTTAATAGATGGGTGTTATTAGTGTTTGTTTTTTAGAAAATGAATAAATAAAAAGTAAAAGAAATAAAATATAATAAACGTTAGCATTAGATATCATTTTGTTTTCCATCATAAAAATCGTTTAATTTTCAAAGGGGTGGTGATAATTAATTATTGTCTTTCCCATCATCATTAATTGTTTTCAAGGCAACTGGATATAAATGTAGCTTTGGATGACTAAAACAACTACACTAATGAAAAATAAATGGAGTAATTAAATTAATTAAATATCAAAATTGATGATGTCATCATAGCATTTTGGAGGGAAATATTCTAATGTGGTTATGCCATGTGTCCAACGATGATGTCAGCTGATGTTTATTTTAGTAATATGTAATAGATGAGTATTATATTAAGAGTATTATCAATAACAATTTATATATTAACATTAGAATAGTAAATTTAACATAAAATTATTAGCCAAGTTCAATCAAAAGTTAATAGTACCCAATATTTTATTAAAATTATACATATTTTTCAAAAGAAAAGGTTATTAGGAAAAAAAATTAATGTTAATTAAACACTAAAGGCCCTTCTTTTACTTAAAAGAATGACCAATTTTATAAAGAAAAACATTTTTATATAAATTAATATAAAAATTTTAATCAGTTTACTTAATCTTCATTTTAAGCTTTAAAAAGGAGCTACTAAAAATAATTTATGTCAAAATTTCTTATAAATTTCTTAACATTAAAATTTAATATTAATTTCTAATGGCATGTCAAAAAATAAACTTCTTTTTTTTTTTTCAAAAAATAAAAAATCAGTAAATTCATTCAAAAATAATTTATAGAAAAATAAAATTATTTTAAGGAAACAAAGGTTTCAATTGTGGTGGTACTATACATGTGTTGTAGAAAGAAATGTGCATGTAGAAAGAAGGAGACTGACCAATAAATTTTAATAGATGGGTGTTATTAGTGTTTGTTTTTTAGAAAATGAATAAATAAAAAGTAAAAGAAATAAAATATAATAAACGTTAGCATTAGATATCATTTTGTTTTCCATCATAAAAATCGTTTAATTTTCAAAGGGGTGGTGATAATTAATTATTGTCTTTCCCATCATCATTAATTGTTTTCAAGGCAACTGGATATAAATGTAGCTTTGGATGACTAAAACAACTACACTAATGAAAAATAAATGGAGTAATTAAATTAATTAAATATCAAAATTGATGATGTCATCATAGCATTTTGGAGGGAAATATTCTAATGTGGTTATGCCATGTGTCCAACGATGATGTCAGCTGATGTTTATTTTAGTAATATGTAATAGATAAGTAAAGGTTTTGGATGACACATGTCAACTTTTCATCTAAAATTTAACAGAAATTTAATTGGGTTTTGGATTGATACAAAAAATTAAAGTCTCAGCCCTTAAGTAAGAAAAATAAAATTACATGCTCCCAAGTGAAACTTCATTGTAAACCTTTTAAAATAGTAAAATGAGATTAACCATTTAATAAAATAAAGGGGCATTTACCAAAAAATACTTTTGAAAAATGGATATTATAAAACAAAAACTACACAAGTTGAATATTACAAAAAAATCTTAAAATATTACAAAAAATTATTTTTTTTCCCGTTTATATGTCAAACAACTGATAAATACATTTATAAGTTATAAACAACTAATAAATGCATTTATAAGTTGTTTAACCAAAAAATCAATACAAAATACTCTTTAAAAATTAATAAATGAATTTATTAGTTATAAATAGCTGATAAATGCATTTTACATTGATAAATCCATTTATCAGTTATTTTAATTGAAAAGACAAAAAAAAAGTTTTTTATAATATCACATTTTACATGTTTTTTTTAAGAATTAATCTTATAAAAATGTGTTTTTTTCTAAAATTAAGAAAAAAATATTTTTACACTGGCACTTAATAATACATGCATTGACACTTTTCAAACTGAAACTTTTTTATACTAATACTGACACTTTTTACCCTACACTGACACTCTTTTATACTGTCATTTAATAAGACATGAACTGATACTATTCACATTGACATTTGTTTACACTAACACTTTTTAACAATAACATTTGCACTTTTTTACAATGACACTTAATAATATATGCATTGACACTCTTTACACTGGCCTTACACTCTTTACACTGGCCATTGTTACACTAAACTGACATTTTTTTACACTAACACTGACAATTAATAATACATGCATTAACACTCTTTATATTGTCATTTTGTTACACTAACACTGACATTTTTTTACACTTGCACTTAATAATACATGCATTAACTAGGGGTTAAATGGTTTAGTTTGGTTCGGTTTGAGCCAATATACGAATTAAACCACTACTTATCGGTTTGGAGAAATCTCAAATCAAACCGAACCAAATCAAACCGCCATGGTTTGATTTGAACCGCGGTTTGATTTTACGGTCTGAACCGCGATTTAAACCACAATTCAAACCAAAGTTCAAATCATGAAATAGAACACTGCTTAAAACATTAATTAGAACATGACTACAAACTACACAATTAATTGTCATATTTGGTTGAATTTTTCTGACATAACATACAGAATAGATTCAGTATTTAAACAAAACTTGAAATTGTGTTTCAATTTTTATGATAACAACATACCTTTTGAGTACTTTGTAATGGTATGTAAAAGTAAATTAACATTACTAATGGAAGATTAACCAAAAGAAAAAAGGATTAAGGGCTAAAATTCATGAATAGAATTATGGTTTTCAAATCTAAATGTGAGGTGGAGATGAAAGATATGCATATCTATAGTTAATATTGAACGGTTTGGTGGTTCGATCTCAAATCGTGGTTTGGGGGTACAGACCGTAGATCAAACCGAAGCATACGGTTTGACAATTTTTGAAACCGAATCAAACCACTATTGCTTGAAAACCGAACTAAACTGCGTGATTTGATTTGGTTCGATTTCGAACCACGGTTTGAATCGAACCAATTACACCCCTAACATTAACATTTTTTAAACTGACACTTTGTTACTCTAACACTGAGACTAGCGGGAGAACTCAAAACACATTTTTTTTTATAAGTTTAAGAAAAAAGCGCATTTTTTCAAAGATTTTAGCTTTTGTAAATAGCATATTTTTTGAGATAATTTTTTATGAAAACCCCTAAAATAAAAGTGAATAAAACAGAACTAAAAGGAAGAGAAAAGGCACCGTAGCATAAAAAAAAAAAAGTAGCCATTAAAGTAGTGGCGTTCTCTCCGTCATATTAGGGTTTTCTCCCTCCCCCAAAACTCGCAGACATTTCCATTGTACTCGGCTTCAGCTCAATCAGACCAAGTTCTTCCTCAAACGCACAATTCTCGGAGATTTCAAACACCCAATTCACTGTAAGCTCAGTGTGTGTGTGTGTGTGTGTGTGTTTATTGATGTTGATTTTTTGGTATTTTTAGTTGACCTGTAAATTTCAAGATTTTGAGAATAAAAATGTTGGCTTTCTTTAGGGATAATATTTAATTTGCCTAAAAGTTTCGGTAATCTTCATTTTTATTTTTTGATTGTCTTGAAATGAACTTTACATTTATGAACAAATTTACTTTTTCTTCCTTAAGTGAAGTAGATTTTTTGTTGCTGATAAATTTTGTAATGCTTCAGCATTCAAGTACTTACATGATTAGATGAATGGCATTCTTAACCCTTCTTACACCCTCTTTTCTAATTAAGCAATTCTGCTTCCAGTTTCTAAAAGGTCCAGTGGAAGTATCTCAATAAGATAATAAAGCTTATATTTTCTATTGGCTCAATGAATATAAGTTGGATTCAACAAATAGTTCTGTTATAGTGGTTAAATCCAAGGCCGCTTTTGTATCTATTTACATTATCATGACAATTGGGTAGGATCCTTTGATGGACGTTTTCCCATGTTTATTCTTGCTGCTCTTTTTGAGTCAATTCTTTGTTACACCACAGTTTTTATGGGCTTTGAATTGTGGGCTGAATTGGTTTTTGTTTCTCTTATGATTTCAGGGGGATTCCACCGTTAATTCATGAACAGAGTTTGATATTAAGCCCATTCAGCCTAGAGGAAGATTTCATGGTTTTCTGTCTCTTTATTTTGAGACAATGCTTATGTTCCTTGTGTAATGAAAATGTATGTTGGCAGCTGTGGATTTCTTGCGGCTAGGTAGTCTCATTATGGCTAAAGATAGTATTTAATTTCAGTCACTTTTTTACTTGGATATTGCCAAGGTTGTTTGAGCTTGAGGAAGTGCGGGATATCTTTTGTATTGAGATTTCTGAAGCATAGCTAAAACGGGGTCGCTTTGTTGTGTGGCTGCCAGGCCACATGGGTCCAATGCAGCCAATAGGGAGTGGTCCATGCGTCCGAACGAGCCCTACTGGAGAACCAATACAAGCTTCTCACCTCCCCCTCCAAGATGGGATTTCCGTTTCCATTCCGATGGACCATCATTCGGTTCGCAAGAGGGTAGTCAATTATATGGCTCATCAACGTCGTCAAACAGTCGAGAAAGTAGAAGCTGGTTAAGAGGAAATTATCTTCCCAATCACCAACATTCTGCATCTGATGGTGTTGTTCCATACTTTAGTAGTCCATCTGACTTCTCTCCAGTCCAGCAGTGGACTCCCCCAACAACACAGGAAATCAATGTAGATAATTATGGAACTTCATCAAGGAGAGGTAATAGATATATCTCATGATTTACCCTATTTTCCTTTTAGATGGCGAAAATCAAAATGGCTTACTAAACTGTTTGCGCTTCTTTGTTACGAAGCAGCAGTCAGTCCTTACAATTTTTGACGCAATTTTCATCCTGGGTCATCCAGAAACAGCCTCTCTGTGCTTTAATATAGTTGCAAGGCTGCCTATATCCGACCCCCCTTACTCCACCGTAGGTGGGAGTCTTTGTGGCACTGGGGTAATGTTGTTGTTGTTGTTGTACGGTGAAAAAAGTCCATAACTTTACCAAAAAAAAATTATCATTGTCATTTGTCCCTTTCGTAATCCATCTGTTTTGCTCTTTAATCTAATCTACTTCTTCCGTAGAAAATAAGAAGACAGCAAGTATAGGATATTCTGAATTGATGATTACTAATTGCCTATGTATGAAATAATATATATTGCCATTATACGAGTTTAAACATGAGAAAGTTGGTCGAGATGATTTGGAGCATGCTGGAAGCCTTAAGAAATAAGCAGGGAGGGGGTGGGATATGATAGCTTATGGTTGATGCCCTGGACAATAATGATATATAGAAAATAAGTCAGATAGTTGGAAACAAGGCTTTGGTTGAGAAAAATTTACGACCTGAATACTTAACTGATTATACATTTCTGCATGCATGTTTTCATGTTTTCATTGTACCCATATTATGAATATTTTTTCACCTAGTTTGCCGTTTGCAATAGAGTCTACGCACAATATTTAGTACTTACTCTCTTAGAATCTGAAAGTAAATAGACTCCACTTTTTCTTGGGAAACTATATTACTGCAAGATAAAGGAAACAAAATCGATACTTATCTAATATATTGTGCACCTTTGCTCAAGCTCATGAACAATATTTGACTAGGTTAAAGCATTTCTTAACAGCTATACAAGTGGTTTCCAGTTTCAAGGCTGAAACTTGACTGATAGTCTATGAACACAAACAATTCTGGACCACCTTAATTTGGCAAAAAAACTGGTACTTGTCATTTTTGTTAGGTAGATACTTTAGTCTTATATGATGGTAAGATATAAACCAAATATCCGCGTATAAATGAAGGTAAGATAACCAGTCTCTTCTTCAGACCTGTCATGATATTTTATTTATTTTGTTCATAGGCTCAGTCAAGTTTCAGGACTAATGCTTTAACCTAGTTAGATGTGTTCAGGGACTTGAGCTAAGGTGTACAATATATTAGCAAGATATCAAATTTATGTTCTTTATCTTGTAATGGTAAATTGGTAATATATTTTCCCAGGAAAAAGTGGAAAATTTATTGCATTCAGACTCTAAGGGAGCAAGTACAAAATGCTGTGTAGACTCTAGCATGGTGCTTTGCTATAGTGTGCATACTTGAGACTGAGAGCAGCATAGAGTTAATATACAAGCTATTGTGAATTGGGGGTGATCCAGTTCATGAGCTGATACATAGATAAAGATTCATGTCTTTGTTTTGGTCAAGTGTATCAAATATGATACCCAAGCTGCAGATGCAAATTGAACCTAGTTTGGCATGTCCGAAATTGCAAACATGTAATTGTTGCTCCGTCTATCCATTTGGCAATTACTATTGGCAGTTTTTGCTCAGATGTCACTCATCTTTGCTCAGATGTCTTTGTACTGGTCAAGTGTGTCAAATATCATACCCGAGCTCCAGATTACTACAGAGATTACCTATACATAGGAGACATTTGGTACTTGAAAGAGCTAGACTATTATGGACTCTGATTGGAGATGAACAAGTTTGTATTGACTACACCCGAGCCATTTATTGTTAGGCTAGATAAGTCTTCTTATCCTTTTCAGTGGGGCCATAACCCTAAATTAGCGTATTGAGTAGGTTCCGTGCATGTTAGACTAGAGGTTGTGTTGATATTGCGCCATTGTTCAGAGGGATAACTCTTGGGCCAAACTGCTCCTTTGCTCACCTAAGTTTTCACCTTTTTCCAATGTGCTCACTTATATAATTTTTGGTCCAATGACCTCACCCAAGTACGTAATTTTTCCAATGCTCTCACTCTCTTGACGAAGTCGTTGATTTTTTAACTGAGTTAGGTCACGTGCAGTTACGTGACTAACCCCAGTTAAAAACTTAACGAATCAAACCTAAAAATTAGACGGAGGGAGTCCATTTCAAGCCCTTAGTAAAGCCTAGGATTGAACACTAAAACTAAAAATTCAATTTTACTTTGAAATGTCATAATGCAGTTCTAGTTTCTACTTTGGTTCCAAGTTTCAGAAACATTCAAAAACGCGTAAAAGGGAAAGTACTGTACCTCGACTTCATCCTTCAACTTATCAAATTTAGTAGCCAAAACCCGCTTTGACAACTCAGAATGCGGACGAATTGAGCAAGGAGAGATCGAGAAACGACGAACCATCGGCGTAACAGCAGCAGTAAGAGGTTTGCTCCGATCATCGTCTCAACGGAAGTCGATTTCCTCTGTTCAAAACCGGACACTTCCCAGTTCCACCTGTTGGGATTTCTCTGCTCCGACATTTCTCCAATATCCCTTCACCAAGCCCTAGAAAAAATTTCAAAATCTAACGAGATTGGATGAATCCTTTGAGAGATTGAAAAGAAAGAAAAGCTTCCAATTTGAATTTGATTGGAGCCTCTCTCTCTTCCCTCCTTTCTCTCTCTAGAAGTTCCCTCTTTTCTGTTGTTTATTGCTTACTGGTGTTAATTTTTAGGTTTGGTTTGTTAAGTTTTTAACTGAAGTTAGTCACGTGACTGCACATGACCTAACTCAGTTAAAGCACATGACCTAACTCAGTTAAAAAACTATCAACTTCGTCAAGGGAGTGAGAGCATTGGAAAAATTACGTACTTGGGTGAGGACATTGGACCAAAAATTATATAAGTGAGCACATTGGAAAAAGGTGACAACTTAGGTGAGCAAATGAGCAGTTTGGCCATAACTCTTTATCTTTTTCTGTTTGTGCTATGTGATCAATTTTGCAGAATGACATGACCCTTTTTTGATCCTTTGAAACCTCACATTACTAATAGACTGTAAAAATGAGAACCCTTTTACTGAATAATGGAGCATGTGTGTGACTTACCTTTTTTATTTTTAAAGTTTTACCTTCCTGAGCTTTCCTCATTCGTTTTATGGTTAGATGCAGGTCTATACTCCATCTCCAAAAAGAGAGTAAGAGTACTAATTTGAAGTTAATAATGTGCTTTTATACTCATATATCACCATTAGATTGCAAAAAAGAATTCGTGTATATGTTGATGAGATAAATTATTGTTTTTGATAAAAATATATGAAAAAAGGGAAAATTACCGGTGGATCCTACAAGTCAAAAGTCCAATTAAGACGAGGATTTTGGAATTTAACCAACTAGTCCACTATCCTAATAAATATTCCACCTAGTCCATTCCTTATTAATGACACCCATAAAACAAATACACTCACCCATCTCTTCCCTCCTTTATAACTCAGTCTCTCTCACACGCACACACATACACACTCTCTCTAGTTTCTCTCTCTACCCTACCCCTCCGGTGACTATCTCCTCCTCCGATGACCACCTTCTCAACTCCGGAGAACTCCTCCGGCAAACTCTCTACACACACTCCTCTCTACTTTCTCTCTCTAAGCTCCTCCACCTCCGGCCGACTACTCCCCCTATCTCCGGCAACCATCCCTATCTCCGGCGACTCTCTCCTCTCCGGTAGGGATGGCAATTTTAAACCGAATCGTGGATACCCGAGCTGAACCGAACCGAAGTTGACGGTTATTAACTGGTTTGACTGGATATGTGGCGGGTAATGGGGAATAACCGAAATGAAAAAGTGGGGAACGGTTTGGTTTTGGTATTAGCATTACCCGCCCCATTACCTGAACCGAATGTTACCCGAACTGCTTATTTTAGTAATATAATTTTACCCTTATTCATATAAGTATTTTCCATGATATAGACATCATAATTGTTTTACTAGTATGTGTTAAATCCTTATATAAAATGTTATTTATAGTTTTCTTATTGTAATCTAATGAATCTTTCCTTATGTTTGGTGAATTGTGTCATACACAACTATTTAATTTTTTTGAGCTCTTATAAATGTGATTATATGAGTTTATGTAGAAAAATTATCCTTTATCAAAGTTAATTTTTGAGTTTTTTTATCGCTAAAGTGCTTTAAAACAAAATATTAGTTTGACTAATTTCCCGCGGGGATTCCCCGACTAACTGCTACCCGTGGGAAATGGGTATGGTATGGAAAATTGATTACCTGCCGGGGAATGGGGCGGTTATGGGGCACAAAATTGAATTGGAGAATGGGGGTGGTACGATGTATAACTGTCTCGAACTGTCCCCATTGCCATTCCTACTCTCCGGCGACCATCTTCCTCTCCTCCAGCGACCTACCACCAACGACCCCCTGCAGTTGAAAGAAAATGAAAATGGATCAAGTGACTGTCTGCTAAGTGTTTCGAAGTTTAAATTGTACTACCTCTGTCTTGAATAAATGTCCTTTCTTGTTACTCATTTTTGTTCCTTTTTATTAACATAAAAGGGACTTTCATTTTAGGAAATGTAGAAGGAAAAACAATAAATGAATTGTGTTGAGTTTTTTTTTTAAATAAAATGTGTTTAGAAACTTTATTCCAAGAATATTTGTTGAGAAAGAGAGAGGAAGTAGTTTTGTTGATTATGAATGGTCCTATTTCTTCTGAAGCTCCGTATGCTACTGATGAACAACCTGATCCTGCATCCATAAAAGGCTAAAAAGTAAAAACAACTATGAACTTTACATACTTCCTCCGTCTCGGTAGAAATCAAACAGTTACTGTTTACGCGTAAATTAAGGAAAAAAATAATGGAGAAAGTGTTGTGAGTGTAAAAGTAAAATAGGAGAGAGAATGAGTGGAGGAAATAGTAAATTATAATGGTGTTGTGAGTATTAAAATAATGTAGGAGAGAGAATGAGTGGAGGGAATAGTAAAGATTCTTTGCCATTTTAGGAAGTGTGTGATTTGTAGCGGGACGCCCAATGAGGAAAGTGTGTGATTTGTAGCGGGACAGAGGGAGTACTCCCTCCGTCCCGGTTTACTTGGCACCAACTTTTTGGGTGTAGGAATTAAGGAAAAGTGATGTAAGAAAGAGAAAAAGTTAAATGTTGTGAGTATGAAGAATTAAATAGGAGAGAGAATGAGTGGGAGGAATAGTTAGGAGAGAGAATGTTGTGAGTGTAAAAGTGAAGTAGGAGAGAGAATGAGTGGAGGAAATAGTGAATATTTTTTTCCATTTTGGGCAGTGCCAAGTGAAGTGGGACGACCCAAAATGGAAATTAGTGCCAAGTGAAGTGGGACGGAGGGAGTATATGTTAAGTAATCTCATAATATTGCGAAAATAGAGAACATAAAAGACTAAAAATTACTGTGAACTCAATAAAAAACAATTGTGAACTTAACTAAAACAGTTGTGAACATAATAAATATGTCAAATAATTTCATGAAATTGCATAAATAGAGTCATAAAAGACTAAAAATAATTATGAACTTAACAATTGTGAACTTAACAACTGTGAACTTAATAACTATGAACTTAACAAAACAACTGTAAATTTAACTAAAAATAACTGTGAACTTAACTAAAATAACTGTGAACTTGACTAAAAATAAATATGAACTTATCTAAAAACAACTGTGAACTTAACAAATATGTCAAATAATCTAAAAAAATTGCAAAAAATAGAGGCTATGAAAAAAAGAATAAAACATATGTGAACTTAACAACTGAACTTAACAAATGTTTCAAATAATCTCATAACATTGCAAAAAATAGAGGCTACAAACGACTATAAACAACTGTGAATTTAACTAAAACACCTGTAAACTTTACTAAAACAACTGTGAACTTAACTAAAACAACTGTGAACTTAACATATATGTCAAATAATCTCATAAAATTGCAAAAATAGAGCCATAAAAGATAAAAAACGACTGTGAACTTAACAACCGTGAACTTAACAAATATGTCAAATAATTTCATAAATTTGCTCTAAATTATATGTTGATGCTGCTAGTTTGATTTGTTTTGACGATACGAATAATACAATGGTCTCAAATTTTTTTTTTTTGAGTTCTAGATCTTATTCCCTTTTATGTCGCATGTTGTGCCTTTATAAAAAACGGGGTGTCATTATATAGCGTGGGCCTGGTGGAATTTCTTCAAAATGTGTGTCCTTAGTGGTTGTTTTCATTAGGACGAGGAACTATTTGATAATTGCCCCATGAAAAAACAATACAAACGAGCTTTAGTTTAGAAATTGAATTATTTGGGGATAAGCTAAAAGAAGGCTTTTATGGGATAGATGAAGTTATCCATTTTCATCCTATTTATCTGTTATACATGGTAGGTCTTGTTATTGTTTTGTGATTAAAAAGGAATTGTGATTCTTTTCTCTGTACCTAATCTTAACTCCAAGGTGCACGAAACACAGAGATTGCTGAAAACTTGAAGTGGGTGTTAGCTGAACAAGAATTTGCACTTTTCTTTTTGTCACATGTAAATGAACGGCCATTTGTTACTTGGCAAATTGAATGAAAGCTGATGATGTCTTAATCGCTACCAATTACTATACAATTACTGTCTTTAGAGGTTCTCATTTAACTCTACAATGGATTTATGTTTTTTTTTTGGGTTGTGTTTTGTTTCTGTTTTTTTTCTTTCCTTTTCTTGTGACTCTCCTTGTGAGATTCGAGGATTTAATAGCCATGCAACGTTGACACTTATTGAAGTTGTATTCTTAATTATTTGCTGATATTCTTTATCCCGCATCTGTCTTTTGCAGTCTTGGAGCCTCTTTTCTTATCACCAGCTATGGAGGTAATGTATTCTTGTCTTCTTTCTTACTGCTTCACCATCCACCACCCACGAAATTTTAATTTCTAAAAGGTTTATTTAATTATTTATTAGGGAACTTCAGCTTCACAAGATGGCAGGGGTTCTACCTCTTCACGCTCAGACAGTAGTGATTATGAGGTCATGCCCAAAACACTATCCTCCAACCGTAACTTTTCCAGTCGCCGGTCTTTTATGTCCAAGCCTGTTCACCCCCTTTCTTTTCCTTCTGAAAGGGATCTCATTTCAGAATTCAATGGTAGTAGTCACCAAAGAGAAAGGCATCGTTTTAGCACCACTGGTGCCGACGTTGATTTTTCCGATGTTTATGAACCTATCGATTCTGATTGTCCCAATCGATCATTTAACCCATCCGATGGTTCCAAATGTGGTCTCTGTGAGAGGTTTCTTTCTCAACGATCACCCTGGAGTTCCCGCCGGATTGTGAGAAGCGGAGACATGCCAGTAGCCGGTGTTCTTTCTTGCCGCCATGTTTTCCACGCTGAATGCTTGGACCATATTACCCCAAAAATGCGCAAAAATGACCCTCCGTGTCCTATTTGTTCTAGATCTGAAGAAGAAAATTCCCCGGATCAGAGGGTCTTTTCCAAACTGAGAAAGAGTGTCCCTAGGATTAGACCTTTCCTGGAAGACGGACCATCTAAACCATGGACATGCACACAAGCTGGTGATTGCGTTGAAGGTGCTTTAAATTCACCATCAAGAAATGCTATGATTTTACTGAATAGAAACCGTATCAAGAAGAATATCTCCTTAAAGGGTATAATAGGCAAGGAATTTCCAGGCAAGATGAAGAAAAGTGGCTCTTATTCTTCACAGTTACGTATCGGATCAGTTGACCAGGGAGCATTAGGGACTTCTTCGAAGACAACAGCAGGTTCTATTACTAAATGATGATTAAAGTACTGTACATAATGCATGCAGAAATCATTCCTCTAGATATCTGGCGGGTGTTATCAGGAGTTGGATTGCATATTTGCAATTCACTTGCTCCCTACGTTCCAAAATAAATGTCCCAAAAAAATATTCAAATTTGTTTTTGATCAAGAGTAAATTTGGACATTTTTTGGATATTCATTTTGGGACGTAGTATGTATTTTGCTTCTCATCCTAGATGATGATGATAATGGAATGTAGCTACAAATTGTGACATTTGATATCATGGGCTTGTAGCTTAATGGATTTTCAGTTTCTGGAAATTTTGGTGACTTGTTTTACTGTTATGGTAAAGTTTGACCAGGGTTGACTTATATTCTATTGTAGATTAGTGATGCTGGTGCTTTGTAGAGCTTGCTTAAATTGGCAATTTCTGCCATTATATTCAAGAAAATATGGTTAATTTTTGTTGCAGAACTTTGATTGGTGATACATAAAGATCAACATGTCGAGGAAAAGGCAAAGTTCAAGGCGTTTACGGGTGTCAGTAGGCATTTGGATGGGCAAATTAAACCAGCAAAGGATGATGTTGAAAATAAGATTACTAGGCTCCGTTTTGTTTTATTTGTAACTTGATTTTCGAAAAATATTTTTTTAAAAAAAGGTTTTTCGTAAAATGAAAATGTTTTTCGAAAAGTCACATAAACATGTTAATATGTTTTCGACTGTTTGATAAATATAAAGAAAATATTTTTCGAAAAATATTTTCATATGTTTGATAAATTAAAGAAAAATATTTTTCGGTGCAAACACAATCTAAGTTAAGTCAGAAAAGATAGGGTGGGGTAGGTGATGGAGATGGAGATGGGGTGAGTAGGGGTGAGGTGGGTGGGTGGGTGTGGGGTAGGATAGAGATAGAGTAGGGTGGTGTGGGAAATGTAAATAGTAATATGGTGGTAGGCTAGAGTGGTGATAAGTAATTTTTTTACGAGGCGGGTAGGGTAGGAGGTTGGGTAGGGGATGACTGATTTGGGGTGGGTAACGTGAGGGTGTATGAAAGTTAGGTGTGTGAGTGAGGGTGTTAACATTTTTCCGAAAAATGAAATATGGAGAAAAAATTCGTAAGTCATTTTACATAGAAGAGTGTGGAAAATATTTTTTGAAAAATATTTTCTCCATTTTTCGGTGCTTACCAGACACCGAAAAAAATGAGGAAAACATTTTCCAAAAATTATTTCCCACCAAACAAATGGAGCCTTTTTTGCAAAAGAAGAAGGGAAAATGTTTCAACCATTCACCGGAAAGAAGTACTATGTTACTAATTACTCCCTCCGTTCCTATCGAAGTGTTCGGAAAGGACATTTGCACGAGAATTAAAAAAAGTGATGCAAGAAAGAGAAAAAGGTTAAATGTTGTGAGTATGAAAAATTAAATAGGAGAGAGAATGAGTGGGAGGAATAGTTAGGAGAGAGAATGTTGTGAGTGTAAAAGTAAAGTAGGAGAGAGAATGAGTGGATAGGAAGAGTATAAAAATAATAAAAACTTTCCTTTTTAGGAATGAGACATTTTAAATGGGACGTCCAAAAAGGAAACTTGGGACACTTCGACGGAGACGGAGAAAGTATTATTCATCGGAAAGAAGTGATATTTTCAATTTTGATGTACATGTTTTAAATTTTCATTTTTTATAATTAGATCAATCTAAAATTATTTTTCAAAGCTCTTTCGTATTAATGACAAAAAAAAAAAAATGAGAAAATTGTTTTGGTTATGCAATAGCAGAAACATGCTAATACTTATGTCACCCCAATTAAAATTACACATTTTATTCAAAAGGGTTAATAAAATGGGTGTTCACACACTTTCTAAAGAAAAAAAGTATACTATTTCTTTTTGAAACTCATTTTCACACTCAACAATTTTTCATTTGGTATTCTATATTAAACTTCTCTTATTCAATTTTTGATATTCAAAACACGTACTCCCTCCGCCCTATTTGAAAGGGCACATATTTCCTTTTTGGATGTTTCATTTGAAAGGATACAATCCAAAAATGGAAAGTTTTTTTCATTTCTTTATTTGTGGGACCCACTTGTCATACTCTCACAATAAATATCCACTAACTATTTCCTATTCCACTTTCTCTTTCCTACACCACCTCACTCACAACATTTATTCCACTATACATTTTTTCTCTTTTCTACATCACTTTTCTTAATTCTCGTGCAAGGACACAAAAATGTCCTTTCGGACGGGACGGAGGGAGTATTCCACTAATATTTCATGCTTAATCGAAATCGAAAGCATGTGATTTGAATCGGATGGTGGACATCGACTGATACATCGCATATTTGCTGCGTCGCTATAAAAATCAGACTATAAATATAGAAGACACGCAATACAATATAAAATAATTTGAACGAAAGTGAAAACTGATGGCGCAGGAATGTGTTTGGGCTCAGGTATTGATGTCCAGCGAGTTGATTGAGCTGACTTGTGATCTGCACAACACAGGAAAAGAACCGTGAAACTGCACCGGGGGTCTTCCGGCAAGCCCCTCCGGCGTGAGAATCAGTGTATGGACTGAAAAATGATGATAATAGGAAGGTGTGTGTGTGTATACGTGAACATGCAAAATAGCATTACCTTAGTCCATGATTTTGTTCCCATATTTATAGTGGATGAGGTGATATAAGGATTTTCATCTGAACCGTTGGATTGGGTTGCTGCCAACCGTTGGATCATCTTGGTTCCCTAGGCGTACACGTGTCACGCCATGATTGCTCCGCCTATGCAAGGACACTGTTGTGTCTGACACGGATAAGTGGTTAGCCTTATAAAGGAAAGTCAACCTATATACCTTTTGGCGTTATTACTGCTTCCATGATTGCACGCACAAAATGTCCCAATGTCAGGTCTGACTTTACCCCAATATAGTTAATTAATCAAGCTTATTGAGGAAGCTAAGTGAAGGGACGACCTGGAGCTGTATGTCCAGGAGGATCGTCGCCTTATCAAGACTCGATAAGCGAGTGGACGAGCGAGTCAGATCCCTCAATGGCGACGACCGTCGTTTTACGTTGGAATGGATTCTGGCTTGTGAAGGGAAGGCTCGTCGTTAGATGGGCTGGGTCGCTCGTTGGCGACGACCGCCATCTGGACTATCGACGGGCCATGTCTCCAAACCTTGATGGGCTCCATTGATCTTGATCCATTTGTGGGCTTGGTAGCCCCAAGCTCGTAGATAAGTATTGGGCCCGACCCATCACGAAATATCCCGTTCAGTGGCCCCCAACTCATGGGTCGTCTTGATGGGCCAGGAGTTCGCGCTTTTTCTTAGGGTTATCTGTACGACCGTCAGTTTTGAAATTTGAATTGTGATGACGTCAGCATCGATAACGTGGATGGCTAGGATTCCTTCATTAATTGACACGCGTCCCATGATTGGACATTCTCCTTGGAAACCACAGCGGGTATTTAATGCTCCCATCATTTCGCCGTTTGGATTTCCCAGGTACAAACCCCTCATCTTCCCCAAGTGTAAAAGCTTCTTCCCTCCTCCATTTCAAACTTTCTGCACCCTAGATTTTGAGAGCAAATAGCAAAGTGTTTTCCGGCAATCAGCAAGAACTCCGACAACCGTGCTTACGCTTTCCGGCGATTTGAGGATTCTGGCTTCTCCGCCTCTGAACAACCCAGCAGCGTGGATTAGGGATTTCTTTGACTTACCGCCGGTAAACTCATCGGAAAACGCATCTTCTAACCCAGTACCAGGTAGTTTCTTCGTTTGTTCTTCATTTTCTGGGTTTTTCTTAGGGTTTAAGAATTTGTTTAATGGGACCCAGAACGGTGAGCTTTGAGAGAGGAGTTAAATTTGGTTTTGGGTTAAATCAAAGGCTATATAAATGTGCTAGGCGTATTTGGAGGGAAATCCCATTGATTGAGTGTTCTTCAATTCTGGTAAAGTTCAGTTTTGAAAATGAGAGCCTGGGTTTTCCCACTGAAGAGGTCCTTGGAGAATTTGAGGAAGATGACCCAAGGGTAACACCTTTCAGGTCAATGAACGACCTACCCAACCACATCCAAACCTACTACTCATTTGTCCCGTCGTGATTCACTTAGGGATTTGGTTTTAGGGGAATCTAGGTTGCCCTTAGATAAGTCGTCGCCTACGGATGTTAGGACTGATTCCCCTTCTTTTTCTCCTTGTTTTGTAGACATGGATCACGACGGCCGCCATAATCAACCGGCCCAAGAAGCAAACGAGACCAGTACAAGTGCTGGGGTCGATCGAATAGTTGACGCCTTTCATTCCGGTGTACGAGTTGGGAGAAATGAACGAGGCTTTGGAGCCGGGGATCAAGGGGAATGGGCCATCACCAAGGTCAGTACGAGGACGGGTGATGCCGGGAAGTTGATAATTGATTCCCTACGAGACTCTTTTAGAGTCCCTGCTGCGTCATACAGGCTTAAGTATCTCAGCCAGAAAGAATATGAGCCTCGTAGACGGGCCCTCCTTACCAGCAAAGAGAAAGTTGCCTTCTTTTACAAACAATTCGAGCTTGGATTAAGGTTGCCTTTAGACCCTTTTATCAATGAGTTCCTTGAGGATTCAGGTTGTGTGCCCATGGAGCTAAGTGGCAACGCCGTTAGGATCTTGTCTTGCTTCATCGTAGTATGCAGATTTCTTGGCTACGAGCCATGTAATAAAGTTTTTCGCCAATTCTATCGGACGACCCGAACCACCTTGAAAGGAAAATCTGTAGTGAGTGTGTCCTCAATCCGAAATGTACAAGGATTGTTTTTGGACACTCAGAACAAGGTGTATGGCTGGGATAGCCATATGATCATCGTTGAAAGTAGGGTAGGTTGGCAATTTCCCTTCCCGGAGAGTCAAGATATGGTTGCAGACGAGCACGTGTGGCCGGCGCCTTGGGCCGACGAGCTGAAAAAGAAGATTGATGATTTGCTGAGTCTTGGTTGGGTGTCGTGGAAAGACATAGAAGCTTCACACTGGAGATATATAAGGGTCGGCATTATGTCCAGACCGTCGAAAGGCCCCGATCCCTTGGTGAAGATTGACCTTGATGCTCGTTACCCCGTCTGGTTCGTTCACGACAACTTGACTTGGGAAGAAAATTGTATAAATTGTGCCGGTGCCCACTTTAACCATCCTGAAGATCGTTGCGCCAACCTTGAAATGACTGGGGGTTGGGCTGTTAATACTTGCCTATTTATTCTGATAGTTTGTCTTTTTATCTCGTCGTGAAGGACTTAACCTTTCTCCGTTTTTATTTGGCAGTTCTTTCTGCGAGGGATATTGACCACATTGAACGGGACATCATGAGCGGAGTAATCAGAGCCAACGACCGAACCAAATCGAAGAAAGACAGAGCGGCGTCCAATGCCATCTACGACCGTCAGGAGAATATGGCGAAGAGGAATGATCAGCTGCCCAAGGACAACACAATTGGTGCCATTCCCTTGATTGAAAGGGAGCCCGTGGTTGGGGGGCTGAACACTGGGGGTCGTCAAGTGGTAGTTGACGAGCTGGAGAAGGCTACGGGCGATGGGGCCCAAGCTGTCGGGACAAGTGCTGAAGGGGGCCAACAGTTGGTCGTTGCTGAGGGCGTGCATGTTGGCCCTGAGACCGTCAGAAGCTCTGACTCCAATCCGGAGGTTGTTGGTGAGGGGAGTCACATCTCCAGGAAGAGAAAAGATCACCCCGTTGGTTCTGGGGGAGAGATAGAGAAAAACAAGAAAGCTGCCAACGACCCTGTTAGCTCCTCCGACCCCTCAACTCCGCAGACTGAAACTCCTGGCTCGTCCTCTGGAGCCTTAACAAGGAAACAGGCCATGGAAATGGCAACCAAGTACGCCAAAGTTCCTCCGATATCTGGGATTCCTTACTTGGCGAGAAGTGGTCCCCCTCTCATCCTGGGGGCGGCCTTGACAAAACGGGGCAGGGAAGCTGATCTCGTCCGCCAGATGAGGGAGGCCAAGATCAAGCCTGAGACCTACCACGCTCGCTTCGGGCTGATCAAGACTGAGGTAATTCAGTCTTGCGCTCTTCATATATATCTCGTCGTTTTACACTCGTAATAATAATGACCTTGTTGTTGTAGATGATGTCGATGATGGATGCCATGACGGCAGATTTTAAGGCATGCCTTGACGCCGAGCAAAAGGACAACGAGCAGCTGATCCAATCTGTTGGGGCTAAGGAGGCTGCTGAGAAGAAACTGAAGGAAGATGAAGATAATGTCGGCCAACTGACCACTGCCTACGAGTCCCTGATGGCTCAGAAAAATGAAGTTTTGAAGGAGGTGGAGACTCTGAAAGCTGCCAAGGCCAAGCTGGAGAAGGAATCAGGGATCTGGGCCACCAGCCTTCGTGCAACCGAGGGAAAAGTTGAGAAGTTGACATCTGACTACGAGGCTGCTCGGGGTCAGATCGAAGCGATGAGGGCTGACCATCAGGTTGCTTTGGCCGACGCTAAACTAGATGCAGTTGAGCAGTTTAAGAGAGGTGATGAGTATATTCAGGTCGTCACTGAGAAGGCTAGAGGCTTCTTCAAGGATGGGGCTAAGCATTTGGCAAGGCGGATCCTTGCGGATCCAGAGACCAAGGATTTAATGTCTACGAGGAAGCTGGCCGACCTCTGCACAGAACCGTCGCATGACCAGGAGGCTCGTTCAGTCCATCCTCTCGTTCCCTTCAATGACAACGACCTACTTATTATCAAGGAAGATGACGAGAAGGAAGGGAAGGACGAGTGGCCAGTCTCAGCTGTTGATCCAAGGAATTTTGATGCCTATTACGACCACTTTCTTGGAGATGGTTCTGATCCTGATGAGGCTCCAGTCAACGCCGGAAATCTCCAGTGATTTATCTTTCTGAAATGATTTGTGATGTTTCAAACAATGTTTCATCCTGGTTTGGTGGTCCTTTGTTTTTTGTTTGTTAATGTGCATGTTAACGTAGATAGCATGTGATAACTTATTAAATGAGTGAGTTTGACAAGTGTGTATGGTCGTCGTGAGTGACAACCGGAACATGGATCGTCTTAATACGACTGACCTTGTTCATACTTGTGCTCTCAACTTCTCAATGGCTCGTAGGAATGGTACGAAGGTCCGTAGGTATTTGCTCGTAGGCAATATTATACAGTCGAGTCGTCTTATTCCGTTATAGCAGCCGACGAGGTCTGGCCTCGTCTAGCCTTTATACTTGGCTAAAGTGGGCGTAAGTGTCGAATTCTTGGCTTCGACTGATCTTTATACTTGATCAAAGTGATTGTAGGGGTCGAAGTTTTGGCTTCAACCGATCTAAGTATCTTGAGTTGGTAGAGAATGTTCAAAGCGACGAGTTTCATTGATAACTTTTGTCGACAACGACCTTACATTGAATTGTCACCTAATCGCTTTTTTCTGAATTAACGGGATTTATAGTCCATCCCTTACAAACTTCCAAAAACTACAACAATGACAAAACTTCATACGGAACCACAAGTAGGGTGCCCTGAGGGCGCTGAGGGATGACGAGATTCAGAAATAATACTTCATGAGATGGTTGGCGTGCCACAGATGTTTGAGATGTTCACCATTTGACTTAGCGAGGCGATATGTTCCTTCTCTAACCACACTGGTGACAATGTAAGGTCCTTCCCAGTTGGGGGAGAGTTTGTTCTGACGGGCCTTGAGTCCCGTTGCTTCAATTTTTGTAAGAACGTGATCTCCGACCTTGAAAATTCTTTTCTTCACTTTCTTATCGTGGTACGCCTTGGTTCTTTTCTTGTAATTCTCCATCCTCAATTGAGCGTCCAATCTTCGATCGTCCACAAGGTCAAGGTCGACCTGTCTGTTGTGAATATTCTTCTCAATGTCGTAGAATGCCACTCGATTAGTCGAAAGCTGGAGCTCGGCGGTAGCCATGGCCTCAGAGCCATATGCCAAAGCAAATGGGGTTTCCCCCGTAGGCCCCCGGGTGGTTGTGCGGACTGCCTAGAGAGCTGAAGGGAGTTCGCCCAACCATCTTGTGTCCCGTCCTTCAAGATTTTTACACAAAGCCGACAAGACGAGCTTGTTTGCTGCTTCAGCTTGTCCATTACCTTGGGGATAGGCAACAAATGACTTAGAATGCTTGACGCCCATTCTGTTTAACTCTTGCTCAAACTTCCGAGAAAACTGTAGGCCGTTGTCAGAAACAATTACCCTTGGGATTCCGAAGCGGCACCATATTGAGTCGTGGATGAAGCTTAGGGCATTGTTTTCTGTAATTTTGTTCAGGGATTTGGCCTCCACCCATTTGGAAAAATAATCCACTGCCACAATCACATACTTTACTCCTCCCTTGGCCTGTGGGAAAGGCCCAATCAAGTCGACACCCCACATATCAAATGGCCAAGCTGCCATGACTGGGGTTTGCTCTGTCATCGGGAGTTTGGGGAGGTCGGAGAACCGTTGGCACGTATCAAATTTCCTCACAAATTGCTTGGCATCCTCTCGGAGATGGGGCCAGTGGTACCCCATGGTGATTAACTTGTCAGCTAATGTACGGGCCCCAGGATGGCCCCCGCATTCTCCTTGATGCACTTCAAAAAGCAGCTTTACTACTTTATCGGGGTGGACGCACTTCAACAGTGGCTTGGTGATGGATCGTCTATAAAGTTCACCTTCCACGACTGAGAAACAGGCGGCTTTCCTCTTGATTTGCCGCGCCAACACTTCTTCAGAGGGTAGCTCGTCCTTTTCAATAAATGCCTTTAGGTCGTCGATCCAACACCTTGGGCTATCATCTCCGGCACACATGATCTTCACATGATCGTAAGCTGGTTGCTCTAGGTAGGCCAGGTGGTGGCCGTGTTCATCCTCCGACAGTTGATCGGTGGCTAATTTGGAGATTAGGTCGGTGTGTTCATTGTCTTCTCTGGCTATTCTCTGGATGGCCCAAAATTCCATCCCCTGAATTAACTCGCCGACCAAGGCATGATATTTCTGCAGTGTTGAGTCGACGACTTGATAGTCCCCACGAACTTAGTTCACAATTAGTTGAGAATCACAGAAAGCAGCAATCGTCGTAGCTCCAAAACACTTAGCGTACTCAATCACCGCTACAAGTGTCTCATACTCCGCCTGGTTGTTTGACGCTTGGAATTTGAATCTCAAAACTTCTTCAAAGACCGTGTTACTTTCTGGCTCGACGAGCACAATTCCCGCCCCACTGAGGTCTCTTGTTGTCGACCCGTCCGAAAAAATCTTCCAACATCCTACGGGCAAGACCAATTCCTCCGGTTTGTCGTCGACCTGTTTGCCCCTGTTCATCTTTTGTGGTGGCCTTTGGTCGTCGCCAATGGTGAACGATGTTTCAACCAGGAAATCAGCCAAGGCTTGGGCTTGTACGGTCTTCCTTGCCATATATCGGATGTCAAACTCCATGAGTTCAATGCTCCAATTCAACAGACGACCGGAGCTTTCTGGGCGGTGCAAGATCTTGGGCAGTGGGGCATTTGTATACACAACAATTGGGTGAGCTGAGAAGTAGGCTCGTAGCTTTCGTGCTGTTATGACGAGAGCATAAGCTATTTTCTCAGCATTGAAGTAACGGGTTTCTACGTCTGATAAAGCCTTGCTTACGTAGTATACTGGCCTCTGTATCCCACCTTCCTCTCTGACCATCACGGCAGCGACGGCCTTGTCACTCGCCAAGAGGTATACATAGAGATCTTCTCCCGCAACGGGACTGCTGAGGAGTGGTGGGGAGCCAAGATACTCTTTAAGCTGGCTAAATGACTCAGAACATTCCTCCGTCCATCTGAAGTCTTTGGCACCTCGTAGAGCTTTGAAAAATGGCAGTGATCTCTCGGCGGACTTGGAAATGAAACGACCCAAGGCCGCCACTCGTCCATTCAACCGTTGGTCTTCCTTGATGCTCGTAGGTTCTGCCATATCAATTAAGGCCTTGATTTTTTCGGGGTTGGCTTCAATTCCCCGTTGTGAGATCATGAATCCCAAAAATTTTCCCACGGCCACTCCAAGCACGCACTTGGCCGGGTTAAGGACCATATCATTTGCTCGAAGATTGGTGAAGGTTTGTTGTAGATCGTCAACATGCTTTCTCTTCTTGGACTTGACGACCATGTCGTCAATATACGCCTCCAAGTTGTCACTGAGCTGTCCCTTAAATACTTTGTTGATCATTCTCTGGTACGTTGCCCTGGCATTTTTGAGCCCAAAGGGCATCTTTGTATAGCAGTAAGTTCCCCATGCGGCCTGGAAGGCCGTCTTCGGAATGTCTTCTTCGGCCATCTTGATTTGGTGATAGCCAGAATACGCGTCCAGAAAGCTCAAAGTCGTATGACCGGCCACAGAATCGACGAGCTTATCGATTTTGGGCAGGGGGTAACTATCTTTGGGGCATGCCAAATTCAGGTAGGTGAAATCCACGCACAGCCTCCACTTTCCGTTGGGTTTTTTTAACCAGAACCACATTAGCAGCCACGTTATGAACCCAGCGTCCACAATAATTCCAGTACTTAATAGCTTCTCAATCTCCTGCTTTATGGCGACCTCCTTCTCAGTTGAAAAAATTCTGCACCTTTGCTCCTTGAACTTCATTGTGGGATTCACTCCGAGCCTATGGACGGCTACATCTTCTCTAATACCCTTCATGTCTTCCACTCTCCAGGCAAAAACGTCGAGGTTTTGTTTAAGTAGGGAGATTATCTCTTTCCTCTCCTCAGTAGATAACTGAGACCCCAGTTTAATTTTTTGCTCTGGATAGTTTGGGTTAATGATTAACTCCGTTAGCTCGTCGGCAGGCTTTATTTCAGGAGCATCGTCTCTAAAGTCCATGGATTCGATAACGATTTCTTTGATTTTCTTTCTTGCCTCGGGGGTGAGGTCTGGAACCTCGTCCTCAATCAGCTTATCCAGCTCGGCCCCCGATTCATGGGTGACCAAAAGTTGCGGGGTCGCAGCTTGGTCGTCCATGAATTTCTCAGCAAAGGCTTCTGGGTCGTCTACACACTTGATGGTGGAGACAATGGCATAAGAGGTTGTCGTTTGTTTGATTGACTTGGAGAGCTTCACGATTTGTTCTGGGTCGTCTATTTCAACAGTTCGCTTTGCCTTCAGCACATGCTCCAAGAATTCTGGGGCCGTCCCCAACACACATCCAACTCCCGAGCGTGTAGGAAACTTAACTCGTTGATGAGGGACTGAAGCGACGATCCCTAAGGCAGCTTGGCCAGGTTGGCCGAGAATCGCATGGTAGTCACTGACGACATCAATCACAATAAAAGTCACTGTTTGAATGGTTCTCAATGGGTGTTCTCCAATATCGACGGGAAGATCAATCTGGCCCTTTGCATCCACCCTGTGGTTGGTGAATCCCTCAAGACGGCCTAAGTAGGGACTTAGGCGGCTGTCGGGTAGACCCATCCGCTGGTAGACATTATAAAACAAGATATCTTTGGCCGCCCCAGTATCAATTAGAATCCGCCTCGACTCACAATTGTCGATGTAACCAGGGATGACCAGTGTCTGTTGACGAGCCAATGGATTGGCTGATAGCTCGTAGGGGAAAAAGCTTATCACATCGTTTGGGATTTCAGCTTTTACTTGCTTGCCTTTCCCTTTCTCTCCATCCTTATCCTTTTTTGACTTAGCCGTCTCAACCTCGTCGACGGCCTTTCCTTCCCTTTGTAACTTACTCTCCTCAGCCTCGGCTACAGCATATGCTTTAGCGTAGAGATATTTTCGAGATTTGGCTGGATGGACTTGTAACTCGTAGTCCAGGGTGGAAGAAACAATGTCGTGCCTGAAACAATTGATAATTTCCCTATCTGTCAGGTCTTCATCAATCTGGTCTACTAATTTCTTAAATCTTTTGAAGTAGCTCATAGAGCTTTCATTGGACCCCTGTGAAATGTTGCTGAGGTCGTTGACAGTCTTACGACGATCTCCCGCCGTTGCAAACCTTCCCAAGAACTTTTTCCTCATCTGTTTCCACGACTCGATGCTCCCCTTAGGAAGGCCTCTAAACCATCGTAAAGCAGCGTCAGTTAGCGTGCTTGTAAGGGCCTTACACATAACATCGTCGTGTCCTGATGCTCTAGCCACCACATACATCTGAGCTTCAAGATGTTGCATGTGATCTATTGCGCTTGTCGAGCCGTCATATTGTTTCAAATCAGGAAGTTTAAAACCTGGTTCGGGAGGTCCCGTCTCAAGCATCCATGGTGCCAAGGGATTCATAGTACCACCATCATCTTCTGAATCGTCCCTGTCCACCCTGTTTCTTTTGGTCGTCAACTCTTCCACCTGACGCTTCAGTCTTAGAAATTCTCTCATATCGATCTCGCCTGCTGGGCCGGCGGGAGGGAACCTATCTCGACGAGGCCCCCGGGCTATGGTATTAGACCGTTGCCTCTCGGTGGGAGCAGGTCGTCGAGAGATGGATCTTTCTCCCCTGTAGCTTGGTGGTGGAGATGGCCTATAAGATCTCGACAGCTCCCGTTCACGACGAGGTGGGGTATGCGTTCTTTCCCGATAACTTGGGGCTCGTTCATTTCTCAACGACGGGGTTATTTGACAACTCGAACAACTTGGTTCTGGACAGGATTCTCATTGGCTAAAGATCGATGTGGCTCTCCATCTGCCTCGTCTCGTCGTCGTTGCGACGGGATTCCCTCACTTCGTCTTTGGTTCAGATGTTCTCGGAGATCAAGCTGTGGCACAATCCGTTCATTTTCTGCGGCAGTTCCTTCGCGACGACCATTATTCCCCCTTTGGGCTCTCCTCCTCGACGAGACAGTGCGGTGAGATGCTTGGGGGCGTTTTCCCTCAGCCATTTTGATCAGCTCGTCTTGAATTTGTATGAGCTCGTGGAGGGCATTGGCTCTCTCGACCAGGACAGCGGCTCTGTCGAGATGTGGGTTCGATGGGCCACCCAAATTTCGGGCAGTAGCTCCCTCGGGTCTCCGCTCCAGTGGGGGTCATTTCTGACGCTCAACTGCGGGTCTCTTTTCTCTTCTCCTTGCTATTTGTAGGCCTGTGTCATCAACCACCCCTTGTGACCTGGTAACCCTTAAATTAGGGTTCCTAGGTGGAGAGGGTGGTCTAGGATTTTCTTGCTGGCCTTGCCGAGGGGAAGGAGGTCTGCCTTCGTCTCCGGTAGATTTGCTTGCTGTGTGTACGTCTGACACCATTTTCCAGGTATTTTTCGGCTGTTATTCTGTGTTGAAAGGTCACTGACAAACGATTCCCGGCAATGGAACAAATCTGATGGCGCAGGAATGTGTTTGGGCTCAGGTATTGATGTCCAGCGAGTTGATTGAGCTGACTTGTGATCTGCACAACACAGGAAAAGAACCGTGAAACTGCGCGGGGGGTCTTCCAGCAAGCCTCTCCGGCGTGAGAATCAGTGTATGGACTGAAAAATGATGATAATAGGAAGGGGTGTGTGTGTGTGTATACGTGAACATGCAAAATAGCATTACATTAGTCCATGATTTTGTTCCCATATTTATAGTGGATGAGGCTATATTAGGGTTTTCATCTGAACCGTTGGATTGGGTTGCTGCTAACCATTGGATCATCTTGGTTCCCTAGGCGTACACGTGTCACGCCATGATTGCTCCGCCTATGCAAGGACACTGTTGTGTCTGACACGGATAAGTGGTTAGCCTTATAAAGGAAAGTCAACCTGTATACCTTTTGACGTTATTACTGCTTCCATGATTGCACGCACAGAATGTCCCAATGTCAGGTCTGACTTTACCCCAATATAGTTAATTAATCAAGCTTATTGAGGAAGCTAAGTGAAGGGACGACCTGGAGCTGTATGTCCAGGAGGATCGTCGCCTTATCAAGACTCGATGAGCGAGTGGACGAGCGAGTCAGATCGCTCAATGGCGACGACCGTCGTTCTACGTTGGAATGGATTCTGGCTTGTGAAGGGAAGGCTCGTCGTTAGATGGGTTTGATCGCTCATTGGCGACGACCGCCATCTAGCGTATCGACGGGCCATGTCTCCAAACCTTAATGGGCTCTATTGATCTTGATCTATTTGTGGGCTTGGACATCGAACTGATACATCGCATATTTGCTGCGCCGCTATAAAAATCAGACTATAAATATAGAAGACACGCAATACAATATAAAATAATTTGAACGAAAGTGAAAACAATTTTTTTTGCCGTAAAATATATAGTAGTACAAAAAACTGTTTTTATATTAATTCAAAATATTTTACATTCTATTATGTTGTTGTGCGCCTTTTACTTTTTTTATTGTCTAGTTTTTACAGAAGCGATGTTCGAAACCCCTTTTAAGTACAAACATTACAATTCAATTTTGAATGTTGGGTCCACTTTTTAAATACCTTTCTAAAAAGAAGTGTTTGCAGCAGAAGTCAGGTTGTTGCCAAAACAGTAATCATATTTTGGGCCTGTTTGTGTCACTCAATATGACCCACATGAAAACCTTATTTACCTAGGCCTATAGGACCATTTCCCTGACCCCTCATATATTTGAGCCATTTGACAATTCAAAGGGCTATAGTTGACAGAGTGGGACCATAACTCTTACCTGACTTAATGTGGTCTTTTTTTTTTTTTCTTCCTTATTTAAAAAAAGGGGATCAACACACTTCACCGCTTCCTCACGCACTTCACGTGCGCCTGCGAAGCTACGCAGGGAGGGCAATGTCATTCCCTCTAACCACTGATGGGGGAATCGAACCAATAACCTTCAGATTGGAAGCCATGAACTCTAACCATCAGACTAATAATAAGACCCGCGTGCTGACTTAATGTGGTATGTTTAATGTAACATGGGACAATTGTACGAACTACAATGTTACATGTTGGAATCTTTGCATGTGATATTATATGTACTTCTAAATTTTAATAAAGGAATACGTACTCCGTCCCACTTCATGGGTTTTATGGTAGTATTTCATGTTTCTTTTTTAATTTTTTTTTTTTTTTAAAAAATGAATAAAGAATTGCAAGTGGGTAAAAGATTAGAGGAGAGAGAATGTAAAAGTTAAAACATTTATGATAAAACCTCTTTTTGATTGATTTTTTTGTAAATATGTTAACATTATAAGGGCATAATGAATGATTTTTTTGTAAATATATTTACATTATAAGGGTATAAATGTCTGAAACACTGTTCAAAATTTGTCATTTATGAAATGAGACTCTTAATCTGGGACGAATAAAAAAGGAAAGTAGGACTCTTAAAGTGTAACTAAGGGAGTATATTTTATGTAATTTTACTATAATATACTCCCTCCGTCCCGGACCTATATGTCTAGTTTGACTTTTCACGTAAATTAAGGAGAGAGTATTATATTGAAAGTGTTGTGAGTGTGAAATAAAATAGGAGAGAGAATGAGTGGAGGGAATAGTAAATTATAATAGTGTTGTGAGTATTAAAATAATGTAGGAGAGAGAATGAGTGGAGGGAATAGTAAAGATTCCTTTCCATTTTAGGAAATGTGCACGTAGGTTTGGGACGCCCAAAATGAAAAGTGTGCACATAGGTATGGGACGGAGGGAGTAAGTAATGTATAAAAATATAAAATAAATATTTTATTAGTCAATTGCAACACTTAATATGAAGCAGATGAGAATTTTGCTAATATTTTTCAAAACTCATAATTAAAGTGGCCTATCTTAATCAAAGATTTCGTGTTTGAACTTTGAAAATAAAGAATTGCTAAAACTTGAACTTTGAAAATAAAGAATTGCTAAAACTTTGTTGGAAGAAAATTTGAGTTGGACTTATAAAAAATGCGTTTTTTTTTTTCATTTAAAAAAAACGTGTTTTGTGTTTTTTCGTTTGTGTCAGTTTCAGTTTAACAAAGTGTTAGTGTGACAAAGTGCCAGTGCATGTGTAACAAAGTGCCAGTGAAAAAAGTGTCAGTACCAGTTTAACAAAGTGCCAGTGTAAACTGACACTGACACTTTTTAAACTGGCACTGACGCTTTTTACACGGGCACTTTTATATACATGAACTGACACTCTTTACACTGGCACTCTGTTACACTAACACTGCACTTTGTTACACTGACATTTTTGCTGGCTCTCAAAAACACAAGCACTGGCATTCAAAAACACATGTACTGGCACTAAAAAACACATACACTGGCACTCAAAAACACAGGTAATCATTTTTGCTGACATTCAAAAAAACATGGACTGGCATTCAAAAAAACATGGACTGACATTCAAAATCACGTACACTGACCGATTCAAATTCCCAAACAAAAACCAAACAATCCTCAAGCACTGGCCGATTCAATTGCTCGTCGGATTTTCTTGGGGCGCCTCAAATTTGACAGTTGAAAAATAAGAGGGAAGAACAATAATCAATGCACTAGTAACCAAAAAAACGAGAAGAGGGCTAGCTCTTGAGACGTACAGAAAGCTTCGAGAGGAGACTGGGAAGCTTTTCGCTTAACCCTAACAATCACCGGCTTCTCGTCCTTCGCCGGAGTGTCGGAACTCTCCACAGTTGTCGCTGCCATTTGTTTGATTGATAACTTCTCCGTTCAAAATAAACGAATACGAAGTATAAACTAAAATTGAGTATTTTATTTGTTAACCTAATCCTTTTTAGAAAATGGATTTAGATAGAGAGAGTAGAGAAAGAGCGACGTGTAAAACACGTTTTTTTGTAAGCTTACGAAAAAATGCGTTTTTTACAAGTTTTTGGGAGAAAATTTTCACCCTTATAATTTTACTAGACTTAAATTAGATTATTTAGCACCCAATATAATATACTCCCTCCGTCTCACTTTAATGAGTCATGGTCAGTTGCGGATCTACACCAATAGCATTGGTGGTGTCTATTCTTAATAAAAAAACGCAAAACTAAAATTCAATATATTTACATATAAAAATATAATAGGCTTTAATATGTCAACATTATATAAAATAAACACAATTTACATATGATGCTTCCTAGGATTCATGTTTTGAAAATAAGCTAAAATCTCATCATCACTAATAGTCATTAATACATCTCTTTCTACAAAAGTTACCAAACAATCATTTAACCATTAATCCCCATCTTAGACCTCAAGTAGCCCCCTTCACATGCTTCATAGCTGAAAAAACCCGCTCAAAGTTCTTGAATGGAGATAAAGGTTTATCTACTTATACTAAGCTAAAAGAACTGCAGTTCATATAGCTTAGTATAAGTAGATAAACCTTACAAAGTTTTGGGAGAACACTACTATATCACTTCTAATCAACACAAAAATCCAAAGTTTTTTCTTAAAGTAATAATCTGGATTTTCGTGGAACCCTAAATTGCAGTATACAGTAGATATTTTCCCACTTAAATCCTGAGCATAAATTTCTAAAATCTTACAAACAATAACTAAAATCAAACTCCTTACAAGATAAATAAAATCTTAAGAACATAAAAAATTCAACATGAATCAAACAAATCATGCTAAAAAACCAAACCAACCTAGGTCGACAAATAATAAAATTAAGCCAAAAACATTGAAACTTATAAATCTCTAAACTAACCAACGATCTAAACTAACTAGCAATCAGCATTTAGCAAACCGAATTAACAGAACAAACTCAACTGGATAATGCAAGAAATGAGTTTTTGTTTAAAAGAAAAATTGCATTTAATTGAATTTCTAGGGTTTACCTTTGATTCGAGAAATTCTTCTTGATTTTGTGAAGTGGTTGCGTTGCGGAGGAGGGTTTGGTTCGCCCATTCTATGGCCGGAGAGGTCGGCGGTGGGGAGGGACTGGGGAGGCGGCGGTGGAGGTAGGAGGGAGGAGACGGAGACGCACGAAGGAACTGAAGAAGGAGACGGACGCTAGGCTGTTTCTGAATTGAATTCTGATTTCAGCGTTCCAATTTCTAATAATCCCTTCTTTTTTTTCCTTCCTAAGCAAAACGACGTCGTTTTGTAAAAAAAAAAAAAAAAATTTTTTGGTGGTGCCTGTGCACCATCATGCACATAGCGAAGTCCGCCCCTGGTCATGGTATAAATGCATGCTTTTTTAGAAAAATGAATAAAGAATTGAAAGTGGATAGAAAATTAGAGGAGAGAATGCAAAAGTTAAAACATGTAACTTTTACCCTCAAACGTAGATTTAATTACAATGTGCCACTAGTAATACCTTTGTAAATATATGGACATTATAAGGGTATAAATGTCCGAAATACTGTTCACATATTTTCATTTATGAAATGACTCACTTGAAGTGAGGCGGATCAAAAAGAAAAGTGGCTCGCTTAAAGTGGGACGGAAGTAGTAATGTTTTTAAATACCAGTGATGCGGAAAAAACACACACATTGGTCTTTTCAATGGATTAATCATTCAAAAGTCTCTAAATCAAATCGAAATTCTTAAAAATGGACTCTATATTTTTGTAATTTTTTCGGGTCCATCATTTGAAATTTTATTTCTGAAAAGTCTATAGAGTTTATGTATTCGAGTTTTTTTAGGTCTGATAGACATGTATCAGAGTTTTTTTTTTTTGCTTTCATACATGAATTTATTACTATGATAGATGTGTAACGACCCTAACCCTAGGCACTAGTTTTAGTATAATATTATATGCTTTTAATATTATTGTTAATATTATGTGTTCATTTTATATCTTTGATTTCTTATATTACGATAAAATGATTGGGAAATAAAATAATTATCTTGGGAGAAGTATAATAATAGAAATGGATAAATAAATAAAATGTGAGTAGTTAGGTTAATTGTGTAGAGGAAAGAAGTAAAGGGTTGAAATTATTTCTTTAAAACATTGGGGGCTTTATTGTAGAGTGGTGAAAGCCTTAAATTATAAGGGGCATGGGGGGCCATGCTTCCCCCTTAATTTCCTCAACCTTACCTCCCTTAGTCAATGACACCTTACTTCCCCCTTTACTTCTCCATTCTCCTCATTCTTTCTTCTTCATTTTCTTCTTCATCCTTCTAAAACTCCATGGAAGCATAACCTTGAAAGCCTCACCTTTCCAAGTTCCTAGAGAAGTCAATTCTTCTCCATTTTTCAATTCAAGTGTACTTTTGTGTTTGGGGCAACTAGGGGAGTTGATCAAGCCAAGAAGATCCTCATTTCATCCTAAAATTCTAAGGTGAGTTATTATGACCTTCCCTTCTTTAAATGTTCATGAACTATGAATGTTGTTATTATTGTTAAATGATTGTTTAATGCTTTGGAAACCTTCTTATAATGGAGGAATTGGTTCAAGTTATGGAAGGATGTTGTTGTTCATAGAATATGATCAAGAAGTGGATGAAAATGGGTTAAGTTAAATGAAGATGATTGAACTAGGATTGTGGTAGGGAAATGTATAGGAAATCAAGTTGTATAGTATTGAGGTTTATGTTGTTTGGGTTTGATTGATTTAGAATGAAGTAGTAAATATTTGGGAGTCTTTCATGAGCATCAAAAATGGGAAAGAATTATAAAGAGGAAAAGAAAATAGGTGAAAAAGGGGTTTAGAAATTGAGTCTTGCTGAAAAGTGACTTGGGCGGTCGCCCATGGGGGGCTTGAGCGGCCGCCCATGTGTTCAAAATTTGTAGTGCCTTGGAAACCTTCTTGGGCGGTCGCCCAAGTTACCTTGAGCGGTCGCCCATCCCTGCAGAACATGTGTACCTTTTTGTAATCTCTTGGGCGGTCGCCCAAGTGACATGGGCGGTCGCCCATGTCACCAGATTTCCTCAGTTAATTGTCTTGCTGATTTTTACCAACAACCTCGTGGTATGATTCCCAACCACTATAAATTAGTAGAACCTAATCTAAACCGGATATGAATTAATCCCTTTTAACTTAGATTAAAGTATGATACTTGGGCCACGCAGCGACGTCTTATTTGATCAAAGTGGATTAGTGAAAGTAGTTTAAATATCGTCCGGGAAATGGTAAATAGGCTTGATTAGTAACTTCACCAAAGTAGTTCATCTTGGGAATTAGATCTTGAACCTTTATTAAGTATATTCGAGGTTGAATAATGACTATGTAGGAATGGTTTATGATACATAGTGGCCTTACTTGCCCCATATACTTGGTGATTGGTTTGGATAGTGTAGAAGCTATATGTTACACTATTGTGCTAGTTTGGGAATGTGTATTTATCACGTTGTTAACTTGTTATCCCAAGTGTGGATATATTCATTATATGGTTGCATGGTTATCCCAAGTGTGGATATGATTATCATATGGTTGTATTGTTATTTCATTTGTGGATTTATTGATTATACTGTTACCCTACTTGAATACATATTCATTGATGGTGCTATGCTTAGTGTATTACATAAATGTTACACTATGATATTGGTTGAACATGAGTATATTTTACCATGTGGCTACATTGATTATCTCTTTTGTGGATTATAATTCAAGTATCTATTATGTGCTTGAATGTGTTTATATTCTATGTGATTGGGGGGTATAATGGAATTCAATCAATTATTGATTTGTTCTATAAGTGATTGAAGGTTCATTATACCTGTGACCTCTCCCCCTCTGTGGCCACAGATTGGGGTTATAGCATCTGTATGGAGCCAAAAGCCTTACAGAGTTGCTACTATCTTATATGGTTCCCTGGAAAACGGGTCTTATAAGATGTGAATATGCCTAAGCAGTTCACAGGAGATGAGTTATAATCATAACTGTCTCGGTTATATGATATTGGTTCTGGTGGATATGCATTCACAGAAATAGTGGAGTATTATGCCCACAGTGATACGACTTATGATTCAGACGGTAAAGGTAAACAAAGGTAACGAAAGGTGTTTACTGTTTTACCAATATGTGAGATGTACCTTGTTATGTGTTGCATCTTACGGCATATTCACGCATTCATAATAGCTTGCTTTGAGATTTATTCTCACCCCTCTCCCTTTAATGTTTTTAGATCCTGAGACAGGCGGACCGGCCAAGTGAGGACGGAAAGGAGTTTGGACGTGGTATTTTGGGATTTGTCGGGGTATGTATAGGTTGACGTAGAAGATGTATTTCGTATAATTCCTTTATGGAGTTTGTGTGTATAAAACTTGGTTTCTATGTTATAATCAAAGTCTTTTGTAATTAAAACAGGTTGTTACTTTCAAAGTTATTCAACTCTTCCTTTCATGTAGAGAGGAATGAAGTTATTTTGAAATGGTTATGTTCAGTATGTTTAAGTTGTAAGTTGAATCAAAGTTTTAAAAAGTTTAGGTGGTTTGAGTCCTTTTGGGGACGCTCTAGCTCGGGACACGGGTTAGGTTCCGGGTTGGGGTCCTCACAAGATGTGTCTTGGAGTTTTGGTGGATCTGAAGAAAATAAAAATTTAGAGAGTCCTTATAAAGATTAAGAATTTGAACAAAGGACTTTAAAGCAAATAACCCCTTTTAAATTTCAGTTGGGCCCAGTCTATTAATATATAAAATGTGAGGATCCCGACCCGGAACCTACACTTGTCCCGAGTTGGAGCGTCCTCAACTAACCCAAAAATACTAAACTTTTAAAACTTCACTTTGACTTTCAAATATAAACATCAATAACATAACCGTTTCAAAAGAACTCTACTCCACTCCACATTGGAGGAGGAGTTGACCAACTTTGAAAGCGAACACTGTTTAGTTACAAAAGATTAAGGTTATGACGTAGAATTTAAGTTTATAATTACAAACTCCAATAAAGGAATTACCAAAATACATTTTATACGTCACCCTATACATACCCCGACAATACCCAAAAGATTACTCCAAACTCCTCTCCGTCCTTACTTGGCCGGTCCGCCTGTCTCGGGATCTAAAACATTAAAGGGAGAGGGGTGAGAATAAATCTCAGCAAGCTATTATGTATGCAACAATATGCCAAATAGATGCAACACATAACACGTTGGAAAAACTGTAAACACCTTACGTTACCTTTGGTTTACCTTTTTCCGTCTGAACAATAGTCGTACAACATTGGGTATAATAATACTCTAATCTTAAGTGAGCTGCTTAAGCAATACTCACATCTTATAAGACCCATTTTTCAGGAAACCAAATAAGATAATAGCAACTCTGTAAGGCTTTTGGCTCAATACAGATGCTATAACCCCAACCTGTGGCCTGGGAGGGGACGGCCACAGGTATAACATAATCCGATCACATTAGGTCACACTTCCAGAATTGATCGTATTACGTTATACCCCCAATATCAGCTGATTAACAAATTATCAAGCACATAGTAGTTACTTGAAATAAATCCACAAAAGGGATAAACAATAGCCACATGGTAATATATACTCATGCCCAATAAATATCAAAGTGCAACAATTTATGAATACACTAAGCAACGTCAACAACAATATATATAACATCAAGGAAATGAGGGATCATTAACCTACCCTACAAATTCCATATTCAAAGATACAAGATCTCAATGAAGGTTCAAGTTCGATTACTAAGTGGGAGTCACAATTTATAAGTGGCCAAACAACTTGCTAAACAATTCTTGTTTAAATTGAAAAAGGTTGATTCAGGGCGTGGGCGGCCGCCTAACCACTTGGGCGACCGCCCAAGTGGGTTTCCTAGGAATATAAGGTTTCTGCCACTATGGGCGACCGCCCTCACCACTTGGGCGACCGCCCAAGTGGATTTTAAAGCCAATGATTGTTTCTGCCGTGATGGGCGGCCGCCCAAGCCCCCATGGGCGACCGCCCAAGCCTTCCTCCAGTCCATTTTCAGATTTTTACCCCTTTTTGAACCTAGTCTTCCTTTCCTTATACCATGCCTAATTCAAGAACACCAAAGGATACTTTAATCTTACCAAGTCCCATTCCAAACATGTAAACTCAAAACCAAGTAGCCCTAGATTATTTATCTCTACCCATTTCACCCATTTCAAACCCTTTTTAAATGATCTTCCTTGAACCCTAACTTCAACAATTTCATTTTCCAATCATCCAACTTCCATTAAGGTTTCCAAGGCATAAAATCAACATCATAGAACAAGGGTAGTATTTAAAAGCTCATGAACAAGTAGGAGAAGGGAATCATAACAACTCACCTTAGGTTTTTAGAATAGAATGTGGATCTTCTTAGCTTGGTTTGATCCCCTAGATGATCCCAACTCAAAAATACCCTTAGACTTGAATTTGGTGGAGGAATGGTTTGGCTTCAAAGTTTGGTGCTTGAAGCTTCCATGGAGGTTTTCCAAAGCTTTCCCTAGAGAAGTATGAGGTGAATGAAGGAGTGAGGAGGAAGGAGGAAGAGTAAGGAGGATGAGGTGAGGGCTTGCCACATGGAGGGTTTAGGGGAAAAGTAAGAATTGGCC
Organism: Adenophora triphylla var. japonica; assembly: GCA_022495995.1. Classification (NCBI taxonomy): domain Eukaryota; kingdom Viridiplantae; phylum Streptophyta; class Magnoliopsida; order Asterales; family Campanulaceae; genus Adenophora; species Adenophora triphylla. The sequence goes on along the minus strand of JAFEMH010001590.1, from coordinate 96,247 downwards.
CCTACCCATAAAATATCCAAAGGCTTTCAATTTAATTTTTAACCCTTCACCCTAAATTATTTATCTACCCAATTTAACCTCCTCCCACTATTTATCTATTTTCTATTTTTATTTTCCCCCAAGCTTTTTTATTTAAATTTTCTCTTGAACTCCAAAGGGGTTCTAAATTACTTCTCACCCAATTTATTTTAAAATAAGAACTTAAAGACATAAATGAACACATAAAATTAACATAATTATTAAAAGCATATAATAAAATATTTAAAATTAGTGCCTAGGGTTGGGGTCGTCACACTCACTCCCCCTTAAAGAAAATTCGACCCGAATTTTAAAAAGACTTACTTGAATTCTCAAACAACCAAGGGTATTTCGCCCTCATCTCCGACTCTAGCTCCCACGTTGCTTCCTCGACGGTGTGATTCTTCCAAAGGACTTTTACTATCGGAATACTCTTAGTTCTTAACTCCTTAACTTGGAATTCTAAGACTCTTAACGGTTTTTCCACATAAGACATGTCCGCCTGAACATCGTCGGGGGGAGAACTCAAAACATGGGAGGGGTCATGACAATACTTCCTTAGCATAGAAACGTGAAACACATCATGAAGCAAAGAAAAAGACGGAGGCAACGCCAACCGGTAAGCCAATTCCCCTATCTTCTCTAGAATCTCAAACGGACCTACAAACCTCGGAGCCAACTTACCCTTATTACCAAACCTTTTAATTCCCGTCCTCGGAGAGACCTTCAAGAACACAAAGTCACCAACCCGAAAAGATAAATCCCGTCTTCTATTGTCGGCGTAGCTTTTCTGTCTACTCTGAGCCGTCTTCAATCTATCCCGAATCACCTTGATCTTCTCCGTAGAATCTCGAACCAAATCTGGGCCCCAAAGTCTCGCTTCACCTACCTCGTCCCAACACATCGGAGATCGACACTTCCTACCATATAACGCCTCATACGGAGCCATCTCGATACTCGACTGATAACTGTTATTGTAAGCAAACTCAACTAGCGGTAGATGATCCTCCCAAGATAATTGGAAATCCATCACACAAGCCCGTAACATATCCTCAAGTATCTGAATAGTTCTCTGACCGACCATCGGTTTGAGGATGAAATGCCGCATCGAAACACAATATAGAACCCAAGGCTTCTACTTGATGCTCTCCAAAATCTAGATGTAAACCTCGGATCTCTGTCGGAAACAATATTAACCGGAACCCCGTGAAGTCTCACAATTTCCTTCATATACAACTGGGCTAACTTCTCTAAAGAAAACTTAGTTGACACCGGAAGAAAATGAGCCGACTTTGTCAATCTATCCATAATAACCCAAATAGCATCCATCTTCTTCACGGTAAGAGGTAAACCCGAAACAAAATCCATCGAGATCCCTTCCCATTTCCACTCCGGAATATCCAACGGTTGAAGCAGCCATTGGTCTCTCGATGCTCGGCCTTAATTTGTTGACAAGTCAAACACTTAGAAACATAATCCGCAATTTCCCTCTTCATACCATTCCACCAATACCCACGCTTCAAGTCTTGATACATTTTGGTACTACCCGGATGAATCGCAAACTTGGACTTATGGCCATCCTCTAATACACACTTCTTGATTTCCGGTAACGAAGGAACGCAAATTCTCCCTTGAAAGGTTAATATACCATCTCTATTCAACACAAAATCCCCGGCTTTTCCCTCTTGCACTTGATCTAAAATTTTCTTCAATTCCGGATCATTTTGTTGAGCTTCCTTCAACTCTCCATACAATGTAGGAACGGCTCGAACATTCGCAACGATTACTTCTCTCTTCAACTCTCGAGAACTCAAAGTCCGTCACATACGCCTTTCGGCTAATTGCATCCGCTACAACATTTGCCTTCCCGGATGATAAGAAATTATACAATCGAAATCCTTCAAAAACTCTAACCATCTCCTTTGCCGGTTGTTCAACTCCTTTTGGGTAAATAAGTATTTCAAACTCTTATGATCGGTGAAAATCTCAAACTTCGCCCCATAAAGGTAATGCTTCCACTTATGTAACGCAAACACGATCGCCGCCAATTCTATATCATGAGTAGGGTAATTCTGTTCCGCCGGTGATAACTTCCTAGAGGCATACGCAATAACTTTCCCATTTTGCATCAACACGCAACCCAAACCCGCCTTCGAGGCATCACTATAAATAACAAAATTCTCGCAACCATCCGGAAGGGTAAGAATAGGAGCGGTTGTCAACCTTTTCTTCAATTCATCAAAACTTGCCTCACACTTGGAATCCCATACGAACGATACGTCTTTCCGAGTCAACCTAGTCAACGGAGTCGCAATCCGAGAAAAACCCTCAATGAACCTTCGGTAATACCCCGCCAAACCAAGAAAACTACGAATCTCGGTCACGCCGAAGGCTGCTTCCAATTAACCACGGCTTCAATCTTCGAAGGATCCACGGAAATTCCCGAACTCGACACAACATGCCCCAAGAAGGAAATCTCGCCGAGCCAAAACTCGCACTTGCCGAACTTGGCATACAATCGCTTTCTCACGAAGAATGGACAAGACAATCCTCAAATGATTCTCGTGCTCTTCCCGGGACTTTTAGAGTAAACAAGAATATCGTCTATGAATACCACCACAAAGCTATCAAGATAAGGCTTGAAGACACGGTTCATCATATCCATAAAAATGGCTGGAGCATTAGTCAACCCGAAAGGCATCACCACAAACTCATAATGACCATATCTAGTACGGAAAGCTGTCTTAGCAATATCATCCGGTCTAATCTTCAACTGATGGTATCCGCTTCTCAAGTCAAGCTTAGAGTAGATAACGGAACCTTGAAGTTGGTCAAACAATTCATCTATATGCGGGAGAGGGTATTTATTCTTAATGGTGGCTTGGTTCAACAAACGATAGTCAATACACAATCGTAAGGTACCATCCTTCTTCCTAACAAATAAGACCGGTGCTCCCCACGGAGACACACTAGGACGAATAAAACCTCGGTCTAACAATTCTTGCAATTGGACCTTCAACTCTTTTAACTCGGCCGGAGCCATTCTATAGGGTGCTTTTGAGATAGGTGTGGTACCGGGCACTAGGTCAATGCAAAACTCTACCTCACGATCCGGAGGCATAGAGTACTCACTAGAAAACACATCACTAAATTCATTAACAACCGTAACATGAGCTAACTCGGGAGACTTCTTATTGGAATCTACCACATAAGCCAAGTAACCCGCACACCCTTTAGATAGCATCTTCCTAGCCTTTAAAGCGGAAATAACATGTAAACCGAACATAGATCTATCCGCATCAAATATAAAAGTGGGCACATCGGCATAGCAAATGAGACTCGTTTTCTACGACGCCTACCATAGCATGACACCGACTCAACCAATCCATCCCAAGGATCACATCAAAATCACGGATTGGTAACTCGACCAAATCCACCGGCAATACATGCCCACATATAGTCACATCACAACCAGGATATATCAAAAGAAGATGTGAGGCACTCTCCCATAGGAGTAGAGACCTCCAACACATAAGGCATAGATTCGAGCAAAGTATGCAATGAGAATGCAAAATGCGATGCCACAAATGAATGGGAAGACCCGGGATCTATAAGAATGCGGGCCTTAACTCCTGAGACAGGAACTATACCTCTAATGACAGCATTGGGATCGACCTCTCCTTGACCCAAGGCAAACACTCGACCTTGCACCCTATCTTTGGGTTTCCCATCTAGACCTCTCTTCACACCACTGCCTTGTCCCCCAAATCCGGTGCAGTCGCTTGCTTGATACGCCACCTAGGACAATTCTTCCGGAAATGGCCTGTCGCCTCACATTCCAAACATTTTCCTTGCTTGCTCCAACACTTATCCTCCGAATGCCCTGCTTCTTACAATAACCACACACTGTCCCAAACTGACCCGGAGTCGCACGATTCGCCGGAGTCGCCACATTTCCTCCTCGATTTGCTCCCGGGGTGAATGTCCCTACCGAACTCTATTCTGTCCCGAACCTTGACCTTGGAATCTATTTCTGTTTCCGCCTTCATTCTTACCACGATGCTCCTCTATGTCATTCTCAATCCGATACGCCATATTTACTGCTGCTTGGAAGTTGGCGAAGTTATGAGTCAATAACTGCTTCCGGAACTCAACCCTTAATCCCTTCACAAACCGGTAGACTCGCCTCTCTTCATCTGGCACCAAATGAGGACAATATCGGGCTAACTCTGTGAACTTTGCTGAATACTGTGCTATAGTCATGGTACCTTGCTCCAGTTTCAAAAACTCACCTTCCTTCTTGTCTCTAGTAACCATTGGAACGAAGTGATCCCGGAACTTGCGTGTAAAGTTCTACCAAGTCTGCGGTGTCAAATCCCGGTCCCAACCATCCTTCACTACCTGCCACCAGTGCTCCGCGGGTCCTTCTAACTTGAAAACGGCGCATCTCACCTTCTCGGCATCCGAACTCTCCATAGCCGCAAAAATCTTATTCATAGCCTCAAGCCACCTCTCAGCCTTCACCGGATCCGGATCTCCGTTGAAGCTAGGAGGAGACATCTTCACGAACTTCTCTAGACCATGCCAGTCTCTTGCCGCCTTCTTGCTGTTGCCTACCTGGATTCTGATTTGCCATAGTCTGAAGGAACACTCGGAACATATCCATCATTTCAACATTCGGGTTACCACCATCACCCAAAGCCCGATTCTGATCACCATCATTTCCCGCCATTTTAACAAACGCCTGCATTAAACACTCGACGTCAGTTATCACACACTCTCACTCAGCTAGACTCTACCCGAGAATTCTAACCGAGCTCTGATACCAACTGTGAGGACCCCGACCCGGAACCTACACGTGTCCCGAGTTGGAGCGTCCTCAACTAACCCAAAAACACTAAACTTTTAAAACTTCACTTTGACTTTCAAATATAAACATCAATAACATAACCGTTTCAAAAGAACTCTACTCCACTCCACATTGGAGGAGGAGTTGACCAACTTTGAAAGCGAACACTGTTTAGTTACAAAAGATTAAGGTTATGACGTAGAATTTAAGTTTATAATTACAAACTCCAATAAAGGAATTACCAAAATACATTTTATACGTCACCCTATACATACCCCGACAATACCCAAAAGATTACTTCAAACTCCTCTCCGTCCTTACTTGGCCGGTCCGCCTGTCTCGGGATCTAAAACATTAAAGGGAGAGGGGTGAGAATAAATCTCAGCAAGCTATTATGTATGCAACAATATGCCAAATAGATGCAACACATAACACGTTGGAAAAACTGTAAACACCTTACGTTACCTTTGGTTTACCTTTTTCCGTCTGAACAATAGTCGTACAACATTGGGTATAATAATACTCTAATCTTAAGTGAGCTGCTTAAGCAATACTCACATCTTATAAGACCCATTTTTCAGGGAACCAAATAAGATAATAGCAACTCTGTAAGGCTTTTGGCTCAATACAGATGCTATAACCCCAACCTGTGGCCACAGGAGGGGACGGTCACAGGTATAACATAATCCGATCACATTAGGTCACACTTCCATAATTGATCGTATTACGTTATACCCCCAATATCAGCTGATTAACAAATTATCAAGCACATAGTAGTTACTTGAAATAAATCCACAAAAGGGATAAACAATAGCCACATGGTAATATATACTCATGCCCAATAAATATCAAAGTGCAACAATTTATGAATACACTAAGCAACGTCAACAACAATATATATAACATCAAGGAACTGAGGGATCATTAACCTACCCTACAAATTCCATATTCAAAGATACAAGATCTCAATGAAGGTTCAAGTTCGATTACTAAGTGGGAGTCACAATTTATAAGTGGCCAAACAACTTGCTAAACAATTCTTGTTTAAATTGAAAAAGGTTGGTTCAGGGGCATGGGCGACCGCCCTAACCACTTGAGCTACCGCCCAAGTGGGTTTCCTAGGAATATAAGGTTTCTGCCACTATGGGCGACCGCCCTCACCACTTGGGCGACCGCCCAAGTGGATTTTAAAGCCAATGATTGTTTCTGCCGTGATGGGCGGCCGCCCAAGCCCCCATGGGCGACCGCCCAAGCCTTCCTCCAGCCCATTTTCAGATTTTTACCCCTTTTTGAACCTAGTCTTCCTTTCCTTATACCATGCCTAATTCAAGAACACCAAAGGATACTTTAATCTTACCAAGTCCCATTCCAAACATGTAAACTCAAAACCAAGTAGCCCTAGATTATTTATCTCTACCCATTTCACCCATTTCAAACCCTTTTTAAATGATCTTCCTTGAACCCTAACTTCAACAATTTCATTTTCCAATCATCCAACTTCCATTAAGGTTTCCAAGGCATAAAATCAACATCATAGAACAAGGGTAGTATTTAAAAGCTCATGAACAAGTAGGAGAAGGGAATCATAACAACTCACCTTAGGTTTTTAGAATAGAATGTGGATCTTCTTAGCTTGGTTTGATCCCCTAGATGATCCCAACTCAAAAATACCCTTAGACTTGAATTTGATGGAGGAATGGTTTGGCTTCAAAGTTTGGTGCTTGAAGCTTCCATGGAGGTTTTCCAAAGCTTTCCCTAGAGAAGTATGAGGTGAATGAAGGAGTGAGGAGGAAGGAGGAAGAGTAAGGAGGATGAGGTGAGGGCTTGCCACATGGAGGGTTTAGGGGAAAAGTAAGAATTGGCCCCTACCCATAAAATATCCAAAGGCTTTCAATTTAATTTTTAACCCTTCACCCTAAATTATTTATCTACCCAATTTAACCTCCTCCCACTATTTATCTATTTTCTATTTTTATTTTCCCCCAAGCTTCTTTATTTAAATTTTCTCTTGAACTCCAAAGGGGTTCTAAATTACTTCTCACCCAATTTATTTTAAAATAAGAACTTAAAGACATAAATGAACACATAAAATTAACATAATTATTAAAAGCATATAATAAAATATTTAAAATTAGTGCCTAGGGTTGGGGTCGTCACATAAAAGATGAAGTCATTAACACTTTCCCTCCAAAACTCTCACCTAGACACAATTTTGATCATATTCATTTTTCTCAAGCATTCAATCTCAAATAATAAATGCAATATTAATTAGTAATTGATTATTGAGAAGCATTTAATACAAGCTAATTAAATCCATTTAATGACTTTTAATTGAAATATTCTGGAGAATAACTGATTATTGAAAAGTTTAGAAATCATTTTCTGATATATTGATTTGAACTTGAAACCATCATTTTATAACACACTTTCCAGCATAGATATTTGAGAAGGCATAACAAATCTGTCTATAAATAGCATCAACATTTAGTCTATTGAGTAACTATCCCCTTTTTAACTTCATAAAGTACAAACAATGTCTCATTTGTTTTTCTGTTTTGCTTGGTTTGCAACATCATCCGAGTAAAATATGTAATGTATTTTTCACAATGGTGATGTATATCCCATTAATATATATTTCCTCCATCCCAAATAAAAAATTGAATGGCAACAAAATTTCAAATTTGATCTAATTTATTTTAAAGATTTTTTTGTAATCTATTTTGAGACTGCGAACAATGAATGTGGAAATTTATAAATGGAAAAACAAAATATGATTAAATTATTTGAAAGAAAAGTTGTTTAATCATTTTGTAATGATATTTCTAAATGTAGATACATGTGTTGATTGTTTGAGAAGATATATACATATAAGTATGAGTATAACTGATGGATTAATCGTGAAATCGATTTTTCAAAAGCGACAGAGAAAGATTGAGGGTTAAATCGAAATTTAGATTTAGGATTTTGGAGACGGTTCATATTTATATGATGGTTTAGGGTTGGAACTGATTATTTTCAGGTGGATTCTATTAGCTAGCAGCCCATTCCATTAAGAAATTAACTTGATTTATTATAATAGTCCATCGTAAAAAAAATACTTGTATTTTATTGCTTTATTCTCTTGTGGGTAGAAACTTATATAAGAGACAAATAAAATTTTATTTTTAGATCCGAAAATAAATAGGATATTTATATTAATGATTTTTTTCTTAACTTAAGAAGTTGATAGGAAATGGAAGGAAGAAATTAAAAAAAAGATGGAATTATTTTAGTGATGTGGTACCACCTATATTTCAAAATGAATGATCTTGTAATTTCAAAATAAATGATCTTGTATAAGTGTATTCAAAATTATATTTTTTAAAATTATTATTAGTTCTTATAAGATTTTTTGCAATTTAAAAATTATATAGTATACTTTATTCGATTTAAAATATTTGTCACTTTTAAAATTTTTACAAGTTTTAAAAAATATAGTTATTATACTAACTTAATGACTAAAATATCAATATTCTCATTATTTATTATTTCTTCTTGATTACTTACAACAATAAACCAATTAATAAAATGAAAAAAAGTTTCAATGTCATTATATATTATTGTTGAATGTCTTTTATTTAAAAAAAAAAAATTCTAAATTAACCTTTATATTAATAGTAACTTTTTTTATTTAGTTTCTGTTATTTGTAAAAAAAAATTGAACGTACATTTAATACGCGGGTGTTAAACTAGTTATTTTTAAAGGCCCGTGATTAATAGGCCTTGTCAGTTTCCAACATTGTGCTAGAGTGAGATATATCTCCTGGCCAAACAAGATAATTAGGTGATGGGGACACTTGTAAAAATTGTTAAAAAAAACATAAAAAAATATTGGCACCTAGTATTATAGCTAGAAATTTGCAAGGATTTTTTTTTTCCTGTTTTGTTTGATGAAGTAAGGTTCCAAAAAAATTCAGTTCTTATATCATGATAAAGTCTGAGTTTTCAGTTTAAAATTAAGAGGCGGTCTCCTGTGAGAACATGGGATCCGTCTCATGCATGAGACGGGTCGACCCATGATCCATGGGGCATGACCCGCCACGTGGCAGCCTTTTATAGGCCAACTTTTTTTTTTTTTAATTTTTTTTTTATATTATTTTTTTTTTCAGAGCAAAAGTAATAGTTACCATCTCTTAATGTAATAACTGTATACATATAAAGTAACATTGGTCATAAGTAAATGTAATACCTGTTTTAAAAAAATAAAAGCTCGTTTTTACCCATTTTTTTTCAAATGTAATACAAACTATATGTATTATTTTTGAAATGTAATAACTTATGTATATGAATGTAATAGTTTATACAAGTAAATGTAACACTTTGATAGATGAAATTGTAACATATTTCTATAATAAGTATTACTTTTGCCAAACGAAGAAAACATAGGAAAAAACATTATTACTTTTCTGTATACTCCCTCCGTCCCGGCCGAAGCGTCACTTTTTACCCAAAATGACGTCCCGTTTATAGCGTCACCCTTTCCTAAAAAGGAAACTTTTATTAATATTTTATTATCCCATCCACTATTCCCTCCACTAATTCTCTCTCCTCTACACTCACAACACTTTTAAAATTCACTATTTCCTCCACTAATTCTCTCTCCTATTTTTAAATTACACTCACAACATTTTTTCTTCCCACACTTTTCCTTAATTTGCGCGCCACCCCTAAAAGGGTGACGCTTCTACCGGGACGGAGGGAGTATATGTATTACTTTAATGTATACAAACTATTACTTTAAGTATTACTTTTGCCAAACGAAGAAAACATAGGAAAAAACATTATTACTTTTCTGTATATATGTATTACTTTAATGTATACCAACTATTACTTTAATGTATACAAACTATTACTTTAATGTATACAAACTATTACTTTATGTTGGCTGAAGGATTGGGCCAAGACAAATGTGGGCTGATTTCAGCTTGGGCGACCGCCCATATGCAAAAAGCTTGGGTGGAGGCGTGGGTTAGCTTTGTTGGGCGGGTGATGGGTCAGGATCCGACCCGTCTCATGGATGAGACGGGTTTTCATGTTCTCACATGAGTTTTTGTCTAAAATTAATTGATATCAGGAGGAGTAGCTCAGGATCCTTATATCTTATAGATAAATCTCATTTTATTCTCAATGTGAGATAATGTTCTCTTACACAATATATAATATATAGATAATGTTCACAATTGAAAATTGATTTTCACAAGGTAAGAATATTTATTTATTTTTTTTTTTTTTTGATATCCAGGTTCCCAGCTTCGCCGGACTAATCCTGGACCACCAGGTACCGGCCCCTCAGTATACTGGCGGAGGTAAATCGCGGGATGTGCCCTATGCAGCCAGGGTGGCAGCACCCCTTATACTCCAGAGCCCCAAGGGAGCCCTCCTACAAGGCAATTGCATCACTATTACATCACCAAATGGCTGCTCCAGCTGCTCCTGCCAAAGTGGCACTTACATCACTCTTACAACACCATTTGGCTGCTCCAGCTGCTCCTGCCAAGATTCGAACTCCCCACACTGAGGATACAAGCCCAGCAATGCTGCTTCCTTAACTGCACGGATGTGCCCCGGGGGACTCCAAGGCTCCTGAAACCCTAGGAAAGAATTAAACCACAAGATTCCCCCCAAGGGGAATCGAACTCGTGACCTCCCCGAAGGGAAGCCACTACAATACCATCAGGCCAGGAGACCTTTGGTAGGTAAGAATATTTATTGCTTCCGCGGTTGTAGATTAATTTGACTGATCAATTTTATTTTCAGTAAAAACTATCGTTGAAAATGCTATCGATAGGGCTACTTCTATATGACCAAAATAATAAGAGACAACTAGCAACTAAAATCTCCAAATCCAAAATCAGAGAAAGAGTAATTTCAGTGTAAATGTTTATTTTCTTCTCACCATTGACTATTTAGAAAATCACATAATAATATAGATAGGTAGGAAGGGAATATAAGTTGTTAAACGATATAAATCGAGGTATGAACGTGGGTCAGGCCTGACAAGTCTCAATGAATTGAGTTCAAAATATAATTCATACAAATCTCAAATACGAAAAAGGGAGTGGACCTTCCATACCTTTACTTGTCTTGCCTCCTCGTCATTCTCACTATGTCGATCTAGGCATAGCAGAGCATATAATGACTAAGGCCCAACAAAACTGAATGCCGATGAGGCACAATCATCAATGTGAGCAAGGCATCTCTCAAGGCCGAGCAAGGTCTCCCTTCAAAGACAAGGAGCCCCTCCTCGGTCTCCATATAATATAAGGAAATTGACTTCCCTATCTTTACTCTCCACTTCACCGGCGTCAACCCAAGCCGACCAGGCCTGGTACGACAAAGAGCACGCCTCAGGCTCACGTGCCGATTGCTATTAACCAATCCTATTCAAATAAGGACTGTGAACAGTTATAATCCCCTACGATTATAACCTTATCTCACACGATTCGTCATCCAACAAGGACTGTACAGTTATAATCTCTCTAGGATTATAACCTCCTTACCTACGAACTCCTATTCAACAAGGAGTCTACAATGCTATGCCTATAAATACAAATCATAATTCTCATTATTTTGATAACACATCTTTTGACTCTAAACTCTTGTCAATTGATTTCTCTCTCTGAGCACAAATACTTACTCTCACGCCGGAGTGCCTTCGCCGGTGAGACCCCGGCTAAGTTTATGTGTTTGTTCATCTTTTTCAGCCTATTCAATCATTCAGGATACAACTTGTCACTGAATTTGGACTGATCCGAACGTTTAGGCATCATTAGTTGTTTTTCTCTTTAACCAAAAATAGGCATGCCAATTTTAACTCGTTATCAGTTCACCCGCTTGTCTCGTTTTGTAAATTACCTGATCCGACTCGGCTCGCTAACATAGCCGGATTTTAACGAGTCAACTCGCTTAACTCGTTAGGTTTGTGAGTTGACCCGTACCCAACACATTTAACTCCCGATCAAAATGTGTCGAAATTTTAAATGTAATCACCCATGAAAATAATATTAATGGATTGACCCGCCAACCCGCTCATCCAATTCATTTAACCCGTAAGTTAAATGGATTATAACGAATTTTACCCGTCCCAACCCATCATCCTATTATTATCTGACTCATACCCGTCAGGACCCACTCATTTAACAGGTGCAACCAAAAAAATACTCCCTCCGTCCCGGTTCACTTAGCACCAACTTTTTGGGTGTAGGAATTAAGGAAAAGTGATGTAAGAAAGAGAAAAAGTTAAATGTTGTGAGTATGAAGAATTAAATAGGAGAGAGAATGAGTGGGAGGAATAGTTAGGAGAGAGAATGTTGTGAGTGTAAAAGTGAAGTAGGAGAGAGAATGAGTGGAGGGAATAGTGAATATTCTTTTCCATTTTGGGCAGTGCCAAGTGAAGTGGGACGACCCAAAATGAAAATTAGTGCCAAGTAAAGTGGGACGGAGGGAGTATAAGTTGGTATTTGATATTCTGAAATCAACTCTTAAATTGGAATATTGGAGTGCTCATCTAGTATTTATGTCCAATCAAGAAAGTATACCCAATTCTGGATTTGCACTAGAGTACAATTTAGGGTAATGCATTTTCAATGAGAAGTGAGACCATAATACAAAAAGAGATCATTTTGTCAAATAAAAAATAGACCACCCATGTGAATTAAATTTTAAACAAATCAAGAAACTGGATATGGTTCGGTCCATATCCAGTTCCATCGGTTCTACAAGTTACACTACTATATATTTTTTCTAAAGATAAAACATGCAACAACTATTTCTTTCATGAAACCAAAATATAGGATGATTACATAAACAAAATTCAAATAAAAATATTCAGACATACAACAAATTAACTGAAATAGAGGAACAAAAGAAAAAAATATAAACATGATTCAGACCCTAATAACTAAATTCAGATGCAAAATTGTAAGAAAATTGAAAATACGAGTAGATTGGAGGTAGAGGCTGAAAAATAACATCAAAATCTCATTAAATCATTATCTTTTATTAGAGATTTGAGAGGCAAAATAAAATAACAGAGTAATGATGTTCTGCAATCTCGCACGAAAAAACAGATCTGCGTCGTAGATTAATTACTTCCGTTACAGTTGCGCCGTCGGTAGAGATCGATCGATGGTGGTGCCATGGTTGGACAGCTGAGTCGAAATCAGGGCGCCGCCATGAAAAATCAATTTGATTTCTAGGGTTGAGAATTGAGATGAGAGAAAGACGAGAGAGGGGAAAAGTGTAGAGAGAGAGAGAGAGAGAAAGAGAAAATCAAACGACGAAAATGAAAGAGATATGATAGGGTTAGGTTTTTGTAAACTTGTAATGTCGCTGGATGGATAAGGTCACAACAAAATTATTTTTTTTTTTGAAAATTAGGAATTTTAAATTATGAATATATATATAAATAAATAAATATATATATATATATATATATATATATATATATATATATATATATATATATATATATATATATATATAGTATTGAAATGATAACCAAATTTATATGAGAACTACGAACCATTAGCTATTGGATTAAAAAATATATCAATCTTTCAGGATTAAAAAAGAGATAGAGGGGTGGCATTTTCGTAATTATTGTGAACTAAATCCCCCTCAAATTTCAAAATAAAATATCTCAATATCTATAAGTCGAAAAAATTCGAAAACACCGATTTTTGTCTTGACGAGACGATTCAAACTAGATCCCTGAAGATAGGATATTGAAAAAATAATATTGAACAACGTCTAATTTTTAAAATACTAGCTAATTAACTAGTGTACACTAGCTAGTTAAGTAATGTACAATAGTAATGTATATAGTGTACACTAGCTAGTTAACTCGTGCACACTAGCCATATGACTTATACTGACTTATACTGGACAATATCTTGACTTGGTCTTGACCAAGTCCTTGTGTACACTAGTTAATTAACTAGTGTACACTAGCTAGTTAAGTAATGTACACTAGCTAATTAACTAGTTTGAATCATGATATTGCTCTGTATTACTTTGTAATGAAAGAATAAAATAAATGGGGAGTGAACAAGCATAACCAAATCCACGTACACCAAGCAAGTAGAATTGGTCAACATCAATGAACCTATAGAAATGTTTGTTTAGAGCAATAACGGAGTGGAATTATAACAAAATTTTTGAAGAAAAATACAGTAATCAATCACAAATTAAATATTTATTTAATGAACACAACAGTCAATCAATGATTATACAGGTGTTTCTCTTAGTGTGAGCTCCTTTCAGGTTGCCACATTGTGAGCGACGTGCTCTTGAGGAAAAAAAAAAGACGAGAGGTATTTACTAGAGAGCGACGTGCTCTTCAGAAAAAAATGGAGGAGTTCCAGATAAGGTTCCTACAGGTGGTTTATTACTTAATTAACTATTGTGCATGAGTTAATTACTTAACTAGTGTACATTACTTAACTAGTGTGCACGAGTTAATTACTTAACTAGTGTGCACGAGTTAATTACTTAACTAGTATACATTACTTAACTAGTTAATTAGTGTTCACTAAGACAACATAGCTAGTGTTCACTAAGACAACATAACTAGTTAACTTACATCTAGTGTTCACTTACAGCTAGTGTTCACTAATTAATTAGTGTTCACTAAGACAACATAGCTAGTGTTCACTTACAGCTAGTGTTCACTTACAGCAAGAGTTCACTAATTAATTAGTGTTCACTAAGACAATACAACTAGTGTTCACTAAGACAACATAGCTAGTGTTCACTAAGACAACATAACTAGTTAACTTACATCTAGTGTTCACTTACAGCTAGTGTTCACTAATTAATTAGTGTTCACTAAGACAACATAGCTAGTGTTCGATTCTGACTAGTGTTCACTTACGGCTAGAGTTCACTAATTAATTAGTGTTCACTAAGACAATACAACTAGTGTTCACTAAGACAACATAGCTAGTGTTCGCTAAGACAACATAACTAGTTAACTACGGCTAGTGTTCACTTACGGCTAGTGTTCACTAATTAATTAGTGTTCGCTAAGACAACATAGCTAGTGTTCGCTACACTAATGTTCACTTACGACTAGAGTTCACTAATTAATTAGTATTCACTAAGACAATACAACTAGTGTTCACTAAGCACTGACATAGCTAGTGTTCACTAAGACAACATAACTAGTTAACTTACGGCTAGTGTTCAAGCTACGGCTAGTGTTCACTAATTAATTAGTGTTCACTAAGACAACATAGCTAGTGTACGCTTACACATTAGTGTTCACTTACGGCTAGTGTTCACTAATTAATTAGTGTTCACTAAGACAATACGGCTAGTGTTCACTAATTAATGGTGGTGAACACTAGCTTAAGTGTTCACTAAGACAATCTGACTAGTGTTCGCTAATTAATTAATGAACAATACGGCTAGTGTTCACTAATTAATTAGTGTTCACTAAGACAATACAACTAGTGTTCACTAAGACAACATAGCTAGTGTTCGGCTAAGACAACACAGCTAGTGTTCACTAAGACAACATAGCTAGTGTTCACTAAGACAACATAACTAGTTAACTTACAGCTAGTGTTCACTAAGACAATATAGCTAGTGTTCACTTGCAGCTAGTGTTCACTTACAGCTAGTGTTCACTAATTAATTAGTGTTCACTAAGACAATACAACTAGTGTTTACTAAGACAACATAGCTAGTGTTAACATAGCTAGTGTTCACTAAGACAACAGAGCTAGTGTTCACTTACGGCTAGTGTTCACTAATTAATTAGTGTTCACTAAGACAATCTGACTAGTGTTCACTAAGACAATACGGCTAGTGTTCGCTAATCTGACACATCTAGTGTTCACTAATACAACACAGCTAGTGTTCACTAAGACAACACAGCTAGTGTTCACTAGCAACACAGTGTTTTAAAAATTAAACGTTGTTCAATATTATTTTTTCAAAATCCTATCTTCAGGGATCTAGTTTGAATCGTCTCGTCAAGACAAAAAAATCAGTGTTTTCGATTTTTTTTTTTGACTTATAGATATTGAGATATTTTATTTTGAAATTTGAGGGGGATTTTAAATGAAATAATTACGAAAATGCCACCCCCTCTATCTTTTTTTTTTTTTAATCTGGAGCATTGATGTGTTTTTTAATCTAATGGTTGTTAGTGATTCTTATGATTCTTATATAAATGTGGTTCTCATTTTAATATGACCTATATATATACTATATATATACTCCCTCCGTCACTTATCTTGTGGCTTCTTTTCCATTTTGGGGCGTCATTATCTTGACACCTTCCAAAAATAACCAAATTTTTATATTTTTATATTCACTCCACCCCACCACTCATTCTCTCTCTTCATTTTTCACCACTCAATTTATTCAACCAACACTACTATTTATCCCACTCATTCTCTCTCTTCATTTTTTATCACACATTTTTTTTATTTTATTCCTTTTTCTTAGTTTTTGAACCCACCCCTTGGGTGTCAACTATAGTGGGACGGAGGGAGTATATATATATATACATGTATATATATATATATATATATATATATATATATATATATATATATATATTATACATAATATATACATAATCGGTTCGATCCGGATTCGGTCCAGGACCATATATATTTTTTCAAAAATCAAGATCAACCCAAATAATCGGTTCCATATAAATTTGGAACCAGAACCAAACCAATTCTATTGGATTGATCTGATTTTCATTGATATGATCCGGTTCTATCGATCCGGTCCGATCCGTCAATTTTTTTTTTGTTCAGCACTAGTTGCTCGTAACCTATCATTACAATAGGGTTAGTCCTGTAAAATTTGAGCTACAAGACAAACTATTTGAACCGGGCCCCTTATAAATGTGGTTACATTCTCAAATTTCTATTTTCTTTTCTTTTTTTCATCTCTCATCGTTTTTAGGTGTCTATTTTCGATTTTTCTAATGTTTTAGCATTTTTCAACAATTGAATCTTAGGCTCCGTTTGTTTCATGTAAAACATTTTTCGGAAAATATTTTCCTTGTTTTCGGGTGTTTGTTTCAAGTAAAATGTTTTTTGAAAAATGTTTTACCTACTTTCGAGTATTTGGTAACCACTTGTAAAAGAAAGTCAAATGTAAAACATTTTACAAGGATGTAAAAAAGGAGGTTTTCTTTGTAAAATGATTTACCAATTTCAAATTCGTAAATCATTTTACAACTCTTGTTCTTGCCCTTAATGTACAACTCATATTACGCTCGGTACAACATAATAATAATAATAATTAAAAAAAAAATTTAACTGCCCCCACCCACCCCACCCCAAAAAAAATTTTTTGGAAACCGCCCACCCACCCCCTGCCTACCTCACCCCCACTTCCCCCAAAAAAAAATTTTATTTTTTTTTTTGGAAACCGCCCCACCCACCCCGCCTTCCCACCCCCAACCCCCACCCTCCCCCCAATTTTTTTTTTTTTTTTTTTTTGGAAACCGCCCCACCCGCCTGCCTACCCCACCCCCACCACCCCCGCCCCCCAAAAAAAAATTTTTATTTTTTTTTTGGAAACCGCCTCCCCCCCGCCTACCCCACCCCCACCCTCCCCCAAATTTTTTTTTAATTTTTGGAAACCGCCCCACCCCCTGCCTATCCCACCCCTACCCACCCAAAAAAAAAAATTTTTTTTTTTTTGAAACCGCCCCACCCACCCCGCCACCCCATCCCACCCCCACCCTCCTCCCCCCCAAAAAAAAATTTTTTTAATTTTTTTTTGAAACCGCCCCCACCCACCGCCTACCCCACCCCCCACCCACCCCCCAAATTTTTTTTATTTTTTTATTTTTTGGAGCCCACCCACCCCCGCCTACCCCACCCCTACCCACCCCCACCACCCAAAAAAAAAAATTTTTTTTTTTGGAAACCGCCCACCCACCCCCGCTGCCCACCCCCCCCCAAAAAAAAAAATTTTTTTTGGAAGCCGCCCACCCACACCCCGCCTACCCCCCACCCACACCCCCAAAAAAATTTTTTTTTTTTTGGAAACTGCCCCACCCACCCCCTGCCTACCCCCCCCCCCCAATTTTTTTTTTTATTTTACACCCCCTACCCACCCCCCCAATTTTTTTTATTTTACACCCTACCCACCCCCCAAAAAAAAAAAAAAAAAATTTTTTAATTTTTATTAAAAAATTAAAAAAAAAATTTGGGGGTTGGGTAGTGAAGGCAGGGGTGGGTGGGGCGATTTCCAAAGTTGATTTAAATTAATAAAAAAAAGTGACATTTTCGGAAAACATTTTCGTCAAATTTGCCAAACAACTGAAAACAAGACCATGATATTTTACAAGAAAACATTTTACATGGAAATCTTTTTACATGAAAACATTTTACAAGGAAACCTTTTTACATGAAATCATTTTACATGAAAACATTTTCCGGAAAATGTTTTACGCGAAACAAACGGAGCCTTAAATTAAATCGCATCCTATTAACGAGGCTTGAAAAAAATTATGATATATTATGTTGGATTTGGAATTTGGATAATTGAGTTTGATAGTTGATTGAGTTAAGATAATTGCAAAACAATTTTGAAAATAATAATTCTTTAAATTAACACACTTCATTTAAAGGTGAACACATTAACTAAGCCTTAACATTGGGAAACCATCTCAAAAAGTTCATTACTAATTTGCCTAAACTCAACCCTCTAATTGCGCTAGCTATAACCCGAACCCACCTCACCTTCCATGACCTAATGGAGTAGAGATCCAGAAACAAATTCCCGATTACCATCAATATCTACCGGAGGGGCAGCAATGAATAGCTGCATAAAAAGGGTGGCAGATTTAGTATCAAATTCAAGCAGATGCATACATTATATTATTCTAAATCAGAAATTCAAAATTAATCAACAATAAAAACTCTAAATTAAAATTTCAATTTGAAATCCCAAAAATTGAAACTTACAAAAAGCAACAGCCGGAGTGACTAAGGCCAGAGGTGGAGATGAATGCGAAGGTCGTCCGCAGGTGGTGGGCATGTGGCTGTCCAACGGAATTGGCGCATGGAGATTCGCTAATAGCTTAAACGACTTTTTTTTTTCGCTTTTGTTCTTTGTTGTATTTTGGCAATGGGGTGGACTGGAGCCGGTAGGGTTGGACATAATAATATAATTATTATTTTTTTAAACTGCCACCTGAATTTAGGAAAATTCACTGTCACCCCTTTAGTAACATTTGTGTCCGCCCCTTCATAAAAGTGCTCAACATATATAATTTGTAGACAGTATACTTCGTTATAAAATGTTTTTTTTTTTTCATTTTTTTATCATTACTATGTGTGTTTATCAATTATTTTAGTTTAATTTAATTATTTTAATAAAATTGATATTATTGTTGATGGTGTATCAGTTACAAGTTTTGGATTTATATTAGTATATTTAAATGAAATCCTTAGATTGATTTGGAGATGAAAAGCATGCATGTAATCCGAATAAAACATAGTTTAGGTAAAATAGTTAATTACATGTTCTATTTTTTGTGTATCATAAGGTTATTATGGCAGACAGAGAATTTTGAGTGCACATTATGAAGTTAATCATTGTCGGAAGCAAAGATTTATGCTTAATTGGACAAGCAATATACCATGTTTTGTGCTTTACAGAAGGAAATCCAACTCATTACATTGTGATTAACTTGTGCACTGATTAATCTTTTTTAACAGTCATTATATTTGCTATTCCCTCCGGTCCGGTAAGGATCACGGAATAGGAGCTCAATAGCAACCCTATGGACATAGTAGCAACCTTCTCTTCACTACAAGAGAAGGGGCTATTTACGGCGCTCATTTACGGCGGTGGACACGCGTCCGCCGTATATATCATATATATACGGCGGTTATATCTACCGCCTTATATAATTAATATATACGGCGGTCTAAATAAGTAAATACGTATATTTCACATGAATACGTATGAGATCGAAGTTATATACGGCGGTTTATAAGTAGCCGCCGTATATAGTTAACTATTTACGGCGGTTTATACGCGTCCGCCGTAAATGTTATTAAATACCGGGAAACCAAAATTCCCTATTCAGTTTCGCGGTATCTCTCCCTCTCTTTCTCTCCTCCATAGCAGCAGCAGCAGCTAGGGCACGAACGAAGATCTCCATAGCTAGGGCACGAACGAAGATCTCTTTCTCTCCTCCAAATCAGCAGGTTGGTATTTACTTTTAATTTTTTGGTTTTTATTGTTCTTGGTCTTGGTCTTACTTACTCAGTCTCTCTTTCTCTCCTCGCGTATCTCAGTCTCTCTTTCTCCTCCAGCCTGGGAAATTGAGCTTTGATTTCTTCAATCAACAACAATCAGGTATACATTTCTTTCCCCTTTTCTAATTTACTTTTAATTTCTGGGTTTTATTTGTTCTGGGTGTTGTGAGTTATTGTTGATGTTGTTGTTGTTGTTGGTATTGCTTCATGATCAGTCTCTGTTTTTTTTTTTTGTTTTTTTTTTTTTTGATAAGCGACATTGTGGGTTTTTTTGATAAGCCGACATTGTGCTAAAACTTAAATTTATGATTTTGCGATTTTGTTCTATGTTCATGGCTCTAGATTGATTTTTGTAGCTGTTTGCATGTTCTTGAAATTGGGGTTTTGCGATTTTGGTGGGTAGCCTTGAGGAGGGTATGCTCCTGGTGGAGGCTGATGCCCAGGAGGGTAATGACCTCCACCGAGATGTGAGAACGACCCTTTGCTGTCGGACTCATCATGCTTGTCCTTTCCACCACCCATTTTTCTTCACCAAATTGATAATATAGATAAAGAAGACTAAGAACCTGAAACTTATTCAACGTAAGCCATATTCTTTTAGAAAGATTGCAAAACAACAACTGTGACAAGATCATGCAGTTCATTCCAAAGCAGGCACCAGACTAAAGTAGTATTTGCTCAAAATACAAGGGGTAGATTAAAGCGTGATAATTACACAATTTTATAGGAAAAAATCAATAATATCCTCCCACTGAGTAGGGAAAAAACTTGTACGAAAGATAAAAATCAAACACTCCTTTTGGAGAATATGCCACTCATTCGGCAGAAAGTATCTAATCTATAGGATATGTGCATATTAACTTGAGAAATCCATTGCCGAGGCAGATCCAATTACAATTACAGATTAACATATAAGTCCAAAATTTAAATAAAGATTAAATAGAAAAATTATAGTATAATTTAGAACATAGTCAAGGATTGTTCTGGTACATAGCAAGAGAAAGAGGGGGGCGGGGGGTGAAAACAACTTGACAAACATAAAACTCAAAGAACCAACTAGATTAACATGAACTTATAGTACGCATCGCATAGATTAACAGACTCATCAACATACATACAATCATAGCATAGCATAGCATTCCTCCGTCATGTCTCTTTGATTTGATTTGATTTGATTGATCAAGAGAAAATTAAATATAAATTATTGACATTAATTTCGGAACGGGGGAGGCGGAGGGGAGTGATTCCATTACAGTTTCATTAGTAATGCAATGCAATTCTAATCAGTGAAACAAAAGCTAATCAGACAGAGATCATCCTAATGCATATTCTTTTGCACATCAACCTAGTTCCTTAAATTAGCTTCTCAATTACGGGGGGGGGGGGGCTTGTGAGAGAGACGAATGAATGTTGTAATAGGGTTATACTATATCATGGGCCCAAATTCGACTAATAGGCTAGGCTCCAACAATGTATATTATCTATATCGAGCCAAAAGTTGTACATATTTAGACTATGTTTGTTTATGAGTTTATTTTTATTCTAAAATTTGTGTCTCTCGGTCTTATATATAGGTTGTATTTTAACGTTAAAAATATCAAGTCAAGTCATATATGGACAAAAGTTGGATTGATTTGGATAATCGAATTTCAAATGAGTATTTGTCTGGGGTTGACAACTTTCTCGATTTTGCATTCTCAAAAAAGTCTGTTGGTGTTAAAGAAATATATTGTCCTTGTAAAAAATGCGCAAATCGTTACCAAGAAGACCGTGCAACCGTGAGATCACATTGTATTGCAGTGGGATTTCAAAAAGATTACAAGAATTGGATTAGGCACGGGAAGAGTACATTTCGGCGCGTAAGAATGATAATAATGATAGGACAACTGAAGATGGCATTGAAATTGAATTGGGCGTGCAAGATTGTATGAGGCGAATGGTACATGAAGGGATGGGTATGCCGGATAGTAACCAGCCAGGAATTGAAGAAATCGTACAATCAGATGCATCCACCGCAAAGTTTCTTAGACTTTTGAGAGATGCTGATCAAGCCTTGTGGGAAGGGTGTGATAAGTTTACAAGTACTCTCATTTATTGTAGAACTTATGCACTGGAAGGCTAATTATCGAGTGACCGATAAGGGATTTACTTCTTTATTAAAAATTTTCATTAGGGCATTGCCTCGCGCGAAAGTGCCAAGTTCCTATCGTGAGGCGTACAAGATGACTGGATTTAGGTTTTAGTTATAAAACGTGGGACGCGTGCATTAATCATTGTATGTTGTTTCGAAATGAAATCCGAAAAACTTACTAAATGTGAAATTTGTGGAGCCTATAGATATAAGCAACAAGAAGAAGGGGTAGCGGTGAAGGTGCGGAAACAAGTGGCAAGAATAAACTTCCCAAGCAGGTAGCGATGAAGAAAGCATAGTATTTTCCCTTAAAACCAAGGTTGCAAAGGTTGTATTGGGTCATCTAAGCACCGCGACACTCATGAGATGGCATGCCAAGAAAAGAAGAGACGATGGTGTGCTGAGGCATCCTGCAGACTCTCGTGCGTGGAAGGAATTCGATAAACGTTATCCATTATTTTCAAGTGAAATTCGAAATGTTAGATTGGGATTAGCATCTCGACGGATTTAATCCTTTCGTAACAATGACTATATCTCACAAGATTTGGCCTGGTTGTGCTTATGCCATACAATCTTCCACCTTGGTTATGCATGAAACAGCCATATTTCTTCTTGTCGGTGCTTACTCAAGGCCCAAAAGGGCCGGCAACAAGATAGATGTGTATCTCCAACCGTTAATTGATGAGTTGAAGGAATTGTGGGAAGATGGTATATCAACTTATGATGCATCAAGGAACGAGTTGTTTACTTTACGAGCTTCACTATTATGGACAATAAATGACTTTCCTGCATATGCAATGTTATCTGGATGGAGCACTAAAGGTGAATATGCTTGCCCTTGTTGCAATGTGAGACCTCAAGCACGATGGTTGGATCATGGTGGCAAGTATTGTTATATTGGTCATCGACGCTTCTTGCCTAGGAGTCATGCTTTTCGTAAGGATAAAGGCTCTTTTGATGGTACTCATGAAGTGAGAGATAAGCCCAAGTTATTGTTTGGAACAAAATTGCTTAAACAAGTTGAAAATATGGAAACAGAGTATAAAATAGAAGATGTTATTAAAAAGAGGAAAAGAGAAGAGGGTGAGAAGCAACAAACCAAGTTGGAGAAAAGAAAGGTTCCTAAGTTGTGTCACAATTGGAAAAAGAGGAGTATCTTCTTTGAGTTGCCTTATTGGGCAAATAATCATGTTCGTCATAATCTTGATGTTATGCACATTGAAAAAAATGTGTGTGATAATGTGCTACATACTGCTAGGTAATCATGCGGGAAATCAAAAGATAATGATAAAGCAAGAAAAGACCTAAGAGTGATGAACATTCGGAAACCATTGCATCTACAAAAGCTTCCATCTGGCAAAGATATTATGCCTCCGGCTCAATTTACAATGAGTAAGAAGCATAAAGACACATTCTTGAAAGTTCTAAAGGGAGTCAAAGTCCCTGATGGCTACTCGTCAAACATATCTCGTTGTGTACATCTAGAGGAAAGAGCTATTTGGGGGCTTAAGAGCCATGATAGTCATATTTTGCTCCAACAACTACTCCCTTTAGCTGTTCGAAAAGCGTTGCCTACTTCTGTTGTAAAAGCCATCATTGAGTTGGCAAATTTCTTTAGGCAATTATCCTCAAAGGTGAATACACTTGCTGATCTCGAAAAGATACAAGATCGGATGGCTGTCACACTATGTGCTCTCGAGAAAATATTCCCACCAGCTTTCTTTGATGTTATGGAGCACTTGCCGGTGCATTTAGCCGAGGAGGCCTTGCTAGCAGGTGCCCAATACAATTTCGTTGGATGTATCCTAGAGAGGTACATCCATATTAAATTTACTTTGAAAAAGTTAAATTCCTTTTTACATCTCGCTTTAGCATAAGTAAATGTTTTTGTAGGTTTCTACTTACATTAAAATTATATGTTCGAAATCGAGCCCATCCCGAGGCCTCCATAGCTAAGGCAATTGTGGTGAAGAATGCATGACTTTTTGTACGCAATATTTGGATGACATTGAGACAAAGTCCAATCGTCCTAGAAGAAATGATGATGAAGGTGATGAGTTAGGCCGCTTTGTAGGAAAAGAAGAGGTAATTACCCTTGATTACATCACACGAGTACAAGCGCATAGATATGTGCTTTTCAATACTGAAGATGTTGAACAATACCTAGAGTAAGTGATTCCTTACATGAGGCTTACATTCCTTATATCTTTTATATTTCAAATTAATACTTAATTCATATTTTCGATCCGCTTTCGTAATGCATCGTGTACATTTGAGGGAGACATTACCTCGTAATCAATGACATCTTATAGAGAAAGAACATAATGATAAGTTTGTTAGCTGGTTTAAGGATTATGTAAGTATGAAACCACCTTCATATAATAGTTTCAATTTATCGTTTTAAATATTTTCTTATTAAATTTTGTTTTTTATAAAAGGTATGCACGACGAAAGATGTAGTGCCCGAAAGAATTACGAGTCTTGCATTGGGTCCTCATATGGATGCGAGGCGGTATAAGTCTTACATAATAAATGGTTTTCGATTTCGAGTGAAGGATGTCGATAGACGGAGGAAAACTCAAAAATAGTGGAGTCATGTTGAATGCAAGTGTGACAAGTTTTGCAAGCCGAAAGGATAATAATCCCATTGTAGGGGATGTTAACTTCTACGGGGAGTTGATTGAGATCCTTGAAATTCGTTATAGCAACTCAATAAGATTTGTATTGTTTAAATGTGATTGGGTTGATAACTGGACAGGCAAGATGGAAGATGAGCAAAAATTTACTCTTGTAAACTTCAATCACAAGTTGTATAAGGATAATCGAGTTGGTGATGAACCATTCATATTAGCATCTCAAGCTGAGCAAGTTTGGTATGTTAAAGATCCTATAGAAAGTGATTGGAAAGTTGTGATGAGGATTACGCCAAGAGATAGTTTTGACATATATTCAAATGATGATAAACAAGTTGCAAATTCGATTCCACAATTGGTACCATTTTGCTCACAAAATCTGGATGAAAATGTTGCTAACGAAGAAACATCGTGGGTGCGAGAGGGAGTTGATGGGGTCGAGATTGAAACTACTAATATCAATGACCTAGATGTTGATATGGCCGATAATGATGATGTTGATATGGCCGATAATGATGATGATTAGTTTGAGTAGTATTTGTTTAGATCTTATTTGCTTACTATTTACTAAGACAATGTTATTACTTAAGTTTCATGTTTCAATCAAACTTGTTATTTTTGTATGGTTGAATATTAATATTGTTACTTCTATATAATATGTATTTGTTTAGGTCTTATTTTGCTTACTATTTACTAAGACAATGTTATTACTAAAATTTGTGTCTCTCCGTCTTATGTATAGGTGGTTTTTGTGTTGAGAAATATGCCTCCTAAGGAGAGAGAGGGTAGCAACAAGAGGGGTAGACAAAACCCGCCGCCCGTAGTCCCAAATGATCCGTATATGGGATTGACCCGATTGGCCGCCGCTCAAAAGAAAAATGGCGGAATTTGGAGGGTAGGAAAATTTCAAGTCACCACTTTCCTTCATTTGCGTGTTGAGGGATTTGGGGTTTAGAGACGTTAGTAAATAATTGATGACGCAAGCCGGGTTAGGTAATTTCCTGGGAAGACTCCATCTACGTATTTGAGATATTCACTTGAGTTCCTTTCAACTTTGGAGGTAGGCCGGGGTCACAAGAAAATACTATTCGGTTTCATATGAATGATGAAGCCTATCGAGTGGATTATGATGAGTTGAGGCAAATCTTTGGGGTTGATCAAATGAGAGGAAACTGGGTCGAGTCCGATGTGGGGACTTGTTTTTTCTTTTCGGAGCTCGATGTGATTGCCCCGCAAAAAAAAATACCTTAGGGCTTCCTCTCTTTCTCACCCGGCTTGGAAATTATTTCTACGAGGTCTATCTATGTCTTGGTTGGCAAACGGAGAGCCCGCTCAATTGAATGTGGCTATGGTAAACCTTTTGCGAACGGGGGTTGAGGAGTTTTCAAGTGATTCTGATTGGGTTGATATTTTTGTTCGGAGATGTGAGGCATTTGCCCTTACCAAAAAGGGAAACATATCAATAGGGGGATGATCACATTGATTGCTCAAGCTTGTGTGGGTGAACCAAAACCCGAGGCGATGAGATTGATGGGGGCACGAGTTTTTATTCTCGTAGGCCGGCTAGTGCGGTATGACAAGTTTGTGAGGGACCTGGAGGGCGACGCATACAATGTGTCTTTATTATTTGAATATGGTACTCCCGGAGGACGGTCCGTTGCGGGGTAGGGGCCACGTTTCCGAGTGGTGAACAAGCTGCATTGGCGTATGCCGGTGTTGATGATCAAATGGATCCCGTTGATGAGGAGGATGATGAGGAGCAGGAAGAGGGAGGATCGGGAGAGACAGGGTGGTCAGGAGGAGAGGAGAACCAGAGCGCAGGGTTCTTTTGATCTGGGATACCATGAGGGCATTTTGGAGGAGCGGGAGCGATCAAGGATCGCTCGGGAGGAGAGCCAGAGCATGCTTTGGAGGATGCTAGATGGGGGGAGGTTATCGCTCGGGAACAGTAGTCGGACTTTAGAGGATTCTAGATGGGGGAGGTGCAGAGATCGTTTTGAGGGGTTGGAAGATGAAACCGCCATTTTGGGAGCCCGATACGCAAATGGAGGCTTGGGCGATGCAGACGAGCCCCGGAGTTACGAGCCGCTTCAGAGGATTATTTGACTATGATGCATTCGAGAGCCACCGCTCGTGCACGAGGCGTTCTTCCCGTCGACCTACTATCGAGGACAAACCTCCGGCTCTCATCAGTGATGTTATTATTGTGATGTTATTATTAATGTTTCATGTTTCAATCAAACTTGTTATTTTGTATGGTTGAATATTAATATTGTTAATTGTAATATGTATTTGTTTAGATCTTATGTTTCATATTTCAATCAAACTTGTTATTTTGGATGGTTGAATTGAATATTAATATTGTTAATTGTAATATGTATTTGTTCTGCTTCTTTGATCAAACTCTTATTTCCTACAGGATCTTGTTGCAAATACTTTCTACCTCCGTCATCCGCTTTCTCCAGTGCAATCCTTTACTTGGGATGTCCCCGCCTCGGCCCCCACCGATTGCACCTGGGAGCCCCACTCGTACTATTTTATACTTTTTCTCAAGCAAGGCTTGCCCTATAGTGTTGTTGTTGTTGTTGTTCCTTGTGGTTGTTGTTCCCCCCGCCCGCTTCCCCACCGATTTGGTATTTGTTTTTTGTTAAATGTGACATATAACAAATGTGTGTCCACAACCTGCGCTGGAGCCCCCCGTAATGTCATGTTTGTTGTTCCCGCCCGCTTCAAAGTATTATTTATAGGAAATGCAAAAGAAATGAGATTTGGTTCGTACATGTGCTCGTGATATGCAAATTTGTATAATCTACTTTCTTACTTTCCCTCCCTTGTGTCTTTCTATAAATTGTTTGAATTCACATTTGCTTGATCTTCTAAAATAGTGAGACAATTCCTGGGAACAATTAATTGCAGTATAAATTTGTAGCAAGTGGTTTTTCATTATATTT
Organism: Adenophora triphylla var. japonica; assembly: GCA_022495995.1. NCBI lineage: Eukaryota > Viridiplantae > Streptophyta > Magnoliopsida > Asterales > Campanulaceae > Adenophora > Adenophora triphylla. Next base: position 68,378 of record JAFEMH010001590.1, on the reverse strand, counting down.
TTTTCATAATAAGGGTTAGTTTATGTTCTTCCAAAAATCTAATCATGTTCAGCTGATTGCCTCCGAATTTTGAAAATATTGATTGGAAACGGACTTATATATCGGGTTAGTGAATTCTCATAATTCGAAAATGAATTATAGGGCCAAACCTTCTCTGGGTATTTAGAAGCTTCCTTCTTTAGCTTCTTGATTTGCAGGAATATGTTTGCTAGATTATGTAATTCTTGTTCTTCTTTGGCATGACATGATAGTCTTTGCAAAGCAGTTTTATTGACCGTTCCTTTGAATTATTTTAAATTTTTAAAGACGAATAAATTTCAGCAAAAGATTATATATTGTTGCCGTTCTTTGCTTATTGCCTGTAAAAAAATTTTATGTTCTATATGTTTCTCACCCTGATTGCTACTTAGATGAGTTATATTCTTGGAACTTGACATTCTATGCAAAGCTTAGTATCTGACTCAAATTATCGCTAAAGACTTTTTTTTTTTCTTGTCTATGCACTATGTTATTGCTGTGCAAACGTGACATTTCTAGAGGTTTGAGCCTAATTAAGATGGGTTAACATATTGTGCTTGTGATTTTGTAACACTTTTTATCAAATGCTTGAATCATTTATGTATAATTGAAACCAAGCTAAGTGACCATTGAATTATAAGGCTTTAGTAAAACCGAGTGACTTTGCACAGTTTTAAACTTTTAATGAAAATCGAAATACTTGGTATATGTGTGGAAACCATTAACCTTTGTAACGCAACCCGCCTTTTGTATAACAATCCCATTATGTATTGCATTATTTTAAAAAAATTGAAAAAAAAAGAAAAGAAGGTTGTTGCTTCCTGCTGTTGTTGTTCCGCCGCTTGTGTTTTGTGCTCTCTGTTGTTTGCATTTTTTTAAGCTACGCAAAAGTTTGTGATGTTGCTATTACATGTTACCCCTTGTTGAACTTTTGTTGTCAAGTTTCCTATATTGTTGTTAAAAGTTTTGTTGCTATTATGAGTTGTTATATACGTTTTGTCAACTCATTTATGACTTGTAGTATTACAATTGTATATTGGAATATTGAAATGATGTTGAGTGGCTACTTTATAAGATTCTAGGCAATATATAGATCTTATATATGATACATAAGACCTATAATAAATTTATAGGTCTTATACATATATATATAAGATTGTTTTTTTCGGGTCCTTTATTTGGTTCATCCAATTCTTGTCACATAATTTTAGAATTGTCATAAGGACAAGATATGCCTCCACATGCAATTTTATTACTGTGTCAGGCTCTAACTATAAATATAGAGGGTTGGCAAAACCAACCGCCAAATGGGGTAAAGAGAGATTTGATCATAATATGGAATAATTACGGTCAACCGGCCTTGGTGGGGAAATGGCAATGTAAACAATTAGCTACTCGATAGGAATTTTGCTAAAAATGGGGAACATTTCCCATTAACTAATGAGTGGTCTCGAGATGAACCACTTGAGTGCATAAATAACGTATGGAATGACGCTTACCTGGTAAGTTGTAATCCATATTTCTTACATAAATCTCTAAGACGTAGTCAAAAGTCTTATGATTCTCTAACAATTGTTTTTTTTTTTTCTTTGTTGAATTGTGTATATAGGAAAATACAAATGCTCCTCCCGAGATATTTCCCGGTTTATGGCTCTTTCTCTCGCTAAAGCGTGAGCGTGGCCCCGGAAATACAATGTGAGACAAGGCATATATATAAGTATTACTCGCTTATGACAATATTAATTACTCAGCTTATGACTTTGTTATGAATATTGACTCCGTTTATGAATTATTATTACTCGCTTGAACAGTCAAAGATTATAAGATGTACTGAATCCGACCAAGACGCATTGGCTCACCCACCCACGCGGGTGCTGTCATGATCCAGTAACGGGCCGCACTCTGTTGCGCGATGATGGGGTACGCCCAAGGCTCGTGTATATTTCAAATTAATCTCAATCTATTATCGTGAATGTCTTATATAAGTAGTCAAATTAATACTAATATTATCTTCTTTTTTTCAGGAAATATCGTAAAACAAATAAATTTGGAATCGAGAAAAACAATCGCCAGGTCTTCGAATAGGACCCAGGAAAAGCGTCCACATCCCAAAGTGCATCAAAGAGGTTTGCTCATTAATGTTCAATTTAGTTCATTGTCAATTCAATTAATGTTTCTTTTGTGTATCGTATATAAATGAGTATTTTTTTGGTCAAATGATTCTATTATAAATTGTAGAGAGGCGACAAGGATTACCAACTGATCACGCTTAAGCCGTTTCTATACATATCGCGCACGGGCGAAAACACCTCACAGCATCAAAGAAACCACTCAAATGATCAGAAGTTAAAGTTTCAACCTTTTCTCGCTTCAGCTTTGTTATTCTATAGAATACTTTTTTCATTTCTAACTTCATTTTCATAATATTTAATTAAAGTTAAAACATTTATATTGAACATGTTGTTTTTGTTACAGCCGAACGCTTAATGATGCACGGGATTGAGGAGCCGCGGAGGAAGCAACAAAAACTCCTCCCGCCGGAGCGCGTGAAAATATTTTTGTCAGGCTGTATGTTTGGGCTACGATGACCATGTGGAGAGTTCGATGTATGGGAGGCTTGGTCTCGAACAAAACTAAGGTGTTTTTCCGTAAAATCCCAACCTTCTCGTACAAATGAATGGAGGCGGTGGCGGGTGTCGAGCCGAGATATGGAAAGGCAACTTGAGGGAGGAACGCCGAAAAAATGAGGAGTGAACGCCTAACGACTTCAGAGCAAGCATACAACAACAGCTTGATGAGGAACGCCTTAAGTTACAACAACAAATTGATGAATTGAAACGTTGTTGGATGGAACGACGTGGAAATGACGGTAATGAATAGGTGTTCGTGAATTTTAGACATTGTGTATTTTGGATACATTCAACAACTAATAACTTTTTTGTATAATGGTTATTATGTTTGGATACATTCAACATTAATTGTGTTAATATGTAGATTGTAAATATTGATTGCATTTGTGTATTTTTGGTTATATTGTGTGTGTACAAAGTTGAATTTGGTTTTTGTGAACGTATTTTTGGGGAAAATGAATTATACAAAGTCAGGAAAAAAAAAATAGGATTATTTACTACGGTGACTAAATCCGCAGTATAAACCTAGGGACGACTCGTGCCCAAAGGGGGACGAGGGAACCGTGAGGGGATGTAAATGGGACGACTCGTGCCATGCTGGACGAGTCGTCCCTATTTAGTTATTTACCGAGGCGGATATAGTAACCGCCGTATAAAATGGCTATGGACGACTCGTTTGGACGAGGAACCCAGTGGGGGTGGGAAAGCTGGGACGACTCGTCACGGAGCGGACGACTCGTCTCTTATTTACGGCGGTTACACATTCCGCCGTATAAAGATCACTCAAATACGCCATTTTATACGTATGTATTCCATTTATATACGGCGGTGGTATATCCGCCGTATATACTATATACGGCGGTTGTCCCGCCGTATATAGTATATACGGCGATGATTTATACGGGGATCTATTTACGGCGGCTAGTCCGCCGTAAATACTATATACGGCGGGGTGCGTATTATTTACGGCGGATTTTAACCGCCGTAAATAAGCCTCTTTCTTGTAGTGCTTTGAGGTGCCATTCCTGCGATCATGACCGCAATAGTCGAGACTGCGATCGTAAGAACTGTCAACGAGTTGACCGCGTCAGCCGTGATCGTGATATCTAAGACCGCGTCAACTATATTGACCGCGGTCTCATACCAGACTCCCGATTATTCTACTAGACTACCGGTTAAAGTTAAAGCTAGTGAGACAAATGTCTGTACCTACATTGACGTCAAGAGCCGGCTTGTTTTCATCACATTAAATGGTGGCTCAGGCGACTTCAATGCACGTAAGGCGCCGCACCAACTAGTGCCTGCCCTCTCTGTACTTGTCCAATCAAAGACATATCTCTGCATTAAATCTTACTTTATTTTACAAGTCCACAAGGCCCGAACACGTGTTATTGGTCAAAAGACAAAGATATCCCACAAGGCTGACATCATCAACAACTCTCACTTATTATAAATATCAACCCTTGTTACCATGGATAAGGCAAGTGAAAAACAGCCATTGTAAGCCAAATCATCTAAACTCTAGCACACAACTCAATAAAACATTTCAAGTCTTACTTTAAGTTATAAATTCTTAGAGATTTTACTCTCATATACTTGAGGACATGAGCTGGATTAAATTCCGGCTTGTTATCTAACGGCGATTAATGTCTTTTTTGTATTATAAATACAAACTTTATATAAAAGCCAGATATTCCTATACAGTGAGACCCCGAAAGTCGTGGCGTCATCACAAATCAACTTGCCATTCATCTCACTCATTCTCTCTTATCTCACTTTTTATACTTACAACATTTATATCACTTACATTTTTTTTTTACTTTTGGGCTAAAACACTAAAAAAAAATGGTACGTGAAACGGAGGGAGTATGTATTAAGATTTTATTTTTATTTGAAATTGTTTATTAAGATAGTTGGTCTATCCAATTTTTAATACTAGATTATTGTTATTTCCTTAAATCTATGTGCCAAAACTTTTTTAACTTCTAACAAGTTGTTTGAATTGACTTGCTTAAAAGGGTGTACGGAATTTAACTTTGATGTTGGGTTTTGAAATCAGCGTTTGAGTAGAGCGAAATCAAGACCATTAAAAATAAATAAGAATACTACGCTTGACTTGTACAGCCATATGAAGTTTGACCTTATTATTTAATTAAATGGTCTCAACCTCAATTGAAAATTTGAAATTCAAAATAGCATGTTACATAGTTGTAAGATGGACTTACTCGTGAATAATTGAAAAATTATTTCAATTTATTTATGTTTATATTTCAATTATCTTATACTCCCTCCGTCTCATTTCAAGGTTCCTACTTTCCTTTTTGATCCGTCTCATTTTAAGGCTCATTTCCATAAATGACAAGTTTTGAATATATTTATACCCTTATGATTTAATATATTTACAAAAAAATCATTCATTATACCCTTATAAAATTAACATATTTACAAAAAAAAATCAATCATTAACTTACTATTCTTCTCACTCATTCTCTCTCCTATTAAATGCTTTTAACTTTTACATTCTCTCTCCTCTAATTTTCTACTTACTTTCAAAAAAACCAATCATTAACTACTATTCCCTACCACACATTTAACTTTTACATTCTCTCTCCTCTAATTTTCTATCCACTTCTAAATTTTTTTCTTAAAAAGCGTAAAATTCACACCAAGGAACCTTGGTGTGAAACGGAGAGAGTACGAAGTAAAAACTTAAAACCGTAATATTCCAATTTTTTTTATCCGTATCAAAAGGGTGAAAGGATAATTTCACAAGAATTTTCCATCTAAGAAAAGTAAAATCTAAAATGGAGGTATGAGCCAAACAGGGCGCATGTGCACAACCTTCGTTAGCGCCGTTAAATCGGTTTAAATCGTTTTCAAAGAGACAAAGTTGTAAAAGAGGGAGATATCCAAATGGATCAAATCTACACTGAAAATGGCCTTTGTTTTAGTGGGACATTGGTTTGAAAGTTTTTTAAAAAATATTATTATATTTGAAAAGTTTTTTCACCATTTTATATTATAAATGCAGTATTATGTTCACATATTAGTATAATATTATTAAATGCTATATTATATATTACCGAATAACAACTTTCGAGTCATTTCAATTTACGAAGAAACTTGAGAGGAAAAATGATTTGTTACAAAATAAACTTGCGGGTCAAATTTCCCCTTTTATTATTTGGATGTTTAATATTTTTAATTTATCCTTTAGCATATGTGACAAAAGAAGTGCGTGGAATTATCATTCATTCCTTGATTATCGCTAATCCCTTGTAAGAAAGCTCATTAATTTGATGCACTACCCATCTTATTAAATATTTTCATCTCATAACAATTAGCGCACGTAATTAATAATTAATAATCAATATCATATTTAACATTTCAATATTTAAAAAATTATATTTTATTTGTTTTGTGTGTTACTTAAGACTGTACGAGTTAAAATTAATGATTTTAATATTAAAAAGCCAAAATCTTGCAAAAAATTAGTTTTTTTGTAACATAAGAAAAAAAACTAGTTTTAAAGAACTAAGTCTAACTAATAAGAGTGATGAATTGTTCTGAAAACTAGTTTTTTTATAACATTTTGAAAAAAAAAACTAATTTTACACAAGAGTGTAGAAATTTAAATTGGGATAATAATTCTCTCGTTTATTCTTCTCACATGGAGGAAATATTTATATGAGATTACAAAAGGAGTTGCAGCAAAAGGAAACTCTAAGAAATTAAGAAACACTAAGGAATTAGGAAACATGGAATTAGGAAACACAATCCTACTTCAAATAAGCTAGGCGGAAATATGGAGCCTGGGAGCGGACGCTCCCTAAAGACAGAAACTCGAAACGTAATTAGGCCTAATGGGAGCAGGCGCTCCCCCTCCATGGGAGCGGGCGCTCCCAATAACAGCAGCCTGGCGTCACACCCTTCCTCAAGTTGGAGCGTGAGGGTTAAGAAGGCCCAACTTGCCACGTAAAACATCAAATTGTTGCTTCCCGAGAGCTTTAGTAAATATGTCAGCCAACTGAGTCTTCGTGGGAACATAAGAAGGAGCAATAAGGCCATTGGAGATAGCGTCACGGACGAAATGACAATCCACCTCAATATGCTTCGTCCGCTCATGGTAAACAGGATTCTTGGCAATGTGAAGAGCCGATTCACTGTCACAGAAGATGGGAATAGTCTTGGGATGATGGACACCCATGCTCAACAACAAACCCTTCAGCCATTTAAGCTCGCATGTAAGAGCTGCCATGGCGCGGTATTCAGCCTCAGCAGAAGATCGAGAAACAGTAGGTTGTTTCTTAGTTTTCCAAGAGATAGGGGAATGCCCGAGAAAAACGAGCCACCCGGTTAGAGAACGACGAGAGATGGGCGTACGTGCCCGGTCCGAGTCACACCATACGTTGAAGTGTGAGATCGCCGTCGCTGCGCAAAAGAATGCCTTGTCCCGGGGTGCCTTTGAGATACCGAACAACCCGTAAAGCGGCCTCCCAATGCTCTGAACGAGGTTCATTCATGAACTGAGATAGAATGTGGACCGAATATGCAAGATCCGGCCGAGTTACAGCCAAGTAAATGAGGCGCCCTACAAGGCGTCGATAGCGTTCCGGATCTTCCAAGGGAGCACCGGTAGCAACACCAAGCTTATGGTTAGGTTCAATAGGGAAGCCAGAGGGCTTTACACCTAGTAGACCGGCCTCAGAAATAATATCCAACGTATATTTTCGTTGGCACAGAAACAGGCCATCAGGATTGCGAGCAACCTCAATGCCAAGAAAGTATTTCAGAGATTCGAGATCCTTCATTTTGAAGCACTCACACAGGTACTTCTTGAAGGACTGCAAGGCAACGGAATCGTTCCCGACTATGATGAGATCGTCAACATACACAAGCACATTTATTTGGATCGTACCTTTTGCGAAGGTAAACAGAGAGTAGTCAGAGTAGGACTGGAGGAAGCCATAAGTCTTCAAGGAAGTCACTAACTTGGCGAACCAACAACGAGGGGCTTGCTTCAGACCATAAAGAGACTTATGAAGACGGCAAACCGTGTTGGTGTTTGGTGCCTCAAAGCCCGGAGGGAGTTTCATATAAACCTCTTCTGTTAAGTCGCCATGCAAGAAGGCATTGTGAACGTCCATCTGATGTAACTCCCAATTCTTGGAAACAGCAATAGCAAGGAAAGCCCGAACAGTGACCATTTTAGCCACAGGAGCAAAGGTTTCTGTGTAGTCGATACCTTCTTTCTGATGATTGCCGAGGACAACTAGCCGAGACTTGAGCCGTTCAACTGCTCCGTCAGAATTATATTTGATCTTATAGACCCATTGACATCCCAGGGCCCGTTTGCTAGGAGGTAGGGAAATCATAGACCATGTGCCGTTATCCTCCAAGGCACGAATTTCCTCTTGCATTGACTGTTTCCAGCCATCATGAGCCATGGCCTCGCGAAAGGAAGTCGACTCTTTAGCCACTGTAAGAGCTGCAAGAAAGGTACGATATTTTGCAGAAAACCGATCACAGTTTATATAGTGAGCTATAGGATAGGGAGTACCTGAGGAACCAATTGAAGGCGGAGAGGCGGGGGATGGACTCGAAGAAGAAGTAGTGAGGGCCACAAAATCGCGAAGACGAACTGAAGGCATTTTCTGTCTCATACCCCTCCCTAGAGGGTCGTGTCCAGTTTCATCAGAAGAGACCGACGTTGATGCAGAAGGAGCTGTAGACTCAGTGGGAGCTGAAGGAACAGTAGGGGCAACCTCTTCCTGCACATCGGATAAAGTAACGGGCTCGGCTGCAGTAGGTTCAACAGAAGGAGAAACGGAGTCTTCTTCAACAGGAAAATCAATGCAACCAAAAGCTTCTTCCTCAGCAAGAACATCAACAGAATTCGGGACATGAGGAACAGTAGTAGAATCGTTGTATGGAAACATAGTCTCAAAGAACTTCACATCACGAGAGACGAAGAATTTCTTGGTCTCGAGGTCAAATAGCTTCCACCCCTTTTTACCAAGAGGATATCCCACGAAGATGCATTTACGGCTGCGACTAGCAAATTTGTCACCCCTAGCCTGCTGATTATGAGCATAACACATCGAACCAAAAACTCGAAGGGAATCATAAAAGGGGGCTTTGCCAAACAAGATATCGTAGGGAGTTATATTATCTAGCAAGGGGGAAGGGGTTCGATTGATCAAGTGAGCAGCGGTAAGAACCGCTTCACCCCAGAAGTAAATGGGGAGGTGAGCCTGAAACCTCAAGGCTCTAGCTATGTTCAAAATATGACGGTGTTTACGTTCGACACGCCCATTTTGTTGGGGGGTGCCGACACACAATGTTTGAAAAAGAATGCCGATGGAAATAAAATAATCAAACAGAGAGTTAAACTCAGTGCCATTGTCAGATTGAACAATTTTGATTTTTTGAGAAAATTGTCGATCCACCATTGCAACAAAGGCCATAAACATGCGAAAAACTTCTGTTTTATCAACTAGTAAATAAATCCAAACAGCACGCGAATAATCATCTACCAAAGTCAAGAAATAACGAGCACCACAAGAGGAAACATGGGTGTAAGGACCCCACAAGTCACAGTGAACTTTTTCAAAAACTCTAGTAGACTTATACTCACTAATAGGAAAACTATCTCTAAAATGTTTTGCACGAAAACAAACGTCACAAGGTTGATGAAGACTACCCGACAGATGAGAGACCGGAGGAAGAAGTTTCACTACTTTTTTAGATGGATGCCCCATACGGTTATGCCACAACTCGAGCAAAGCAGATGCATTGTTGACAGAGACGTGACAAGCAGAAGGTGTGCCCCCGAAGTAGTAGAGTCCATCCCGCCTAACACCCGTTTCAATCAGGTTCCTCGACTGGTCATGTATAGCACACAGAGAAGCATTAAAATGGACAGTGCAATGAACATCATCAGATAATTGAGAAACAGAGAGAAGACTGCAGTTTAAGTTTGGTATATAAAGAACATGATGAAGAACAAGGGTGTCTGTTAGGCGAACAGAACCCTCTATATGGGCAAAGACTGAAGCGCCGTTAGGAAGCTTGACGGGGCAAGCTTTTATAGAGTATGAATCAAAGAGACAAGCAGCGTTTCCTGTCACATGATTAGACGCTCCCGTATCAATGATCCAAGAAGATGTATCAAACGTACCGTGAAGGCGATTATCCGAAATACGAGTGTTACCAACTAGGCCGGCTAAAGCATTACACTGTTCTGCAGTAAACAACGATGAAGAAGTAGAGGGAAGAGATCCAGCGGGAGTTCCGACTTGGGCGGCACCAATTTGGGCGACTGAGTTGGTGCGCACAACTCCTCTGCCTCGGCCTTGTTGAGGACGACCGCCACCACGAGCACCCGTTTTGCTACTATCTCCCCACCATACTAGATAACCGACAAGCTCAAAACAAGAGGAGATATCATGACCCTTTTTATGACAGTGAGAACATGCAAGGTGGGATTTGTCGGGTTTGTCACGACCACGAGAACCGCCAGTTTTAAGAGAAAAACCAACTGCATCCGGAGGTTCATCAAGAATTGGTTTAGCAAGACGCACTCGTTCAGCCTGGGCTACCAATTGATAAGCTCGATCAAGAGTGGGCAAGGGATCCTGAGACAAGAGGTTAGTACGAAGAGAGGCATAGTATTCAGAATTTAAACCCATAAGAAATTCATGAAGCTTGCCAGTCGCCCTTTGTGCCGTGTGTTTCTGCCCGGCTGTGCAGTTGTCGCAGTAAGAACAATCTATAAGCGGCTCGTAATTGTGCAGTGATTCCCACAATCCAGTCAACTTACCAAAATATACAGCCATAAGCATGGTCTTGGTTTGCTCACATCGTGCTATCGACATCTTCAGTTGTTGAATGCGAGGTCCATCCACCAACACATATCGAGATTTAAGAGACTCCCATAAACGCCTAGCATCCCTATACTTGGACAGCGTGCTCTTAACCTCGGGATCAATAGTATTCATGAGCCATGACACCAACATAGCATGAATGGTATTCCAATCTGACTCGGTGCAAGGAGGAACGGCGGACTGAATAGATCTATCCAAGAAGCTGAATTTGCGTCTAGCCTCGAGAGCGGTCTGTATATCACCAGCCCAATCATCGTAGTTATCACCACGGAAGCGAGTAGGAGTTATGAAATCACCAGGACGATCTTGGGGACCTAGATAGAAGGGAGAGTTGTATTCAATCTTCAAAACCGGAGGAAGTCGTCCATCACCACCACCGGCCGGTGCTTGTTTCGCCATTATCAAAGACTTGTGTATGGTGGCTTTGATAGCATGTAGAAATTTAAATTGGGATAATAATTCTCTCATTTATTCTTCTCACATGGAGGAAATATTTATATGAGATTACAAAAGGAGTTGCAGCAAAAGGAAACTCTAAGAAATTAAAAAACACTAAGGAATTAGGAAACATGGAATTAGGAAACACAATCCTACTCCAAATAAGCTAGGCGGAAATCTGGAGCCTGGGAGCGAACGCTCCCTAAAGACAGAAACTCGAAACGTAATTAGGCCTAATGGGAGCAGGCGCTCCCCCTCCATGGGAGCGGGTGCTCCCAATAACAGCAGCCTGGCGTCACAGTTACTCTATTAAAAATCTAATTTACACTTAAATCAACCCTATTGAAACTTCTTAAAGAAAGTTTAGTGATATTAAGTAGACATACTCAAAAAAACCTGGGAATCGGGAGAACCACCGGGTAAAATCGGGAATCGAAATCCGTTAGAACTGGAACCGTGGAATAACCGGGAATCGTGGAAACCGTAACCGACGGTTCCACGATATGAATACGGGTCCACCATTTTCAGAACCGAAAACATGCGGTTCTGAAACCGAAACTATGAACCGTGAAATCCGTGACTTTGAAACCATGTAACAGCTAGTTTATTGTTATTACTTAGTTAATAAACTAACTAAATTCATTAAAAACTAACCAAATTCGTTAAAAAACTAACATTTTCTTATAAAATCTATTATTTTAAATGAATTTTATAACAAATCTAATGGATTTTGAAGTTCTATTAATTATTTAATTATTTTCAGTTACATTGCATTTTAAAAAACATATACAAATATTTAAAAGTAATAAATAAATGGAAGCCATCAAAACCGTAGAACCGGAACCGCGAATCAACGGTTGGAATCGTAAATCGGGAGCTTAAATTAAACGGTTCGAATAATGTTCCCCTTTTTTCACAGAGTCGGGAATCGATGGTTCGAAGTCGGAAATCGAAAATCATACCCGAATGAGCACATGTAATGTTAAATGCACATCCGAGAATTTCAAAAAATATATTTGGAACTTCACTTGTTTTCTTCGGGTGTCCTATTAGAAAATCTGTTTTTTGAATTGTCACATTTGATTTATTTATTTGATCACATTTATCATATTTACACAACTAGTGAGTAACCCGTCGAAATTCGACGGACATATTAAAGTTTATTATTACTTATTGCTATAATCTGTAATTTCATTAGGTCATATTGTTTTCGTTTATTTAATTGAAATTACAGAGTATATGGGATGGAGAGAGTATACCTCGTATTCATGTTGTCGTTTAGGATGCAAATGATGCTTATACCATGTTTTTCCTAATTGTTTTGGCTTAGATCGGGGTGGTCATCATGCATAAGTAACTGGAGCAACAGCTTGTTCATTACAATATACAAAATGCTTTCAGAAAGATAGAAAGGAAAGAGAAGATGAAAACTTTGTGTATATTGGAACACAATCTGAAATTGTTTATATAGGACTAAGTTTTGAAAAGACATGTCTTTTCAAATTCAAACACAAATTTTCAACAGTTTATGACAGTTGAAACTGTTAATTCAAAAATCAAATCTTGGCATTATCCAGAACTTAAAATAATAATTTAAAATAATATTAAAAAATATTTTAATATTAATTTACAAAAATTAAATTAGTTCAAAGACATCATTTGACTGTCAAGATTCGAGCTTTATGTTTATAAAAACCTGTGTCATGGGGCTATGCCCGATGACTTTTGTCCGTCTCGAAAAGAGCTTCGATTTGATATGTTGTGCGTTCCGTGGTTCATCCGGAATCAAAAGTTACGCACTTTATAGCGCACACACCTAAACTTTACCAAAAACTCTTATTTCAAAAAAGACTTTTAATTTTCATCTTTTACCACACAATTTTACATAAGTTCCAACATCTTTATCATCACCAAGTATCACTTAGTACACTTGATAGAAATTAGGAAATCATAAATACTCGTATCTTTTTGGTTGAGTATTTTATTAATCAAGCATTAAACAATCAAGAAGGCAGGCTCAAATGGCATACAAACCGAGTTAATATGCATTAGAAATTGGTTATAACATCTAACAACCCATTATACATTAAGGTTAGTAAACAACATTAAATGTTAGTAAAGCACTGATATTTCTATCCTAAGAATAATAACTCGTTAGAAATTGAAATATCATTTAATTATTAATCACTACTGGATCGAAAAGAATGTTTATTATTTAAACAAATTATATTTAAATCAAAATCTAAAATAAAACTCTTCATTAAATGTGACACGTGACGGCTAATAATTGGTGAACATAGAGCTGACTTGGAATTCCACGTGGCGAGTTGTATGGTCTTGAAATGTTTCTGCTTTTATATATTATATAGATTGAATGACCATTATTGTCTCAAAATAAATGTTCTTTTAAATTTTTTGATTTAATTTTTTTTCTTAATTCATTATATTTTTACAAATGTAAAATTTTGAAAATGAATTAAAAGAATGTTTATTATTTTTTCTAGATTAAAATTAAATTTTTTAAAATGATTATTAAATTTTGAAAAAAATCATTCATTTAGGATGGAGAGAATAATACAATTTAAACAAATTAAATTTAATCCAATAAAATAAATTAATCTAATAATCTAAAATCTAATATGGGGGATAATGATAAGAGAAATCTCGTACGCTCCAAGACAATATTTCTACTTTCTACCACCATCACATTCTTCCGGATGAAGTAGTTGAACCGCTGTTGTTTGAATTTATTACGTTTAAACATATTTTGTTTGGATTTAAAAGCTAAAATTTGTGTTTAAATCAAAATCTAAACTCTTCATTGAATGTGACACATGAAGGCTAATAATTGATGAACATAGAGCTGACTTGAAATTTCACGTGACGAGCTGTATGATCTTGAAATATTTCTGCTTTTATATATTATATAAATTACGTTGTAAGCTTATTAGTAAATTTAACTCTACTTATAATTTACTAACATTTTAATGCACAATAATATTTTCATTAATTGAAACACAAACCCCGAGAATCTCGCGTCCACGCTGCTTATCAAATCAGTTTTCATGGTCACACATCGTTTTCTTGCCTCTTTGTTTAATCAAACAGACAATTTGAATCATTTGATGATATATACTCCCTCCCCGTCCCATATATTTATAAACTTTTGAATTTTTTTCAAAAATTAAGGAGAAATTATTATATTGAAAGTGTTGTGAGTGTGAAAATAAAATAGGAGAGAGAATGAGTAGAGAGAATAATAAATTATAATAGTGATGTGAGTATTAAAATAATGTAAGAGAGAGAATGAGTTGAGGGAATAGTAAAGATTCCTTTCCATTTTAGAAAAGTTATATATTATTGTGGGACGCCCAAAAAGAAAAGTTTATATATTATCATGGGACGGAGGGAGTATATATATACTCCCTCCGTCCCAGTTCAATTGATACTTATTTTCTTTTCGGTCCGTCCCACACCAATTGATACTTACCCAAAATGGAAAGGAATCTTCACTATTTACCCCACTCATTCTCTCTCCTATTTTACTTTTTCACTCACAACATTCTCTCTCCTAACTATTCCTCCCACTCATTCTCTCTCCTATTTTAATTTTACACTCAAAACATTCTCTCTCCACTTTTTCTCTTTCTTACCTTTTCTTAATATGTGTGCCATTTTTTTTGGTATCTAATGAACGGGGACGGAGGGAGTATATTTTTTTCATGAAATAGTTAAAAAACTAAAACTTAAAGAACCATCAAATGTTGCCAAAAAGACCTTTGAATCATTTGATGATTTTTTTTTTTTTTCATGAAATAGTTGAAAAACTAAAACTTAAAGAACCATCAAATGTTGCCAAAAGACCTGTGTCCAATCGGGATATTGAACAGGTTTAACTTTCTCTCAAATAGAGGTATTAGTTCAATATCCCCTGTTTAATATAATTGATATTAGATGATTAGCAATTTAAAAAAAAAACATTAAATGTCGACAAGTCAAATGCTGTTAAGAAGAAAAAAAAATTGTTACACCCTCTCACATAATAAATATTACATTTTCATTTTTAATATGTTTCATGGTTTTAAAATAAAGTCATCTTTCTACATATTGAATAGTTTAACTGTTTAAGTGGAATTTTAAAAGTGTACTGTTGATTTGTTGATTGATAATTTTAGTGTCATCAACTATTTTATTGTAATGGTGATTTACTAGAGATCAATGTGATTCGTAGTAGACTCGAATACGAGTAAGAGAAAGTGTGGAGTACACACTCGTTTGAGCTAAAACGAAGTCAACCTCGATAAAGAAGTAAAAGTTAGACATGGCCGGTTCCAAAAATCGCCGGTTAGCCGGTTTTAAACCGGCGGTTACAAACCTTGAAAACCCCAACCGGAACCGAACCGCCTAACCGGCTAAACCGGTTACGGTTTAGGCGGTTCACGATTTTAACGGTTATCCGGTTAACCTCCGGTTTGACGGTTTGGATCTGCTCGGCCGAGTCCTTGGTGATGCTCGGCCGAGCAACCCTTTTAGGATTTAGGGTTTTGAGGGTTGCTCGGCCGAGTCTTTGGTGTTGCTCGGCCGAGCAACCCTTTTAGGGTTTAGGGGTTGAGGGTTGCTCGGCCGAGTCATATAGTAGTGCTCGGCCGAGCATATCATTTTTCAGTTAATTTTTTAACAGTTTTCGTTAATTTTGTATGTAGTATATTAATTTTATTTTTTTTTTCAATTTTTTTTTTAAATAGATAAGACTATTTTGAACTTAAGTTTACTACATACATTTTTTGCAAAAAGGTTTATAAAAAAAGTTATGAATTTTTTAAGAAATAAAAGTTAACGGTTTTTTGAAAAAAGTTAACTTTTAATTTTTTTCAATTTTTTTTTTGGATAAATAAGACTATTTTAGACTTAAGTTTACTACATACATTTTTTGAAAAAAAGGTTTATAAAAAAAGTTATGAATTTTGAAAGAAAGAAAACTTAACTTTTTTTAAAAGAAACAAAATTATATAAAAGAAAAAAGGGACGGTACCCTTAAATTTTATTAATCAAAATAAAATTACAAAGAGGGGGACAACCAACCTTACCCTTTTATAAATAAGGGGGGACATTTAGGAGCCTTTACCTCAACCTAACTATTACAATTAATTAAAAATAAATCTAATCTAAAGTCTAAACTAATCTAATTAAAATAAAATAAAAATTAATCTAAAACATCATTCATTCATCACTACTTTCCGTGGAGTCTTCGACATCGTATTGATATCTTGGATCCAATAGATCCTCATCATAAGGCATGTCTTGTTGCCTTTTTTTCGCTCTAACCCAATTACCAATTAAAAGTTAATGTTCCAAGTTTTCACTTGTTAGTTGAGAACGTCTTTCATCCAAAATATTTCCACCAACGCTAAATGCCGATTCAACCGCCACCGTTGAAGCGGGAGAGGCTAATACTTCTTTAGCAACTATGGAAAGTATAGGATAAATGTTTTTCCTTCTTGACCACCATTGTAAAACATCAAATTCATTTGAATTTGGATCTTGATTTAATTCAAAGTTTGTAGTGAAATACGTTTCTAACTCCACGGGAAGGTTTGATGATGATGAAGATGAACCTCGAGAAGGACCATATTTTTTACTATACAAATTTGTAATAAAACTATATGGATCCCCACTAGTAAAACTTGGTTGGAGAGTAGAGGAATCATCTTCATGTTGTTGGCTTCGAGAAGTGTTTCCATATAAGACATTATACTCATTAAAAAGGTTAATCAAATCATTTTTTGTGTCATTAACAATAATTGACGAAAGTTCATAACTACCGTCACCATCGGGATATAATTTCATATAATAATAAGTTATAATGGACTCTAAATCATCTAATTTAACTCGGGGATCTAATAACTTTGCAACCAAGAAAAGAGACGGAATAGTGTCAAAATATTTAAGCCACTTTTGTCTCATGTTAAAAATGCATTGGTTTAAAATAGGGCAATCTTTTAAATTGTCAAAAATAGTAACAATTGCAATACAATGCTCTAGCACCAAAACGAAAGTTGAATAATAAACTCCCGAAAAAGCCAAAGTAGCGGTATTAAAAATCTTTAACAATTCACATAAATTAATGCATGCATTCCAATGATGAGTAAATAGAGGTTCATGATAGCCAATTGACATAAAAAAATTGCGTTAGGAGATCTTTATAAGCAAAATCATCGCTTAACATTTTATAGGTGGAATTTCACCTAGTTGGAACATCGTAAGTAAAATATTTGTCCGGCACACTTTTACTTCTTAAAAATCTTATCCATTTTTTTGTATTAGAATTTTCTTTTGAAATAAATTGAAGAGCTCATCTAATTGGCTTAACATGAGTTTCTAATGCATCTAAACCATCTCTAACACATAAATTAATTATATGACATAAACATCTAATATGAAAAAACTTACCCCCAACTGAGGGTTGACAAACGGTAATTAAATCGGGCAAACTAGCCGTATTAGCACTTGCGTTGTCAAATGAAATAGTAAATATTTTATTTAAAATACCATATTCTAGAAAAATCTCAAGCAATTTCGCACAAATATTTTCCGCGGAATGCGGTGGCTCAAAATCTTTGTAAGCAATTAATCTTTTTTGGATTTTCCATGAATTATCTATCCAATGGCAAGTAACGCCCAAATAAGTATTTCTTTGCCAATGATCACTCCAACCATCGGCACAAATTGAAACTTTATTTTATAATTTTGATAAAACACCAATTAAATCTTTTTTATATCTTTCAACCACTCTAGTAATATCACGTACGAGATTCGTACGTGGTATTCTTGTGGCGGCGGGGTTCAAAGAAAGGCGAGCAAAATTTTCATAAAAATCACAATCCGCAAAATTAAAAGGAAGGCCTTTAACGCAAATAAATTTGGCAAGTTCATCCCTATAAACCCACTTGTCAAATTTAAAAAGGTCGGAAGAAGGGGAAGACGAACCTTGTGCACCCGAACCCGAACTATGTTGAAATTGTAATTGAGTTTGCGAAGCGAAAATGCCAAGTTTCTCGGGATGTTTTGCCGCCAAATGCCCGTTGAGCGTCCCATGCCCTCCGCTTCTTTTGAATGCGTAAGTCGCATTACAATAGTTGCAACATGCTCGAAAATTATAATCATCCTCGGCAGTAATTTTTCTTTTGGTGAAATGGATGGCAAAGGTATCGGATTATGGCTCTCTTTCTCTAGGGGGTTGTCGTTGTCCCCGACCCCGACCACCTCCCCTAGCTCGACTGCCCCTACCACTCCTAGCATTACCACTTTCAATTTCAACTTGTTCTTCTTCCTCATTTTGTTGAATATTTGGATTTTGATGATCAAAATCATCGTTGGGGGAGGAAGAATCAGCAACGGACTTGCCTAAATTGCTTCTTCTTTGATTTGCAACCATTTGTATAAGAGAAAATGAAGTTTGGAAACAAAACGGAGCTTAAAAATGAATGAAAATGGAGAAAAGCACTAATTTCGTTAGAAAACTAACTGAAAATGGGACAATATTTAACTGAAAATTGGATGAGGGTGAGAGTATATGTGAATATTTGAGAGTAGAAGAGAAAGAGTAGAGAGAAATAATGTGGAAATAAAATGGGAGGAGAGAGGTGATATTTATAGTTAGTAAATTAGGCAAAAAAAACATTTTTTTTAAATTTTTGACTGCCCAAGTTAAAAATTAACGGCTAGTTTTTAGAAATAACGGCTAGTTTTTGAAAAGGTAGCCGTTGGAACATGTTCTCAGTGCATGCTCGCCGAGCATCTCATATGACTCGCCGAGCATGACCGTTATTGGAAATTAACACACCGGAAGGTTCTCGCTCGCCGAGCACCTCATACGACTCCTGGCCGAGCAAGTCAAAAATCGGCGGTTAACCGGCGGTTGACCGGTTTTTCAAAATTCTCAACCTTAACCGCAAGAATCGGCCAATTACCAGGTTTCGGTTAGTAATGTTCCGGTTAGCCGTCGGATTGACCGGTTTTACCCGATTTTGACCGGCGCCAACCTCCCTGGGCCGACGTTCGTTTATAAAATGGACACGTCTCGTAAAAGTTAAAGGGTAGCACATTTTGCCGATGTGCTCTCGCCGAGCAGAAAGGTACGCATTGTCCAAGTTTTCGGACAACCTTGCTCGGCCGAGGCATATACCTTTGCTCTACCGAGCGTAATGATTGGCACGGCCTGCAAGTTCATAAGACACTACGCCGCACTGGGCAAATTGTCACGGACATCTTTGCCTGGCCGAAAGCCCTCTGAACAAAGCAGCTTCAAAATGAAAAGACACATTGTTTGACTAAAGTCATGTCTTTTGACTGTACCCTTTATCTGATGCCTCTCCATCTGTATATATACAGAGATTGATCTCATTTATACATACATGAAAAACACAAGAGTGATACAACAATAACGAAAGCAAAACAATTCTCAAGTTTTAGATTTGTTCTCTTTGCCTAGAAACAAATTGCGTGATTGTCTTATCCGAATAAGGATTTCGTGTAACCCAGGCATTAAGGGTCGAAATACTTTATTTGGAAAGTGGATTATACACGATTCAATCATATATCCAGCCTTGTTATCAAGATCAAGACCCTATATTCCCCTACAAACGAATAAATTATTTGATGATACTCATGGCTGGAGGAAGTACTGTGAAGGAGATGATGACTAAGTTTGAAAAGCTAGACAAATTTGAAGGACAAGATTTCAGGCGTTGGCAAAAGAAGATGCACTTCCTTTTAACAACGTTAAAAGTGGTGTATGTTCTATCTACCCCTATTCCTGAATTGCTTGAAGATGATAACTTGGAAACAATCAGACGTAGATCGAAGTGGGAAAACGATGACTACATCTGCAGAGGACACATATTAAACGGTATGTCTGATTCTCTATTTGACATTTATCAAAATGAGGAATCTGCAAAAGAGTTATGGGATTCTCTTGAATCCAAGTACATGGCAGAGGATGCTTCTAGTAAGAAGTTCCTTGAAAGTAATTTTAATAATTACAAGATGGTCGATTCAAGACCTGTCATGGAACAATTCAATGAACTCCTTAGAATCCTTGGACAATATACATAACATGGGCTGAAGATGGATGAGTCAATATCTGTTTCAAGTGTGATTGATAAGTTGCCTCCCTCCTGGAAGGATTTCAAACACACTTTGAAACATGGTAAAGATGATCTGTCTTTGGTTCAACTTGGTAGTCACTTGAGCATAGAGGAATCTCTTAGGGCGCAAGAGAATGACAAAGGCAAAGGAAAAGAAGTTGTTGGACCCTCGGTAAATATGATTGATGAGGGTGAAAACAATAAAAATAAAGGAAAGAAACGTAGTTTCAAAGACAATGGTTCTGGTCCCAACAAGAAGCCTAAATTGGCATGTTGGAAGTGTGGCAAAACTGGTCACTTTAAGAAGGATTATCGTGTTGGAAACAACAAGAATGGCGCAAGCACCAGTGGTTCGGGAAAGGGGTCTAAGGACCATTCTCAAAACCAAGGTCAGAATTTAATACTTAGTTGGAACAGATTTATTAAAAATTCTGTTTCACTAATTTCTGAGGCATTTTATGTGCAGGATGATGCTATTGGTGGATTGATTCCGGTGCCACAACTCATGTTTGTAAAGATCGTTGTTGGTTTAAGACATATGAACCAATGGAAGACGGATATGTCCTTTACATGGGTGATGACCATTCCGCTCCTATTCAAGGAAGAGGAAGTGTGGTGTTGGAATTCAGTTCAGGAAAAACTATTTCTTTGTTTAATGTTTTATATGTACCTAAACTTCGTAAGAATTTAATTTCTGGCCCTGTCTTAAACAAGTGTGGTTATAAACAAGTTTATGAATCCAATAAGTATATCTTATCGAAGTCGGGTGTATTTGTAGGGTTTGGTTATTATAACAATGGGATGTTTATGTTGAATTTAAATAAAATTCCTGTTAACTCTAGTTCTGTTTATATGACTTCCTCTGTCGTTATCAATTCCTCATTATGGCATGCTCGGTTAGGACATGTGCACTATAAAAGAATGCTTGAAATGTCAAAAGATGGTTTGATTTCTGTTATTGATAATAATACGGAAAAGTGTAATACTCGCATGTTGACAAAAATCACTAGAAAACCTTTTAAAAGTGTTACAAGGAATTCTGTAAAACTTGAATTAATTCATAGTGATTTATGTGATTTTCATGCAACTCCATCTTTAGGCAATAAAAAGTATATTGTCACTTTTATAGATGATGCTTCTAGGTTTTGCTATATTTATTTGCTGTATGCAAAAGATAAAGCCCTAGATAAATTTAAAATTTATAAAACAGAAGTTGAACTTCAACTAAATGGCTTGATTAAGACCTTACGTACGGATAGAGGTGGTGAATATTATGATCCTAAATATTTCCAAACCGTAGGGATAATTCATGAAACTACGGCTCCTTATGTACCACAACAAAATGGTGTGCCTGAAAGGAAGAATAGAACTCTTGAAGAAATGGTTAACGCCATGTTGTCTTACTCGGGCTTGAGTGACGGGTTTTGGGGAGAAGCCATGTTAACGGCTTGTCATTTATTGAATAGTTCCTAATAAAAGGAACAAAATTACCCCATATGAGCTTTGGTATAAGAAACGACCAAACTTGACATTTTTGCGAGTTTGGGGATGTAGGGCCGTAGTTAGACTTCCGGACCCTAAAAGGAAAAAGTTGGGAGAAAAAGGTATTGACTGCATCTTTGTTGGATATGCTGAGCATTCCAAGGCATATAGGTTTTATGTTATAGAACCTAATGAATTCATTTATATTAACACAATTATAGAATCGAGAGATGCAATCTTTGATGAGAATCGTTTCTCCTCAATACCTAGACCAAAGGATATTATATCAATGTCGGCTGAATCTCAAATGGATGATCATTCAATTGATGTACCAAGTGAGACGCCCGGACCTCGTAAAAGTAAAAGAGTAAGAAAAGCTAAATCATATGGTTCTGACTTTCAACTATATTTAGTTATGGGATCAAGAGATCAAATTGAATCTCAATACTCTTACTGTTATAGTATAGAGGAGGATCCAAGAACCTATGATGAAGCAATAAAATCTCGAGATGCTGATTTTTGGAAAGAAGCAATCGATGATGAGATTGGTTCTATTATGGAAAATAATACATGGGTCTTGTTTGATTTACCACCAGGCTGTAAACCTTTAGGGTGCAAATGGATCTTCAAAAAGAAGATGAAAGTCGATGGAACAATTGACAAGTTTAAAGCTCGATTGGTAATCCAAGGCTTTAGACAAAAGGAAGGGATCGATTACTTCGATACTTATGCATCGGTTGCTCGTATCACTACTATTAGATTACTGATAGCTTTGGCAGCTATTCAAGAATCTATTGATCCATCAAATGGATGTCAAAACAGCATTTTTAAATGGTGATTTGGAAGAAGAAGTGTATATGAAACAACCTGAAGGATTTGTTATGCCAGGTAATGAGCATAAGGTATGTAAGTTAATTAAGTCATTGTATGGGCTGAAGCAAGCACCTAAACAGTGGCATCAAAAATTTGATGAGGTTGTTTTGTCAAATGATTTTGTATTAAATCAATCCGACAAATGTGTATATAGAAGATTTGATGAATCCGGTAAAGGTGTAATCATCTGCCTATATGTAGATGACATGTTGATTTTTGGCACAAACCAAAATGTAGTTGATGAAACTAAGAAGTTTTTGTCATCAAAGTTTTCTATGAAGGACATGGGAGAAGCCGACGTAATTCTTGGTATAAAGATTAAACGGATGAACAAGGGAATTGCAATTACACAATCTCATTATATTGAGAAAATTCTCAAGAGGTTTAATTGTGATGATTGTTCTAAAGTTAGTACTCCCATGGATCCTACTGAGAAACTTGTGTCAAACACTAGTAAACTAGTGTCACAGCTCGAATACTCAAAAGCCATAGGCAGTTTGATGTATGCTATGACGGGCACTCGACCTGATATTGCTTATGCAATTGGTAGATTGAGCAGGTTCACTAGTAATCCTAGTAGACAGCATTGGCAGGCTATAACAAGGGTGTTCAAGTACTTAAAAGGTACTATGGACTATGGTTTGTTTTATAGTGGATATCCTTCTATATTAGAAGGTTACACAGATGCTAGTTGGATCAACCAAGAAGATTCATCTTCTACTAGTGGTTGGGTGTTCTTGCTTGGAGGAGGTGCCATTTCTTGGGCTTCCAAAAAGCAGATATGTATTACGCATTCTACAATGGAATCTGAGTTTGTAGCATTGGCTGCTGCTGAAAAAGAAGCGGAGTGGCTTCGAAACTTGATATATGAGATTTCATTATGGCCAAAACCGATATCACCAATATCTATCCATTGTGATAGTGCAGCTACATTGGCTAAGGCTTATAGTCAAATGTATAATGGGAAGTCTAGACACTTAGGTGTCAGACATAGTATAATTCGGGAGTTAATCATGAATGGTGTGATATCAGTTGAGTTTGTTCGGTCGCAACAAAATTTGGCTGACCACTTGACGAAGGGGTTAGCTAGAGACTTGGTAAATAAGTCTGCAATGGGAATGGGATTAAAGTCCATTTAATCCTCTAATTGTGAGATACCCAATTCCCTTCTAATACAACGTTAGAAGCTTGAATTCAATGTGGAAAGCTCGCAGTTGGAGATTGGAACACATGTTATTATCTTTCTCAAGGTATGTGTTCAAACCTGCAAGTAAAGGTTAGGTTGAAGAATATCTTCTTAATAGTTCCTTTGAAAAATTGCAACTGCAGGTGCAAGATTAAAGGAACTACCTATGTGGACATGAAGTTTTGCCGCTTCAAGAAGCTAGGACTTGGCTTCCTATATGTTCACTAATGGATATGGACACTTGGCTTGTAATAGTGTCAAGGTTAAACAAAGAGAATTGTACTGAACTTATATGTATAGTATCTTCAGGTATTCATATGAGTTGACGGGTTCAATCGTTAGGACACCCCGATTCTCGAGTATTTGAAATGTGTATTATACTAAGATGAAAATTCAATCGCAAGACATTTTCATTTATGCATTAGTTTGTTTCGTTATTTATAAAGTTTAGTAAATCAAAGGATTACACTAAAATGGAGGGGATTTGTTGGTGATTTTAGTGTCATCAACTATTTTATTGTAATGGTGATTTACTAGAGATCAATGTGATTCGTAGTAGACTCGGATACGAGTAATGGAAAGTGTGGAGTACACACTCGTTTGAGCTAAAACGAAGTCAACCTCGATAAAGAAGTAAAAGTTAACGGGTAGCACATTTTGCTGATGTGCTCGGTCGAGCAGAGTCCTTGTCTCGGCCGAGCAGAGCATGGCAGATTGTCCAAGTTTCTGGACAGCCTTGCTCGGCCGAGGCATATACCTTGCTCGGCCGAGCAGAATGATTGGCACGGCCGTGCAAGTTCATAAGACACGACCGTGCAACTGGGCAAATTGTCATGGGACATCTTTGCTCGGCCGAGCGAGTCCCTTGACTCGGCCGAGCAGTTTCTGAACAGGTGCCAGTTCAAAATGAAAAGACACATTGCTTGGCTAAAGTCATGTCTTTTGACTGTACCCTTTATCTGATGCCTCTCCATCTGAATATATACAGAGATTGATCTCATTTGTACATACATGAAAAACACAAGAGTGATACAACAATAACGAAAGCAAAACAATTCTCAAGTTTTAGATTTGTTCTCTTTGCCTAGAAACAAATTGCGTGATTGTCTTATCCCAACAAGGATTTCGTGTAACCCAGGCATTAAGGGTCAAAATACTTTATTCGGAAAGTGGATTATACACGATTCAATCACATATCCAGCCTTGTTATCAAGATCAAGACCCTATATTCCCCTACATGTACAAGCACACAAAAAAGTATACCACATTTTTAAATGTTTACATGTCAAATGTTGTTAAGTAATTAACTTTTCTAAAATCTTAAAATGATAGAGAGAGCATTGACAATGTATATTATGCTTAGATGTTAACACTCTTCTCACATGCATACATGCGTGGAGTTATAAGAGTACAATTGGGTCAATACGTATGCTTTATAATTTTTTTTTGGATAAATGCAAACGTAAAGATTTGAACCTTATACCTTGTACCATGAACTCTGATATCATGTTAAGTAGCCAACTTCTCTAAGACCATCTCCAATTCACTTCATTTTTCACTTCATTTCTTCATTTTTGACACTATTCCTTCCTCCAACCCACTTCATTTTTTTCTTCAAAAATGAAGGAGATGAATAGTGTTGCTTCAAATTTGAAGCAACACTATTCATCTTCCTTCATTTTTGAAGTAAGATTTCAAATTACAATTTAGTCTCTCTAGTTTTTTAAAGTTACATCTTATTTATTATAAAAATTAAAAATAACATTTTTATTATTTAAATAATCTTAATACATTCAACATAAATTAAAAACATATCAATATTTATAACAACATAGTTAATATTACATGATAATAGAAAAGTCACACATTTTTAATGAAAACAAAGTAATAAAATATATTTCTAAATAAAAGAGAGGGTTGAATATGTAAAAAGATTAAATTTTGTGTAGTATTTGGGAAATTATAGAAGTAGTAGAATGAT
Organism: Adenophora triphylla var. japonica; assembly: GCA_022495995.1. Taxonomy (NCBI): domain Eukaryota; kingdom Viridiplantae; phylum Streptophyta; class Magnoliopsida; order Asterales; family Campanulaceae; genus Adenophora; species Adenophora triphylla. Next base: position 42,738 of record JAFEMH010001590.1, on the reverse strand, counting down.
GAGGTGGAATGGAAAAATGTTGAAAATATTCTTTTTGAAGTAAAAAATGAATGAATGGGTTGGAGAAGAAAAAAAAATTGAAGCAAGATTTGAAGAAATGAAGTAAAATTTGAAGTAATGCATTGGAGATGCTCTAAAGCCTTAAATTGATAGAGAGGACACTGACAATTTATATCATGTTTAGATATTAACAAATGCAATATTATTTTAAATAAAAAAAATTTTATTTACTAATTGACTTATAAGTACCATATAAAAAATATAAATGACACTAGCCACGATTAAAACAAAAATATCTATACTAATATAACAACAAGATCGCCAAAAACGCCCGCCCAAACCAGGGGCATTTTGGTAATTTCACAGCATGGCAATTTTGAAGATATTCGCCCAAGCTGACACGTGTCATTCTCTGAATGGCGGGGACCCTGGCGCGTGCGGTACACGCGCCGACAAAGGCGCGTGTCCGCGAGGAAATTTTTTTTTTTTTTTTTTTTTTTAAAAACTTGCCACGCGCGGCCTACTGGGTTGGCCCGTTTTATTTCAGTTTTTTTATTTTCCACCCGTTTTTTTGACCTCAATTATTTTATAATAAATTAATTTTTTAAAAAAAAAAATTACACCAAAATTCATAATTTTTTTTTCTCTATAAATAGAGTCTATTTTCATTTGATTTGGACACAAAACAAAAAACCTCTTTTTTAAATGAAAATTTCACCCCTTCTTTTTTAACCTCAATTATTTCAAAATAAATAAATTATTTTAAAAAATAATATTACACAAAAATTCTTAATTTTTTTCTCTATAAATGGAGTATATTTTCGTTTGATTTCGACACAGAAAAAAAATCCTTCTTTTTTAAAATATAAATTTCTTAATTACCCTTTTCTTAATTTTCCTTTTTGAATTTCTCAATATTTTTTAGTGAAAATTAATTAAGTGTGAAGTATTTTTTTAATTATAAATGATAATAATAATAATTTTACTAATCATAAAAATAAATAAGTATAAAATAAAAAAAAAAGTGGTGGGTATAGAATGGTGAGTTGAAAGGGGTATTATGGTTATTAGGTTAATTTTAGTTCGATACATGAAACAATTTAGTAGCTAATCCAACATTAATTACGTTCCCTTTTTATATATAATAGAGGAAAATGTAATGTATTTTTTTTAGCATGTCATTTTTTTTAATTAGTAATATATTTTTATTATTATTTTGTTAACTTCTTTGTCGCATTAGCATTGCCCTTTTTACTTTATTATCTTGGGATAGTGAAAATAAATTAAGTGTAAAGTATTTTTTAATTATTAATGATATTAATAATAATTTTACTAATCATAAAAATAAATAATATAACATAAAAAAAATGGTGGGTATAGAATGATGAGTTGAAAGGGGTATTATGGTTATTAGGTTAATTTTAGTTCGATACATCAAACAATTTAGTAGCTAATCCAACATTAATTATGTCCCCTTTTATATATAATAGACGAACATGTAATGTATTTTTTTAACATGTCATTTTTTTAATTGGTAATATATTTTTATTATTATTTTGTTAACTTTTTTGTCGCATTAGCATTGCCCTTTTTACTTTGTTTTGTTGGGATAGTGAAAATTAATTAAGTGTGAAGTATTTTTTTAATTATAAATGATAATAATAATAATTTTACTCATAATAAAAATAAATAATATAAAATAAATAAAAACAAGTGGTGGGTATAAAATGATGAGTTGAAAGGGGTATTATGGTTATTAGGTTTATTTTAGTTCGATACATCAAACAATTTAGTAGCTAATGCAACATTAATTATGTCCCATTTAACCCTAAACCGCATAGTATTCATCTTTTTTTATAATAAATTTTAAATGTTGATAATATTTGTATATTATTATATACTTATTTGTTTATAGTTCATTGTATTTTCTTATTTTTCTATGTTATATTACTAATCTCTACATTTATAAAGAAATAAAGGGAAGAAATAGCATTGTATAATAGAAATATTAATAATTTTTTCTTCAACTTTTGTCCTATTTTAAAAGTTAAAAAATTTGTTAGGATATTAAAGAGATGAATGGTTTTATTATAAAGTATAAGAAATTGGGTACAAAGTAATTAGTGAATAGTTGTTGTGAGTATGACTTATATTATAAGACCATTGAATAAAAAAATATTATATTTTTTTCATTGTAATTAATTAAATTTAAAATGGGACACCTTTTATTAAAAAAAAAAAGGAAGTTTAAAATGAGACGAAGGGAGCATTTATTTATTTGATAGTGAAATAGTTTTTCCTAATGTTAAAATGGTAAAAATCTAACGGGGATTTAGAAGTTGAATACGGTTCAAGAACAAAATAACTTCTCAAAAATCAAAATTGATGATACTTGAAAATTTCATTTCATGTAATTTGTGTTTTTGGTGAATCACTAGAGTCAAGAGTTCCGAATTGCAGTTGAAGAGAAATATTTGGAGACTTATCACTAGATTCATTACGCTTTCCCAATCGTTGCCGAAACTAAGTGATACTGTGGGCAAATTACGCACATATCACGTTCAATACACAATAAATATGTTTTACATAAAAATATATGCGTTCAATTCCATAGCATTGAAAAATGGATGTCAAATGTAATTATTACTGAATAGAACGGGAATTTACTTATAAAACACGCTTCGTCCAACCTAACTATGCCTTAAATATATTTTTATTTTAGTCACCTTCAATCTGCTATTTGTACTAATAATATAGTTTTCAAAAAGGTGTTTTACAATGTACACAAACATTTCTATTTCCTGTTATATTTGTATGAATTTTCGTCAATATATGTTAACAGCTTTCCGTGCATCGCACGGGTGTACTGCTAGTAAATAAATAAAATAGGATTTTTAGAGAGATATAACAACATTATAATGCAATATTCGCGTCAACTGGGATAATAAAACCATAATCTACATTGATATTATCACCAACCTGACCATAAATTATAAATTGAAATTCAAGTCAAATGTGATCTTCTCCCATGTGCTTCTATGCTCAATTTTCTTCCTTTGCGGCCACATTAATGCAAACGTATGTACGTACGTGGTATTTAATAAATCTCTTTTTACGTTCCAGTTTATTGTTTTTAATTTAATTTTTATACTCCCTCCGTCCCAATAAAAGCTTCACTAATTACCTAAAAGGGCGTCCCGTTAGAAGCTCCACCTTTCCTTTTTTGGCAAAGAATCTTTACTATTTCCTCCACTCATTCTCTCTCCTACATTATTTTAATACTCACAACACCATTATAATTTACTATTCCCTCCACTAATTCTCTCTCCTATTTTCAAATTACACTCACAACATTTTTTTTCCGTCCCATTTCTATAATTTGCGTGCCCAACCAAAAGGGTGAAGCACTTATTGAGACGGAGGGAGTATGAAAGATAAGAAAAAATAAATATTAGAATATTAAAAATAAAGTACGAAAGAAAAGTTAATAAAAAATATTAAGCGAGTTGTTGTTTTAATTATAGTAAGCGGGTCCTATTGTATATTTTATGAATTAAGGGGGTTTTTGTTTTTTTAAGTGATAAGTGCTGAAATCTGATTTCAATTTTGAAAATGGCTGAATGATTAAGAGGCAAAGAATCGAAAACCGAATCGAATTGGATAAGTTGTTTGATTTTGTATCTCGAATTCATTATCTCGAAACAGCTTAAAAAAAAATTAAAAAAAAAAAAAAAAAGCTGTAAATGCATTATGAAACAAGAAATGCTTTAAAAAAAATTACCCAAAACCAAATATGAAACAGTGGCTTTCAGAGACTTTCAGAGGCAATTCAGCAACATTTTAACCTCTTAAAATTAAGAGGACTTTAAGAGCCTAACAAGCCTTATTTCAAAAAAAAAAAACAATCACACTTATTTCTCTAATCCTCTTAATGAATAAGTATTAAGAGGCAAATAAGGCTTAAAATAAAAAAACAAACGCCCCCTAAGTTAACTAAGAATTTTAAAGTGTACTATCTGTGATCCAAATAACTGTCATTTTTTACAAAATATTTGATTCAAATTAAATGTGCTTTTGAAGTCAATAGCATTCAAATTTCCATTTTATTTCTTTATTGAAACTTGTTTTTCTTTATTAATTTGGTTATCTTGTGAATTACTAGTAGTGTAAAAGAGAGAGAGAGAAGAGCATTAAATAAGAGCAATCTTCTCGCTTTCATTATAAAGTTGGGGTAACAATCGTTTTTCTCAAAATCTATGAAAAAGTTCAAAAAAATTACAGTTATTTTGAACCGAATGGAGTAACAGACTAAAAAATGAAAGTAAAAATCTTAAATACTCCATCCGTCCCACTATACTTGACACTTCTTTCCATTTTGGGCCGTCTCACTATACTTGACACCTTCCAAAAATAACCAAGTTTTTATATTTTTATATTCACTCTACCCCACCACTCATTCTCTCTCTTCATTTTCTACCACATATTTATTCAACCAACACTACTATTTATCCCACTCATTCTCTCTCTTCATTTTCCACCACAAATTTTTTTTATTTTATTCTTTTTTCTTGGTTTTTGAACCCACCCGTTAGATGTCAACTATAGTGGGACGGAGGGAGTATAGCGGAACAAGATTAAAAAAAAAAAAAATTGGCTCAAGAAACTTAGTTACTAGTGGGTGTATTAAATTGAAACTAGTTGGTGGAGTAATTGAATTCTTTGGCTTGTTTTCTACCGTCAGGGTCTTCATTAACGGCTTGTTTTCTACCGTTAGGGTCTTCATTAACGGCCAAAGTGAAACAACCGTACAATACCATGAACCATAGTAATAAGCCCAATAGGAATGCTCAGTTTTGGAATATTTTCGATTGCTAAAAGAAAGAACACATGCAAAAACAAAAAGCTAGTCTCATTTGGCAATTAATTAATTTTATGAATATGTATTGTTTGTTTGTAATTTGTTAAAATTATACTCCCTCCGTCCCAAGTAAAAGTCTTTTCAAAATTGAGTGCGTCCGGGGAGAAACGCGTTTCTCCGTCGCGTATGGAGAAACGGGGCTTATTATGTCGCGCGACGTAAATAGCCAGTTTCTGGATATCCTTTACAAAGCTTCTGGATATCCAGAAGCTTTGAAATGGATATCCAGAAGCTTTGTAAAGGATATCCAGAAACCAAGTATTTTTTCTGGATATCCTTTACAAAGCTTCTGGATATCCAGAACATTGAATATGGATATCCAGAAGCTTTGTAAAGGATATCCAGAAAAAATATTTGGTTTCTGGATATCCTTTCCAAAGCTTCTGGATATCCTTTTCAAAGCTTCTGGATATCCTTTCCAAAGCTTCTGGATATCCAGAAGCTGATGAAGTGATATCCAGTTTTTGTGGCTAGGTATGTCGCGCGACATAACAAGCTCCGTTTCTCAATAAGCGACGGAGAAACGCATTTCTCCCCAGATTTTGTGTTCAAAATTTTGGACGCTTATTAAAAAAAACTACTTCTCTAAAAATAATAAACATTACTTACTTCGTCACAATAAAAATTTTAGAAAATAATACTACTTCTTTCGTCTAAAAAATTAGTGTCTTATTTTAATACGAAGACACTAACTTTACAAATATTAATTTTTGAAACGAATGAAGTAGTATTATTTTTTTAAATATTCATTGGGACGAAGGAAATAATGTTCAATTCTTTTTTACAAAAAATGTAGTACCTCGTTACGATTTTACGAATTTTTTGAACGGCCTGATCTATTATGCTTAAAAAATAAATAAAAAAAATCCTATCCATCAAAAATGAATTTTCCTTGGTCTCTACTGTACATTTACTAGTACATGCTCGTTTCTAATTCAACGGCCACATGATTTTTTTTTTTTTAATTTTTTTTTTTAAATTAAATTTTTTTAGGACAAAATAAAAAAGGGACAAATATATGAAAATAAAATAGAAATTTTATCGCTTAAAATTGTTCATACCACTGAAGCAAACCCTCTCCTCATTCATTTATAGTACTATAGATTTACCCCAAATTGGCCTTTTATTGTCCCAACGTCTTTAACAGTGTCAGTTAGTTGGACTAGCCACACTATTCATTAGCACCTCTCCCTCCTCCCCCTCTTTCCAAAATCTTCTATTTATACCACTCCCCTCCCTCCTCATTTCCATCACCTCCATTTTCCCTCACTCCTCAACAGTCAACCCCCTCACATTTTCTCTCTCCTCCCATTTCCCTCAAACCTCAGTCCAACAGAGTAAGCATTTCCTCTAATCTTTCTTCCTGGATTGTACAAAGGAGTGCATTTTACAGAGCAAATTCTAATAAAAATTTCAATTTTCCCCAGGAAAATGGCTGTTCTTGGGATTTTCTTGGCGGGTTTTCTTGCAATGGCATCTTCTGTTCATGGCTATGGCGGTGGTTGGGTCAATGCCCATGCCACCTTCTACGGTGGTGGTGATGCCTCTGGAACAATGGGTATGCTAGCTAGTCCTAATTTCTTACCCTTAGGGGGTAGTTTGGTCATTCTTGTTTCTTACCTTCTTCTATTTCTGTTGCAGGTGGGGCTTGTGGGTATGGGAACTTGTACAGCCAAGGTTATGGTACAAATACAGCTGCACTAAGTACAGCTCTGTTCAACAGTGGTTTGAGCTGTGGGTCTTGCTTTGAAATCAAGTGTGTGAATGACAAAAAATGGTGCCTCCCTGGCTCCATTTTAGTCACTGCCACCAATTTCTGCCCCCCAAACAATGCCTTACCAAACAATGCAGGTGGATGGTGCAACCCTCCCCAGCACCACTTTGACCTCTCCCAACCAGTATTCCAACACATTGCCCAATACAAAGCTGGAATTGTCCCTGTTTCCTATAGAAGGTATTACATCCCTTCCAAATTAAATTTCTTAGTTAATTTGACTGTACATAAATATTAAAAAAAATGCTGTGAATATAAAAAGTAAAATGTGTGAGAGAAAATTAATAAGATACTCTGTTCCGCTCGATATGGTGAAGCACGTAAATTAAGAAAAATGGATATTGTTGTAATTTGACTTATGGGTATTGTGGTAATTTGACACAAGGGTATTTTGGCAATTTAAAACATGGGTAGCTTTGTTAATTTTTTTCTTACCTTCTACTGTTAATGTTCTTTTATTTTTTTGTAGGGTGGCTTGCAAGAAAAGAGGAGGAATTAGGTTCCAAATTAACGGACACTCCTACTTTAACTTGGTTCTCATTACAAACGTTGGAGGGGCTGGTGATGTTCACGCGGTCTCCGTTAAAGGTTCAAGGACTGGTTGGCAACAAATGTCAAGAAACTGGGGGCAAAATTGGCAAAGCAATTCTTATCTCAACGGACAGGCCCTTTCTTTTAAGGTCACAACCAGTGATGGTCGCACCGTGGTGTCTAATAATGTTGCACCTTCTGGCTGGTCCTTTGGTCAAACCTATAGTGGGACCCAATTTCGTTAATAGGCCACTTAATTTGTAGGACTTTGGTTCTAATATTGTCACTTATATTAGCAAATGTGACATTTTGGTAGCAAAGTTAGGGTAGTGGAAACCTATATCTTTATCTACTTGTTAAGTTGACTGAGGGGCTCGTTTTAAGAAGGGCACTTTAGTCAACTTATTAGGTTCGTGGGGCTGGGGCGGTTACTCTAGAAAGTTAGGGGGTGGGGGAGCCATTACGTAATTCTTAAGGGTTTGTTATTTCTATTCTTCTGGTTGTAAGGCAGGAGATGTTGGCAGAGGTGGACTCTAACCACCCGCCGTAGTAAGTGTTTTTGGTTGAAGATATGTAGTTGAATGTAATGTTTGTGAAGTTATGAGCGTCAGGCCGCCCCTAAGATTTTGAGGCCCCGATGCAAACAAAGGAAATGAGCCTTTTTTTTAATATTGAATTTCACTTCTACAATAAAAATAAAAATTAGTACTAACCATAGTCAACAAAATTCTATATGCAATAATTGCATTAGGAAACAATTTAAACGTTTTAGAAATTTCAAAATATCAATAGGTCCCATTATCATTATCATTAGGATCACAATTATCTAATTTCTCAACATGATCAACATTATCATCACCAACATTATCATCCTCAACAGGAATATTCTCACAAACATCACCATCAACATTAACAAAATTATCAACATTAGCATCATTATCACCAACGACATTTTGATTTTCATTAACATTAGTATCGACATCCAGATTTTCATTTTCCGAAAAACTATTTGCTTCTTTAAAAATAAATTTATCAAGTGCTCCTTTTTGAGATTGAGTTAACTTTTCTATTCTTTTTCTTTTTTTAAGTTTTTGATATCCAGATTCACATTTCCTAATCATAGCGAAATATATGAAAAAAACAACAAAATAAAATTAAGGAGCGAATCAACCTGTGCAATTTCTCAAGCAGCGTCTTTCTCACCCCATTCTTTGCTCCTTCAATTGAATAGAGTTCTCAATCTGTGCAATTTCTCAAGCAGCGTTTTTCTCAGTTGTCGGAGAAGGTCTCGATTGAGGATGAATTGAAGAAATGTGAGACGGAGAGGGATGGGGCTAAGGATGAATTGAAGAATTTTAGGTTTGAATGTGAGGAGTTGAGAGAGAAGTTGATGAGATCGGAGGATGGGAGGAGGCACGCCGCCTGGAGACGGGAGAGAGAGAAGAGAGTGAGAGGGACTGAGGGAGATGTGTGGGCGGTGGGCCTATTAGTATTCTGTATTACTACTAATACTTAGTTAAAAAAAAAAAAAATTGGGCCCCTTCACAATTGGGGACCTTGTGCAAGTGCTCACCTTGATCTTCTCCGGAGGCGGCCCTGATGAGGGTGTAAGTTGTATACATTCAATTCTACTATTAATGAAAGCCATTAACTTATCTAAAACTAATGATTTACACCCTAATGATCAAACTTCATGTCCTTTTAGTCCCTTTTGGCAGTCAGCATCTCAAGGCATTGACTGAATTTAAAAAAGGGTTATTTTCTTCTGAAGTTCTGACTACAAACATTATTTTAGGTAAACTTGTGATTATATTTTGGGAGTATGTTGTTCAAGGGCTTACCGTTGGGAGCAGGGAAAAATGACCAGTTTTCATGGCATCAAACCCAAGCCTATTAAAAGCGTGTTTTCTTTCAAGAAAGAAGAATAAGAAGAATCATCTTTGACCCTGGGGGGGGGTTTTGGTTTGTTGTGTGTCTGACGTTAATTACTTCCTCTGTTTTTAGTTTGATTTGGTATGAGAAAATTAAAAAAATAAATAAAATATTATGAGTTTGAAGAATAAAGTAGCAATGAAAAAGTGGATGAGAGTTTTTTGTGTGAGAATGACAAGTGTATCTCATTATTAACTTTAAGTAATAAAACAACTCAAAACTTTAAACTGAGAAAAACTAAAAAGAAACTAAAAAAAAGTAAGTTTAAAACGAAACGAGAGGAAATATTACTTATTACCAAGAATTTGAGTTATATTATGATGGTTGCAGGCTTGTGATATGTACTTAAAGTTAAAGATGCTGGTAAAAAAAAATTATAAAAACATAAATAAAAAATAAGGTGACAGATACTTTTTTGACAAAAACTCATGTGAGAACAATAATACCCGTCTCATCCATGAGACGGGTCGGATCCATGCCCATGACCCGCCCATGACCCGCCCAAGAATACCCGTCTCTCTCTATACGTAAACGCAGAGAAGCGGGGGAATCGTCTTCTTCAACCCTAGCTTCCCCTTCTCCGGCCAAACCTTCACCTGATTCCTCCCATTAATCAACCGGTGACCTCCTCACCCAAATCAGCCGGCGACCCAAGCTCCCCAATTGCACCGATCCAATCTCTGCCTCAATCAATTCCCACCTGATTCAATCCCTCACCATTGTTCCTCACCTTCAGCTGGGTTCTCCTTCTCCGACCCAATCCTCTTCCTCCGAGCTCTCCCTCTTCAACCAGAACAACAAGACGCAAAGTCTCTCTCTCTCTCTCTCTACTCGGAGCTTCTCTCTCTATCAGCCGGCAACCCAAAACAACACCACCTTATCCCCTGTTCTAAACCCATTCAACGGTGACCGCCTTCACCATTCTCTCTCTCTCTCTCTCTCTCTCTGCAAACCCATAAATCAGCCGACAACATCAAAAACCCGGGTACTTTCGATGATCTTGTAGAGGACGACGGAGCTCTGATTCTCGGTCTTTTCAACCTTCTGCAGATTAGATTTTTGCCCAAATGGATTACAGCAATAATAAGTATGTGGCCACCAAATTTTTGTGTGTTTTTTGTTGTTCTGGTTAGTGGGTTGATTTTAGATGCATTGTTTTTTCTTTAATTGTAGATTTTGATGTTGATTTAAGGTTTTTTGGTCTGATTTTGGTGTTTAAGGGAATTGAAATGGTGGATTTGAGAGTTGTGATGCTTGATTTCATGAGTGATGTGCTTGATTTTAGATTTTTCAGTAAATTACAAAGGGCTGAATTGATACGAGTCTTTAATAAAGTCAATGTGTTTGGTTGTTTATTTAATGTTATAAAAAACTTTAATTGATTGATATGAATCAGTTATATGAGGGCCAGTGTAAATTATTACCCAATTATCTATAAATCATGTACTATATGTGAAAAGTAATAATTACTATAACATAATGTAATGATTGTATGCATATAAAGTAATAGTTTGTATGCATTAAAGTAATACATACTCCCTCCGTCCCGCTAATATTAGCACACTTTCCTTTTTGGGCGTCCCGCTAATATCCGCACACTCCCAAAAAGGAAACTTTATATTAATAAAATATTCACTCAACCCCACTCATTCTCTCTCCTACATTATTTTAATACTCACAACACCATTATAATTTATTACACCCTCCACTCATTCTCTCTCCACTCATTCTTTTACACTCACAACATTTTATTAAAATATCATATTCCTTAATTCCCGCGCAAACAGTGTTTGTGCTAATATTAGCGGGACGGAGGGAGTATATACAGAAAAGTAATAGCGTTTTTCCCTATGTTTTTTTCGTTTGGCAAAAGTAATACTATTATAACTAAAATAAGTTATTACATTTCAAATGTAATACATATAGTTTGTATTACATTTGAAAAAATGGGTAAAAATAATACATATATACAGAAAAGTAATAGTGTTTTTCCCTATGTTTTCTTCGTTTGGCAAAAGTAATACTTATTATAACTAAAATAAGTTATTACATTTATAATGTAATACATATAGTTTGTATTATAATATATATAGTTTGAATTACATTTGAAAAAATGGATAAAAATAATACATATATACAGAAAAGTAATAGTGTTTTTCCCTATGTTTTCTTCGTTTGGCAAAAGTAATACTTATTATAACTAAAATAAGTTATTACATTTCAAATGTAATACATATAGTTTGTATTACATTTGAAAAAAATGGACAAAAACGAGCTTTTGTTTTTTTAAAACAGGTATTACGTTTACTTATTAACAATGCTACTTTATATGTATACAGTCATTACATTAAGAGATAGTAACTATTACTTTTTCTAAATGTAATACCTGTTTTAAAAGGCATGAGCTGTCACTCATGGGTCGACCCGTCTTATGCATGAGACGGATCCCCTTGTTCTCACAGAAGACCAACTCTACTTTTTTTGCTGCATTAATTGTGAATTCGTAAGAATAACTAAATTAAATTAATATTAAATTATTGTTCAAAGTTTGTTAATAGTAGCGATAAAGTGGGACATCATTACGGGACGGAGGAAGTAATAAAATGCTTATATTTAAGCTTAACGTTTTATTACAATCTTATATTTCAATTTAATATGCTGCCTCCATTTTATAATAACCACAGTATATTTCAATTGCTTTATTAATATCTTTAAAGAATATTTTTATTATTCTCAAAAATATAAAAAAAAAAAATCTTTATTTGTTTGATCTGTTAGGAAGAGTAACACTTGTTGGGTAAGTCCTGGGCCTGGTTTACTCTGTCAAGCCTCTTCTTCTACCGATTGTTTTCTCCCAGTGGGCCTGCTTTAGGTCTTTATACTTAGCTTGGGCCTTTGCTAGTCCATACAAACAAGGCCCATTTTTTGTAACACGTACGTTAATAATCCAATTTTCTTTAGGAAGTCCGAAACCTTAATCCTTCCGGAGAAAAAGATCACAATTTTAACAGTATTTAAGCACAAAGATTGCTCTCAATTCACATACCATTATTCCTCCAAAATCAGTCACTCTTCCAATTTCCCTCAAATATTCGTTCTTCGTCTTCTCTTCTCCTCGTTCGTGTGTTGCGTAAAATAGTTTTAGGAAAATGGCTCCATCTACAAGGTGTGATCCTACAAAGGTACTTAAGCATGTTTGCGAAATACTAAAACTACCTTCTCCAAAGTACATTCCGATCCCCAAAGGTGGCGGTTTTTTATCGTACGTAAAAATCAAGAATCATCAGTATGTGGGAAAGATTAGTGGATCGTTAGCTGAGGCTCGTGCAACTGCTGCAAGCAATGCGTTAGAGATGATTTTGAAGGATAACAAAGATTTGAAGAAGGATGAAATGGTTCAAGAATACTTGGCTCGGTTAGATCAAGATCGTGAGGTTTTTGATCATCAAGTCCGTGAACCATCTGTGCTTTGTATGAAGTACGCGGAAGCTCTTACGTCTATGAGAGACGTTAAAGTTGGTATTCTGTTGAAGGCTATGAAGAAGCAAAAGAATAGGCCGGGCGGAGCGGGAGAAGTTCTTGTCTATGTGTGTTGAAGAGAGATATAAGTGGCTTGAGAGTTTAGAGTAATCGATCGATTTTGAAAGAGATTGGTAGATAGTCCTTGCTTTGTACTTGTTTCTCATGCCTTTGAGTTTCGGGATCATTATTGTTTTATTTTTTGCATGGTGTCTTTTTGTAATCAAATTTAATGTTATTCATATTTTTCATAACCAAATACAAGTGTTTTAGTACCTTTTAAGTTGTAGTGCGGACACAAGACCACTCAAAAGGGTGGCTGTGAACCCCCGAAAATCAATGTTGATATGTAAAAAAATAAAATAAAAAATATTACTAAGTGCACCCCCACTTACCAACTCAGTTCACCCCCTTGACAAAAAAAAAAAAAAAAAAAAAAAAAGAATTGATGTAGGTATTAATGTAAAAAACAATTTTTTTTTGAAGTTTTTGAGTAATGTAATTTATGAACTCCCTCCATTTTATCTCTGGTCCGACACTGGTAGTGATATATATGTGTGTGTGTCACATTAAAAATAAGATGCACCATAAAACATTAAGTGAGTAACATAATAATATGGGACGGAGGGAGTATATGATAAGGGCTTTTGTTCCAAGTCACAGGAGTATTGGTGCGTTTTTGGTATCTTTGGGCGGTGTGGTCGAGTTTAACTAAACCTAGTTGTAATAGGAAAATATGATTAGGGTTTTTGTTGTACCTCTATTGTATAAATGAGTGGATCAAGAGATTAATATGTTTGGTTAGCATATTAACACTTTTGAGTCCTAAAATCTAACTTTGTTAGTCTTTCGTTAGAAAAAATAGCGAAAATACATGTCTATATGTTATATTTAACGGAAAGATACGACTTTCTGTTAGAAATTTAACTATTACTGCCAGAATATGTTAGAAATTTAATAGTAACCACCAATTTTCGTCAGAAAGTTTGCAGAAATGCCACCTTCTGTCAGAAACTTAACGAAACTGTCAGAAATTAACAGGATTTGTGTATTTGAGTTAAGTATTTAATGAATCAGACTGTTTTGAACTGATTTTCAGTTCAAAGGCTAACGGATGTGTCCTTTGATTGGATAGGATAGATTTAATGTATCTATACTTATGTCTTTTGGCTAAAAAGACACCATAACTATTCAATTACTATAAATATTCCCTCCTTGTTTGTCTTTTATCATACACTAGGTGGAAACCCGTGCTTTGCAGGCACGGGTAGTATTTAAGTCTATTTTGACATGTAATAGTTTTATGTCTATTTTGATCAATTAACTGATTTAATATTTTGTTAATTTTGGATAAAAAAATTCAAATGAAAGACCGGCATAAATTAAGACGAAAGAGTATTTATTTTTTCAGATAAAATTGTTTATCCTCGTTAATTATTAGAAGCATCACAAAAATATTTAATCATTATTGTAGGTGAAGAAAGTTTAAAAATTCAGTCAATAATTGAATCTTTAGAGTTGTCTTATTAATATGTGTAAGTTCGAATGATATATTAATATCATTTATAGATATACCATTAATGATTTTCACAATTTCACAAAAAATACCATAAATTTTCACTTTTTTGTTAAAGTTCATAAAATAAATTAATAGAAATGTAAAAACCTTTCAATAGCTAAATATGATTAAGTGAGTTATTTTAATCCATGATCAATAATTATCTAATTAGATAGATTAATGTATGTAGAAATACAAAGTGATGACTTTTCAAGTATCAATTACTTTCATCCTTTGTATACATGAACGTAAATATACTTGCAACTTTTGATTTTGCCATAAAATATTTAATGACATTATATAGAGTATTAATCATGAGTTGTCTATATTTTGATTAATGAAGTAGAGAAACAACCATTTAAGAATTACGAAAGGCTTGAAATTGAAATATATGATTACGGTCTAATAAATATTGCCAAGTCTTCTAGTTATTAGTTATAAGTAAAAACAAATTTATTAGGCAAATTAAATTAAATTTAATTTAGACTTAAATTTGATGCATATTTAATTTTTTAAACTTCTGTCGTCGAGATCACATAAACATGATCTTCATTAAACTTCTGGCTCGGGACATCGTAGAAAAAATTAATAAAAAACTAGATGGACTCTTTCCAGATATCGATATAAACATACTAAAACTACTTCTAGCGAGCAAAGCGAAGATAACTTACTTTTAACATTAAATTATTAAAATTTTAAATTATAGTATATATTTTCTCCGTCCCACGTGAGTGTTAACCAAAAATTATGGCACACAAATTAAGAAAAAGTAAAAGAGATAAGTAGTGGAAGGAGATGTTTGTGAGTATGAAAAATTAAATAGGAGAGAGAATGAATGAGAGAAATAGTAAAGATTCTTTGCCATTTTGGACAGTTCACAGTCACATGAAACGAACGAAAAAGGAAATTAATCTACACTCATGTGGAACGGGGGAGTATATGTTTAAAAGTGAATACTCCCTTCGTCTCATTTTAAAGTTCAATTTCTTTTTCAAAAGGTTGTTCTATCTTTAAGGTTCAAATTTTTTAAATAAAAAAGTTATTTTTATACCCCATTTTCTCTCTCCTACTTAACTATCAACACTCACAACACATTATTTTTTTTCTCATTTTCCTTAATTCTTATATCCAACCAATTTTTCTAATCTTAAAATAGGATGGAGGAAATATGAAAGAGCTCAGCATTGAACTTTTTTTTTTTGTAATATGTTCATATGGAGTATGTTTCATGTATAGTTCACATATAATAGTGTAACTTATAATTTTATATTTAAACATCTTTGCGCATGTCTAACTAAAAAAATTGACATTCAATATATAGCTATAAAAATCATAGACAAATAAGTGACAATGGTAAACCTTGTAGATGTATTTAAATTGCATTTTGAGTTTTACATGCAAAAATAAATAAATTACACAATTGATAATACAAAAACTTATCCACTTTATTTTTGACATCTATACATGTTTATACATCAATGAAGATCAAGCTCTGAAATACCCATTCTGTCCCACAATGAATATTAAAAACAAATCTATTTTTTTTATCCAATTTTTTTTTTAAAAATCAAACATTCATTTTGGAATGAAGGAAGTAATAGTTGAAATGCTTGAACTCTAAATTCTTTAGTTGCTCATGTATCTTCTTGATTTGTCACTTGACTTTTCCATTACATACTTGTATGTTGGTGAGCATACTTTTAATTTTCCTTTGGTTAATTGACTTTTCATTTCACATAGCAGCAGACTTTGAATATGCTTTGACCAAATGGGATGCCACAATGTTTCAAAACTTATTCTGCAACAAAATGATAATAAAAAATTAAATTAAGAAATTTATAGTAAAAAGAATATAAGAATCAAACAAAAAAAAATGCATGAACAAAAATTGATACTATTTTTTGTTTTAATAAATATGACAATTAAATTAATCAATATATAATAAAATTTGTCACCATATTTCATTTTTAAGAATAAGGAAAATCATATGAATATATGAATAATTAAAGTTAATGGGAAAACATAAATTAAAAAAAATATTAAACTAAAATTTTACAATAAAGTATTTTTTATATGACAGTTAATATACTTTCTTCGTCTAATGATTTCCATAATTTTAGAAATTTTATAAGATTCATTAATAAATATAACTAAAAATAAAACTAAATTCAATATAAAAAATAATCAAAATAAAAGATAAAAAATTAGAAAATCAAATATTAAACAATAAAAAATATAAAATTTCCATTCAAGTATTATAAACGAATTTGAGAATTAACACGTATAATCTCAAAGTAAAATCAATATTAAAGCAAAAACATAAAAAGGTAAAAGGATAAATATAAATATAAAATAAAATCTTAATGGAAAATAATAAAAAGGAGAAATATGAAAAAAAATAAAAATAAAAATAAGAAAAACAAAAAATGTAAACAAAAATGTAAAGGCAAGAGAAAATTAATATCAATATGAAATCTAAATAGAAATAGAAATACGATTCAAAATTCAATTTAAACAAAAAAACATTCACAAAAATAAATAAAATGGATAAAAAAAGATATAATAAAAATTATGAAATTTTACATAAGAAAAAATAATTAAAACTAAAATCAATATGAAAATATTAGACATAAGAAAAAACAAAAGAGAGAAATAAATATACGAAGTCAAAATACATGTCTAATTTTAATCAATCTTTAAATTGGCTAAAAAGGCAATATCAAGAAAAAAATTGGATTTATTGAAAGAATTTTTTTTAAAGAAGCAAAATAAAATGTAAAAAGAATTATATATATTTAAAGTTAATAAAAACAATTGAAATAAACATTCACAATATAAAAAAAGAATAGGAAAAAGCAACAAATAAAGTCACATCAAATATGAATATTCACAAATGAGAATAAAAGCTTAAAATAACATCAATATCAAGTGCAAGAATATAAGAAAAATATAAAGTAAACACAAATATAAAAATAAGTTTTAATCAAAACAAAAACATTCGCAAAGGTAATTAAAAGAAAAGTTTAAGTCAAGAGTAACTTGTCCAAATAAGAAAATAAATACAAAATGAATAAAATAAAGTATTAAAAACAGTACAATTGTGGAATATTTACCGAATGTGTGCTCTAAAGTAGAAGTCTATTGAGTGCGATTTGACGCTCTTTCTTTTTTCCGATGAATATCTCTTAGGTGGCGTTTGGTTCATAGGAAAACATGGGAATGGAATGGAAAATTTCCTTTTTTCCATTCCATTCCCATGTTTGGATGAATCATTTTAAAAAAAAATTTCCATTGGAATGGATAATTCCATTCCATAATGGAATTCAACATTCCTTTTTAAAAGTGATGGAAAAGTTTTTTCCTTTGGGAAAGGAAAAAAAAAAATTTTTTTTTGACCAAAATACCCCTACCCCCTACCCACCCCTACCCCCTACCCAGCCCCTACGCCCCACCCCCACCCCCACCCCCCACCCTCCACCCCCCCACCCCCACGAATTTTTTTTTGCCTACCCTCTCCCCCACCCCACCCCCCTACCCCTACCCCCACCCCCCACCCCCACCCCCCACCCCCACGAATTTTTTTTTTTTTTTTTTTTTTTGCCTACCCTCCCCACCCCCCTACCCCCACCCCCCACCCCCCCACCCCTACCCCCACCCCCCACCCCCCACCCCCCACCCCCACGAATTTTTTTTTTTTTTTTTTTTTTTTTGCCTACCCTCCCCCCCCACCCCCACCCCCTACCCCCACCCCCCACCCCCCCACCCCCCACCCCCACCCCCACGAATTTTTTTTTTTTTTTTTTTTGCCTACCCTCCCCCCACCCCCCACCCCCACGAAATTTTTTTTTTTGCCTACCCTCCCCCCCCCCCCCCACCCCCACCCCTACCCCCACCCCTCCACCCACCCCCCCCCCCACCCCCACCCCCCACCCCACCCCACCCCACCCCCACCTCACCTCCCACGAAATTTTTTTTTACTCATTTTGCATACCCCCTACCTACCCCCCCCACCCACCCCCCTCCAAAATTTTTTTTTTTTTTTAAAGGGTAAATTGGTCATTTTATATGCTTTCATTCCATTCCTATAATTTGTATTTTCAAACCAAACATGATTTGTCAAGGAATTGAATGACAATTCCATTCCATTCCGTGCCAACCAAACGGAGGGGGTTGACCAGTTTTTTTCCATTCCAATTCCATTGACAATTTCATTCCATTGACAATTCCATTCCTTCACTTTTTTCCACCGAACCAAACGCCCCCTTAGAGAAAAGTGATTGAAAGTAGCAAAGCGTAAATGACAAATTCTTCATGTATATATAGTTGAATGAGAAAATGAGTGACTTTTCAACTATTGTGTATTTTGTGCTTTCCCTTTGCAATCGCTTATTAGGTATAGACTCCATTTCATAATACTAATCATGTAATATATAGGTATAAGATGAAAATATTTCTAATATAATTAATTAGCCTTTATCTTGTTATTATTAACTCATTAAAACTATTAGACTTCTTCATGTCAAATAGATATATTTACTTATTTCTTTCATCTTATTATTATGTAATTATCTAATATAAAATTCTTATTAGCATGTATTCATATATAATAACAGGAACTAAATGTGCATGTACCTTAATAGGTAATATTAAATATTGACCTTAATAAATACGACGTATAGTCATCCTAATTCATTAACGCCAATAGAGACAATGAATAGTCACTTTAAAAGAAGTTATATTTATGTATATATTCAATCACTTTTATTAGAGATAATGTATTATTAAACACACTATATACTTAATCAATTTATCTATTATTAGTTACATTAGCTTATGTAATTCTTCACTTCATCTATGACATGTTACTTATAAATACTGTCCATTTGCATACCTATTAAAATCAGTGAATGTTAAAACCTAATAGGCCGAATCCGAATCATCATAAGTAAATCAAAGGTCATTTGAGGTGGAAGCATGAGAGTTCAAGATTCGCCTATTTAGGGTGATGTGGCAACACCTTATTCATTTTGGCCTACTTTAAAATACTTATAATATAGATTTCAAATCCCATTCACTATTTATAAACAAAATTCAATGGAATAATGCGAATTGTTCATAGATTTCAATGAAATTCTCAAAACATTTATTAGAAAATAGATTATCTTGTTGCATAAAGTCTCCTTCAACATCTGTAAGTGACAAACACAGTAGAGTTCGACGAATTTTTGATTTGAAGTGATTCTATAAAAAATAATAAGTCGTTTTATCTTTAGAGAAAATTACTACAAAACCGTTAGCACCAGTGCGGGACAATATCTTCTTTTGGAAATTGTGTTTCACAAGACTCGACTTCCCTTATTTTGTCCGGTTTGATTTAATTTTCGCATTTCTAATTTATACAAATTTTCTGCCCTATTAATTATATGTTTTGGTTCATTAATATGATAATTTTCATTTCGTTAAATTCAAGAAAGCCATTATTCATTGTTATATGATAAAATTTACCTAACAATCACAAGAAGATATTAATGTTTTCTCGATTTTATGACAAATATAAGCCAACGAAAAAGGTCATCCAAAGATGGACAACCGAATGACATTATCGTTAGAAAATTATCGAGAATGGATATCGTTTTCCAAGAAACGCATTGAAAATTAACTGAATAATGATTACAAGAAGGAAAACAATGATTACACAAGTGATTCAAAAACATTGTTGACGACATGAAACAGAATTTTAATTAAAGGTATATTTTTATTAAAATATATTATTTGATGAATACGTCACATAAAGGTTAATAAAAAATGATTAATAAATTATTGAAATTTGTAAATTGTTTTATAAATACATTAAGTGTAGGGTACACCACAAGTGTGATGGTACGGGCTAAAGTAATAGTAATTAAGTCGTACGAGTAATGGGATGTTCCTTGATATTATATTCATTAAAATACATAAATTCTAGTAAAAGGACTTATAAAAGTGCAAATAGTTCAATGTATCTATATTATGTCTTTTGAATAAAAAGACACCATAACTATTCAATTATTATAAATAGTCTCTCCTTATTTGTCTTTTATCATCTATTTCAAATCCCAATTATAATTTAGAAATATAATTCAATGTAATTATGTGAACTGTTCATAGAATTTAATGAAATTCTCAAAACATTTATTAGAAAATAGATTATCTTGTTGTATAAAGTCTTTTTTAACGTCTGAAAGTGACAAACACAGTTGAGTTCGCCAAATTTTTGATTTGAAGTAATTCTGTAAAAAATATAAGTCGTTTTATATTAAAAGAAGTTTGCCACAAAATCGTTAGCACCATGCAAATTTCCTACGTAAAATCTAGGGAGAAACGCGTTTCTCCATAAGTTATGGAGAAACGGGTTACGGATATCCAGAAGCTATTGAATGGATATCCAGAAACTTTTTGTATTGGCGCTACGACCTTGTCCCCATGGTTACTTCGATATCGTCTCAAAGGTTCTCGGATATCCGTAACCCTCAAAGGATATCCAGGAAGCTTATGAAAGTGATATCCGTAAACCTTCAAAATGATATCCAGAAACTTTCAAAATATTTACGGATATTCATTCGATGGTTTCTCGGATATACATTGAAGGTTTCGGATATCCGAAACCTTCAATAAGCATTTTCTCGGTCTTGGCCTTGGATTTGGCTTCAAATATGTTTCGATATTCATTTGATGGTTTCGGATATACATTTGAAGGTTTATGGATATCCAAACCTTCAATAAGCAATTTCTGGTCTTCGCCTTGGATTTGGCTTCAAATCTATTTTTCCTGATATCCGCTCAAAGGCTTCCGGATATCCGTTTCCAAAGCTTTCTGATATCCGAATTTTGAGACTGATATCCAGAAATTTTCTTCTGGTTATCAAACGTATAGTTTTTGGCTATTAAAAACGCGTTTCTCCATAGTTATGGAGAAACGCGTTTCTCAGCAGACCTACTCAATTTCCTGTCCCGTTAATTATATGTTTTGGTCTATTAATATGATATTTATCATTTCGTTAAATTTAAGAAAGCCATTATTTATTTTTAAATGATAAAATTTTCCAAACAATGATCGATTCACATCTTCCCTATATAATCACTTGCTTTATCAGTACACAACAAAAAACGTTGTAGCAGATCAAAGTGCACCGTCTTCCCCAATGTGCGCTTTCTAATATCCGTACTGTTTTTACGCGCGTTCTTTTGTTAACATACAGTCGTGTTTGTTTTTTAACTTCAAACATAACGAAAATGTTAATTCGGTTTCATCTCTCTTTCCACACCCCAATTTCAATCTCCACCACCAAATTCAAACCCATTAATGCCACCACCACCTCCGCCTACCCTCCACAGCCGCCACCACCTCCACCATCTACAACTGACTCCCGCCTCCTCTTCCGCCAAAAAATCCAATACCTCGAAAAGCTCAAAATAAACCCCACAAAAGCCCTTGAGAAAAACCCCAATTTCCGTTCCACCCCTCTCCAAACCCTAAAATCCGTCGAAACCTGCCTCTCCTCCATGGGAATCGAACGTTCTGCCTTCGGCCGTATCTTCGAGATATACCCTCAGCTCCTCACCGCCGACCCTTACCTCGACCTTTACCCTATCCTAGATTTTCTCCTGCACGACGTTGGAATTTCCTACCATGATGTCCGCAAATCAATTCTCCGGTGCCCTCGCATCTTAATTTCTAGCGTGGACGACCAATTAAAGCCGGCCCTCTCTTTCTTGCGAAACCTAGGGCTTAATCCAGTTACCTACCAAAACACAGTTTTGTTAGTTTCGAATGTTGAGAATACTCTGATTCCCAAAATGGATTTCTTGGAGGGGTTAGGGGTATAGTCGGAAGGATGTTGATATTATGGTATTGAGATCGCCGGCGATATTGACATATAGTATTGAGAAAAATTTGAAGCCTAAAGCTGATTACTTTTTCAAGGAAATGAATGGGAATTTGGGGGAATTGAAGATGTTTCCGCAGTTTTTTTGTTTTAGTTTGAAGGGTAAGATAAAGCGGCGGCATAAGTTGTTGGTTGAGATGGGAATTCGGCTTTCATTGAGGGATATGTTGCTTATTAGTGATAGAGAGTTCCACGCACAGATGGTGGATAGGCATCTTCAGTTATTGGACAATGTATGAGTATAGTAAGTTCTTACGCCGTCACTTGTTTATGTATATCTGATAGTGAATTATGAAAATGTTAATGCTAATTGATAATTACTTCATTGCTTTGTTGTGTGTGGTGGTATATGCTGCTTCTGACTTGTAGAAGATTCATATTTTCTTTTGTCTCTTGTGTACATACATGTTTTGAAACTGCAATTTGAGATTGTTTAACTTGAACAATCTGATGCATATATAGATATATACTTGCAAAAGTTTGATACTCACCCCGGAGAAATTAGAAACTGAAGAAGCTGATGTTTTGTTATGAAATTCTTGCAATAGGATCTCCAATCTTAGTCTTCTTACTACAGTTATCTAGAATCAGTCATAAAGTTTCTGTTTCATGCTCTCCGATTCTTCCTTCTATTCCATCTTCATCATTATTAAACCTATTAGCTTGCATAAGAGAACTCCTTGATGAGCATTCGGGGTCATTCTGCGGAAGCCTGGGAGAATTACCAGGACCCTAATGGTGGAATAACACGTCTTTTGCTCAAACTTTTGGATTTTAGTTATGGCTTCCACTAAAATGTTTTGTGACACGTTTGGATGAACGATGGATTAACTGCAGTAGCAGATTGCGGCATATACATGTTACACTCATCTGGCTCTAGTTCCGGAAACATGGATGATTATGGCCAAACTTTTGAATTACTGGATGTTATGTCTGAAATGATCAACATGATAGATCCAAAAATCCGGTTTAGCTTGTGGTTAAGGATCCAATCACACACACACACACACACACACACACACACTTGCAGTCACCTGTTTTGTGCCTCATCAATCATCTGGTTGCACAGTTGCTGTTAAGGTCTATGCCTTATTATGTTGCCAGACCATACAATTATGATTGTCTAGAGGAAATGACCTTGACAAGCATGCACCTTAGAAACAAAACAACACCTTTGGATATTTCTCCTTGTGTGAGTTAACGTGTTTTTGCATTTAGTTCTTTAAACTACCATGCATCTTTGGTTTATGTGGGTAGCTTGTCCCAGTATTGCTAGAATTAGCTGGTTTTGTGACCACATAGGTAGTGCCGTTTGGCTTAATTGAGAAACAGCCCAAGGTAGGTAGCGAACCATCATTGTCTTTATAAGCATAGGTCAAAAGACCATCCACGAATGGAGGCAACTAATAATAGCATACATTAACCGTTTTTGCATGGATTAGGGATTCAAATTTTACTCGTTACATGGCGAATTTCCAAGGAAAACAACTCCTAGCAGTACCAACCCAACCCAATTGCCGGGCTTAATTTCAGCCCTTAATTTAATTTTGATAGTTCATATATAGGGTGTTTTTATGAAAAGTATTTTAAATGCTTAGCTCGACTTGTGAATCTTATCTTTTTTTTTTCATTTATCGCAAATGATCTCGAACACTAGGTGCAATTCGACTTTTTCAATCGGGCCAAACTGCAAATCCGCTATTCGTTTTGTTATAGCGTTGTTGTGCATGTAACAATGGTTATGATTGTGGGAAATTTGGTTTTGAAATTTTGGTGTTTGACCAAAAATTTCATTTGGTCAAATCCGTTATTCGTTATGGAATTCTCAAAACATTTATTAAAAAATAAATCATCTTGTTGCATGAAGTCTCCTTCAACGTCTGTATGTAAATGACAAACACAATTGAGTTCGCCGATTTTTTGATTAGAATTGTTTCTATAATAAATAATAAGTCATTTTATCTTTAGAGAAGATAGCCACAAAACCTTCTAGAATTACTCCTAACCTATATGGTAACTAAATAGGACTCAAAAACTAGTAAATCTCCTCAAAATCTACTCTAAAATCACCTCTAATCACCAGAATATATTAACGTTTTCTTGATTTTATGACAAATATGAGCCAACGGAAAAGGTTATCCAAAGATGTACAAACGAAGGACATTGTCGTTAGAAGATTAACGAGAATGAATATCGTTTTCCAAGAAAGGCATTGGAAATTAACTGGAGAATGATGACAATAAGGAAAACAATGATCACACAAGTGATTCAAAAACATTGTTGACGATATCGAACGGACTTTTAATTAAAGGTATATTTTTTATTAAAATATATTATTTGATTGATCTGTCACATAAATGTGAATATAAAACGACTAATAAATTATTGAAATTTGTAAATTGTCTCATAAATACGTTAAGTGTGGGGATACACCTCAAGTGTGAGGGTACAGACTAAAGTAATAGTACTTAATTCGTACGAGAAATGAGATGTTTCTTGATATCATATTTATTAAAATACATAATAAGTTCTAATAAGAGAATTTATAAAAGTACAAATAGTTCATTTTAAAGAAGATGGACTTAGGCACAATAAAAGGACCAAAAGCGCAAGACTTTTAATCGTGATTTTCTAGCAGTTGTGTTAGAAAACACACTGACAAATGTTAAAGAAATGTTGTGTGTCTTGTTCTGACAATAAGCAGTTAACATTCGAATAGAGTTCATCTTTTATATTGAGTAGTTGGTTGATCTCTCTCCATAATGCGAACCGTTGGGTTGCAAATGTTCCTAAAAGGAACCATAAAAGATGAAAATAGAGAAAGATAAACTCTTGAAAAATAGACCTTGAAAAGGAAGAATTTCAAGATGTATAGTCTAAAAATTTAGAATTTCAATAGATAAATTTCTAAAGAGAAATAATATTGAGAAATAAACTCTAAATCGACGAAATTTCGAATGTGAAAAGCAGATTCTTGTAAAAAATGATCTCGAAAGGTATACTCTCGAGATATAGAATCTGAATAGATAGATTATTAAAATGATAGACTCTTAAATAAGACTCTTAAATGGTAGAGTCAGAAGAGTTGGATAAATTCTCAAAAGATAAATTTTCGAATAAGTTGATTCTTGAGAAGTAAAAGTCTGAATAAAGGTAGATTAGATTCTTGAGAGGCAAACTATGTAAAGGTAGATTCTTGAGAGGTAACTCTAGAGAGGTAGACTCGGAAAGTCGGACCACTTAGAGATGCTGATCACTCGGGAAGTCGGACCGTTCACAGATACTAAGCACTCGAAGAAACTGATTGCTAAGAGAATTTGATCACTCGAAGAGACTAACCATTCTATAGAGAGACTAAAAGTCTAAATAGTAATTGTAATCAATCACTGAGAATGTATATTTAAAGTACTTGGTTACTTAAAGATATACTCGTATTCGTTATTATGGATTACAATACATGAGATATCCAATAGTATGTGGATGAATATAATGATTAGATATTAGACACAAATAAATTCATAAAGTGAAAATGTGTTCATAATAGATGGGGAAGCGGTGTCATTAAAATCTTGCAAGATAACATGCATAACTCGATTCAGTAGGAAATCTGAGTTGACAGCTTCAGACTAAGCTGAAGAAAAAGCTTAGCGGTCCAATAAAATCTTGAAAGATATTTCTTATTGAAATAAGTTTGTGCCTACATGTCCTAATTCGTTGTGATGACAATGAGAAATAGTAAAAGGCATAAAACACTACGGTAAGTTTAGACATAATGGTCATATACATAATAGCATAAGACAATTGATCTCAAATGAGACTATCACAATATGTGAAGTCAAAAGCGGATTCATCTACCAAAGGGTATGAATAGGAGATCAATTGATTGTAAAAATGAATGGGTTTTACAAAAACCACAACAAAATAACTTATAGTGGACACTCAACCTTGGGAATCGGAGATCCCAAAACCTTGATTCAATGAGACAACTAAGTTATGATGTTCAGTTGAAACACTTGAAACCTGTTTCACACCCATTTCTAAAACATCCAAATGTATGTACCTACAACAAGTGGTGAGGGCAAGTTGTGAAAACATTTGATGCTTCCTCAATCTTGAATTGATGTTTTATTGTTACTATGCATTGTTACTATAAAAAAAAATTTGATCAATAATTTTAGATTAATTTTTACTCTCTTCATTCAAGCTAAATTTATCCTTTTAATTTGACTCAATCATTAAGAAAAAATATAAATTATAAATAAATATTATGAGTATAGAATGCAGGTAGGAGAGAGAAGGTGTAGTAAGAATAGTAAATGTAAAGTTGTTGTGAGTATACAATATTATAAATTTTATAAATATCAATATTTAGATTTTTGTAAGAATAACTAAATTAAATTAGAGGCTTTGACCAATTAATTTCCTAGCCAAATAAAAATTACTTTTAAGGACTAACATTATCAAAATAGCCAAAAAGTCCCTCAATTTTTTCTGGACCAAATTGCCCCTCAAACCCCTCTCTCTCTCTCTCTCTCTCTTTCTCTCTCTCTTTCTCTCACGCGTGACGGATAGTTTCTTACCTGCTTTCTTTCTTTCTCATTTTCTCTCTCTTCCTTTTTTTTCTCTTAAATTTTTAAAATGCAATATATCAAAATTTAAAAGTCGAAAAAATTATCTGAAATCACTGTTTTAATCTCATCGCCAAGACGAATCAAACAAGTTTACTCATCATATATTTCAAATTTTATAAATAAAATAAAATTATTTTTCAACAACTATGAAATAGACCTCACTGTTGTTCTATAAAAGAATGATAAAAACAGTGAAATCTATCACACATTTATGCACAATAACTGTGTAAGTGACCTCAACAATCATAACTGAGAAATTGACCTCACAGTTGTGCACAAACAATCATGAATAACAGATAAATAACGGGTAAACCACACATACTAAGTAGCAAAATAACTGTGAAATTGACCTCACAGTTCTCAGTTTAGAAAGGTCAAAAATCAAATCATTTCACATTCATAAATAACTGTGAAACTGACCTCACAGTTTTAAAATTGTGAAACACATTTCACAGTTATTCACATCACAACCAACAACTGTGAAATAGACCTTACTTTTGTTCTATAAAAGAATGATAAAAACAGTGAAATCTATCACATAGTTATGCACAATAACTGAGAAATTGACCTCAACAATCATAACTGAGAAATTGATCTCACAGTTGTGCACAAACAATCATGAATAACAGATAAATAACGGGTAAACCACACATACTAAGTAGCAAAATAATTGTGAAATTGACTCAAGGTCTTATTTGGTAAAAATTCCTTTTTTATAATTATTAACTACAAACTGATGTTCCAAAATAGATATTAAGCATATACTTATTTCTATAACTTCTCAATCTTTGGAAAGAGACCAGCCAAACTTACCCTCATTGTCTAGGACAAACAAAAAAAATGACATTGGTGTAAAGAAAATGTCCATAGCATCTATATATACCATGTCTATTCTAGCAAGAAAAGGCTAATAAACAACTGCGCTCCCCACAGAAACCCGTGTGCACTCAGCAACAGATCATGGCATCAGCGCAGTGCTGCCTCGCAGCCAAGTGAGGTTGCTAAGCATGTGCAATATACCCATCCCGCACCACATAATAAGTTCCTGTTGGGAAATAAATGTCTAATATACAACTGAATATTCATAATATCCGATTTCCAAATGTGAGATTAAATCCATTACTATTGTTGTTTTAATCTTTTCTATTCTAAATTGAGAATTACAATAGCATAATATAGAACCTGCAGGAAACTTGATAAATTAGTTTACTCTACTCAAAAGACATTTCATCAAACAGTAGGTGTGCATGAATTCATTGTAAAGTAAATTGAAAACCCCAAAGTATCAAACCTGCAAATCAACAATAATGTGCAGGAGATAACAAGTTTACAAGAATGAAGTGAGAAATATGATGAAACTGGAATCAAAACTCAATGTTGATCGAATGGAAATTGATATTAATAGATTGAAATAGACAAACTGGAATCAAACTTCAATGGAACACAATCGATCGTTCAACACCACCTCGATCATCTTCTCTTTATCTTCAGCAAATTCTTCTCTGGGACGACTCCGGAGCATCGAAGGAGTCTTTGTTTAGAGAAATTGAAGGAAAGATGATTCGGAGATTGATGAAGACGACAATCGCCATCAAAATCGTTCTTTCTTAGTTGCCGTCGAACGGAATTACGATTAGAGAGAGAAGGGGAGTGCGCATTAGAGAGATATAGAGAGAGAGAAGAAGAGGCGGTTTTGGATATTTAAATTGTTATAAACGAGGCGAGACTCTACGGTCGTTTTGATTTCAACTCTTGGATCCTAAGGTAGAATTCGAAATTTATTGTTTTTATTGGTAAATTCCATCCTATCTCAAGGTCTTATTGGTAAAAATTTCATTAAATTAATATTAAATTATTGTTCAAAATTTAAGTTTGTTTATAGTAGCGATAAAGTGAGGCATCTTTACGGGACGGAGCAAGTAATAAAATGCTTATATTTAAGCTTAACGTTTTATTACAATCTTATATTTCAATTTAATATGCTGCCTCCATTTTATAATAACCACAGTATATTTCAATTGCTTTATTAATATCTTTAAAGAATATTTTTATTATTCTCAAAAATATAAAAAAAAAAAATCTTTATTTGTTTGATCTGTTAGGAAGAGTAACACTTGTTGGGTAAGTCCTGGGCCTGGTTTACTCTGTCAAGCCTCTTCTTCTACCGATTGTTTTCTCCCAGTGGGCCTGCTTTAGGTCTTTATACTTAGCTTGGGCCTTTGCTAGTCCATACAAACAAGGCCCATTTTTTGTAACACGTACGTTAATAATCCAATTTTCTTTAGGAAGTCCGAAACCTTAATCCTTCCGGAGAAAAAGATCACAATTTTAACAGTATTTAAGCACAAAGATTGCTCTCAATTCACATACCATTATTCCTCCAAAATCAGTCACTCTTCCAATTTCCCTCAAATATTCGTTCTTCGTCTTCTCTTCTCCTCGTTCGTGTGTTGCGTAAAATAGTTTTAGGAAAATGGCTCCATCTACAAGGTGTGATCCTACAAAGGTACTTAAGCATGTTTGCGAAATACTAAAACTACCTTCTCCAAAGTACATTCCGATCCCCAAAGGTGGCGGTTTTTTATCGTACGTAAAAATCAAGAATCATCAGTATGTGGGAAAGATTAGTGGATCGTTAGCTGAGGCTCGTGCAACTGCTGCAAGCAATGCGTTAGAGATGATTTTGAAGGATAACAAAGATTTGAAGAAGGATGAAATGGTTCAAGAATACTTGGCTCGGTTAGATCAAGATGGTGAGGTTTTTGATCATCAAGTCCGTGAACCATCTGTGCTTTGTATGAAGTACGCGGAAGCTCTTACGTCTATGAGAGACGTTAAAGTTGGTATTCTGTTGAAGGCTATGAAGAAGCAAAAGAATAGGGCGGAGCGGGAGAAGTTCTTGTCTATGTGTGTTGAAGAGAGATATAAGTGGCTTGAGAGTTTAGAGTAATCGATCGATTTTGAAAGAGATTGGTAGATAGTCCTTGCTTTGTAATTGTTTCTCATGCCTTTGAGTTTCGGGATCGATTTTTATGACCAAACACGGTTTCGGTTGTGGAAAAGTGATACAGGAGCGAGAGTGACCGCGCTCATGGGGATGCGCGACCGCGCTCAAGACGGTGTTAACCAGGCAGCAGTTTCGGCCAAGGTGCGCGACCGCGATCGGGAGGAGAGCGACCGCGCTGAAGACGAGGAAGAACTGGCGTGAGTCTCGGCCAAGGTGCGCGACCGCGCTGGGCCTAAGGGCGGCCGCGCTCGAGACGAAGGATTGAAGACTGATTCCTTTTTAATTACGGAAAAACTCTTAATTTTGGCATTTTATTTATTTTGGAAACTCTTTTATTTCTTTGCCTAGGTAGAAGTATAAATACTTAGTCTTTTATTTTTGGAGAACAACTTATTCATTATTGATTTCCAATTCAAAGAGGTTTTCTCTTTAATTTTACGGTGGATTCAGTTTGTGTTCTTGAGGATTCATTGCTTGTGAATTCTTGTGTTTAGTGCGCTAAACACGAATCGTATTGCTTCCGTCTTTGCGTCGGTTGGTATCGGAGCGAGGCCGTATCCTGTCTTTTCACCATCTTGAGGATTATGGGAGATCGGGCTACCAAGGCGATATCGAGGGATTACTAACGCCATCGGCTGCGTTGACGGCACGAATCGCCGCGTTGGTTCTTTGCTCAACAGGGCGAGAATGATAATCGAGGCAAGTAGGGAGTGAAGGAGACGAGGAAGAACCCGTTCGACGTCCTCGAGAAGTGAAAATCGGGAAGAGGATGGATCCGGTTCGGAGGAAGAAGTCGTGGAGGATGATGGAGAACAAGGTAACAATCAAAATCGCCATGATTATAGAATTAAGGCTGAAATCCCTCATTTTTATGGAACTATGGGTATAGAGGATTTTCTAGGCGGCAAACTAATGTCGATCGCTTCTTTGAGGTCATGGAAGTACCTGCTAATAAACGAGGTAAAGATGGTAGCGATTCGTTTGAAAATGCTTCTGCGGTTTGGTGGGATAAACTAGTAGTACGAGAGACGACGACAAGGGAAGGAGCCGATTAGGACTTGGAGGCGGATGAAGCGGTTGATCTCGGAAGGTTTTGCTGCAGATTACGAGCGAGATTTTGTATAAGTTATATCGAATTGTGTTGAAGGCAAGAGGACGGTTGATGAGTATACTGCGAGTTTCGAGAGTACAGGCTGCGAGGTGGAGATCGATGAGTACGAGGAAGCGAAGGTTGCACGCTACATCAATGGTGCGAAGGGCTCAATACAAGACAAGATGGGTTTGCATCAAGTACGGAATTTGACAAATGCTTCTACTGCGGCCTTGAGGCGGAGCTTATGGAGAAGTCGAGTCTGAGGGTCTTTAATGCTCCTTTTCGCAAATGGAGTCCGCAAGAGTGGTGCGATGAAGGGAGTAACAAGGAGAAGGGGGCGACTAGTAGCTCTGCGAGAAACTTGATTCGGTGGGAACGGCGCGACGAGGAGGAGCCGTGTAGCGGCGAGCAACTCGACGAGGGAACAAGGCACCGGTACGAAAAGCAAATCCGTATGCCAAGCCAGGGGAGATAAATGTTTTATTTGCCGGGGATTTGGTCATAGGTCAGCGTTTGCCCAGGTAGAGGCTAGCTGCATTCTTAGAAGAGGAAGAAGAAGTAGAGGAGGAGGATGATGAGTATGCGGGCCGAGTTCGCGAGAGGAGGAGTCGGAGAACATGTGGGTTTTGTTCTTGACGGATGTTGCTATCTTCCAAGGACGAGGGCGAGAGGAAGAATCTTTTCGTGCCTGCTTTGTTCCATTGCTAACAAGGTATGCAATTTAATTGTTGATAATGGTTGCCTTGAAAATTTAGTTTCGCGAGAAATTAGTTGATTTCCTTGGATTGAAAGCTTGAACCACATGAGAAACCACATGGTTTGGGGTGGGTGAATACGGGTTGAGAACTTAGAGTGTCACGTACTTGTAGGGTTCCCATTTCTATCGGGAAACACTATAAGGAGGAAGTTATGTACGTGATGTCTTGAATATGGATGTATGTCATGTATTATTGGGTCGTCCATGGCAATACGATCATGATATTACCTATAGGGGTAAGGATAATGTGGTGTTGTTCAAGCTGGAACAAGCACAAGATTGCTATAGCTCTGTTTCGCGGTTTGAAAAGCCGGTTGAGAAGGATAAGCCGGTGTTGATGCTTATTCGAGAATGAGAAGGATCTTGCCGCGGCTATTGAGGAGTCGGAGTATTTTTGCCACTATAGTCATTAAGGGGTTGTTGGAGTTACGTCGGTGTGGAGATTGGGTTGCGAGGACATTGAAGAACTACTTGCGAGATTTTCGGGGTTGCTATCAGAAGAATTGCCAAATGATCTACCACCTATGAGGACATTCGGCATCGAGATTGACTTGATTAGGGAGCTAGCTTGCCAAACCTTCCACATTATCGCATGAGTCCTAAGGAGAATGAGATACTTCGAGGAAGCGAGATTGAGGACTTCTTTGCGAAAGGGGTTTATTAGGGAGAGCGTGAGTCAGGTGTGCGGTCCCGGTTTTGCTTGTGCCGAAGAAGGGTGTCAGTGGCGTATGTGTGTGGGCAGTAGGAGCCATCAACAAAATTACCATCAAGTATCGATTTCCTATTCCCCGTTTGGAAGATATGCTTGATGAGTTATACGGGTCGAGAGTGTTCACGGCTGGATTTGCGCGGCGGTACCATCGAGATTCGGATTAGGCCGGGAGATGAGTGGAAAACAGCCTTGAAGAGCGAGGATGGCCTTTATGAGTGGCTTGTCATGCCATTCGGACTCTCGAATGCCTAGCACTTTCATGCGGTTGATGAATCGGGTATTCCGACCTTTTATTGGTTCTTTTGTTGTCGTTTATTTCGATGATATCTGATTTATAGTAGAGATAGAAGCTTGCACATCTCGATCATCTTAGGCAAGTATTGCAAGTCCTAAAAGATAATCGGCTCTACATCAATCTTAAGAAGTGTATTTTACGCTTTTGACAAGTTACTTTTACGGGTTTTGTGGTTGGTGAGGATGGTATTCGGGTGGATGAGGAGAAAGTGAGGGGCCATTAGAGATTGGCCGGCCCAACTTACGTCGGCGAGGTGCGTAGCTTTCATGGCTTAGCTACCTTCTATAGGAGGTTTGTTCGGAATTTCGGTACCATCACTTGCTCCTATTGCGAGTGTTTGAAGAAGGGTAAGTTTCATTGGGGTTTTGAGCGAACAGAGTTTTGCCTCATTAAGGAAAAACTTTGTCTTGCACCGGTTCTTGCCACTACCCGACTTTGATAAAATCTTTCGGAGTGGAATGTGATGCTAGTGGTGTAGGGATTGGAGTTGTCCTATCACGAAGCGACACTGTGGCTTTCTTTAGTGAGAAGTTGAGTGAGGCGCGTCGAAGTGGAGTACTTATGACCGGGAATTCTATCTTGTTTTTCGGGCCTTGCGACGGTGGGAGCATTATCTTGTTCGAGAGGAATTTATTTTATTTTCGATCATCTTGCCCTCAAGTTCTTGCACTGATCGGAAAGGTGATAAACAAGATGCATGCTCGATGGAGTTAGTTATCTGCGAAGTTTCCTTTCATTATCCAACATAAGTCAGGGGTTCGAACAAAGTGGCGGGCGCTACGAGTAGGAGGGCTTCCTTATTACTTCTGCTTGTCTCGGGAAGTCGTCGGGTTTGAGTTCTTGAAGGAGTTATATGGGGAAGATCCGGATTTCAGGAACTATGGTTTAAGTGTGTGGGCAAGCACCCGAGTGCGGATTTTCATGTCGTGATGGTTTTACATTCAAAGAGACCGATTGTGCATTCTGTGACGTCATTACGTGAGAAGGCGATCCGAGACTTGCGTGGGGAGGCCTTAGTGGACACTTGGGGCGTGACAAGACAATCGCTAGCTTGGAGGAGCGTTATTTACGGCCTCAGCTGCGGAAGGATGCGGGTGCTATCGTCGGGCGTTGTTATGTTTGTCGAGGTATCTAAAGGTCAATCTCAAAATCTTGGTCTTTATTTGCCTTTGCCTATTACGATGATATATGGCTCGATTTATCTATGGATTTTGTGTTGGGTTTACCTCGCGCTCAGCGAGGTGTGGATTACATTTTCGTGGTAGTGGATCGATTTTCCAAAATGTCTCATTTTATTGCTTGCAAGAAGACCTCGAGATGCTTCTAATATTGTAAAGTTGTTCTTTCGAGAGGTGAGTACGTCTTCATGGTGTTCCCTAAGTCCATTACTTGAGATAGGGACACTAAGTTTTGAGCCATTTTTGGGTGACATTATGGCGTATGTTTGGTGCTGCGTTGAATAGAAGTTCTACGGCTCATCCACGGACAGAGACGGACGGGCGAGGTTACAAACGGGACATTGGGAAACATGATCGAAGTGTTTGTGGGGACAAGCCGAAGCAGTGGGATTTGGCATTACCGCGGTGGAGTTTGCTTACAACGGTGCGATCCATTCGGCTACGGGTAAATCACCATTTTACGTAGTCTATTCGTCGACGCCAAGGCATGTTGTAGATTTGGTACCTTTACGAGGGTCGTGGTGTGAGCAGCGGTGAAAATATGACGATGAAGTATGTCTTTGTCAAAGAAGAGGTTCGGGCCAAATTGGAGGCAACGGGAGTAAAGAATAAAGGCTGTTGCGGACAAGAAGAAACGGGTCAAAGTTTTCAAGGTTGGGGATGATGTTATGGTTTTCCTTCGACGAGAGCGTTTTCTGTTGGCACGTACAAGAAATTGCAACCTCGCAAGTATGGGCCTTTCAAGGTGACTCGGAAGATTAATGACAATGCATATGTGGTGTCTCTTCCTGATAATTTGAACATCTCGAATACTTTCAACGTGGCGGACATATATGAGTAGCATGCGGATGGAGTTCTTTATCCTGATGAGAACTCGGAGTCGAGTTCTTTGGAGGTGGAGGAGGCGATACGGGAGCGGGCGGCCGCGCTCGTGGGGGTGCGCGACCGCGCTCAAGCGGTGTTAACCGAGCCGGTTTCGGCGAGTGCGCGGCCGCGTCGGGAGGAAAGCGGCCGCATGGCGAAGACGAGGAAGAAGCTGGCGTGAGCCTCGGCCAAGTGCGCGACCGCTGGGCCTAAGGGCGGCCGCGCTCGAGACGGAGGATTGAAGACTGATTCCTTTTTAATTACGGAAAAACTCTTAATTTTGGCATTTTATTTATTTTGGGAACTCTTTTATTTGCTGCCTAGGTAGAAGTATAAATACTTAGTCTTTTATTTTTGGAGAACAACTTATTCATTATTGATTTCCAATTCAAAGAGGTTTTCTCTTTAATTTTCTGGTGGATTCCAGATTTGTGTTCTTGAGGATTCATTGCTTGTGAATTCTTGTGTTTAGTGCGCTAAACACGAATCGTATTGCTTCCGTGCTTCGTCAAAAAGGCTAAATCGGAATTGAACCATGTATTGT
>JAFEMH010001590.1:0-2500 GCA_022495995.1 Adenophora triphylla var. japonica | reverse complement strand
ATTGAGACGGATGTGAATATTTTTATCACCGTTTTGGTGAGTGGTAAGTTTTTTGTGGGTTTATTAATTAATTAAATCTTGTGATTTTATAATTTTATATTATTTTCAATTTAAGAAGGAACAGCCATGCATTACATAGCAATTTTACTTTGGACACCGTATATATATATATATATATGACACTTTCATATCTCCCTTAACTAAAATGAAATATCATGTTTGGGGACAAGAGTGCATTAAAATATTCAAGCTCTTGAAAACAAATTGTTTATGGTAAGATTTGGAACACTTGGTGCAACAACAACAACAACAACGTCGTGGCGGATGGTATTCGTACTAGATTTCGCGCAAGTGCTTTCTCGAATTCTTGCTTGATTAGATATGTGCTTGATTTCGCACTTAATTTGATTTTGATGGTTCATATATAGGGTGCTTTTATGAAAAATATTTTAAATATTTAGCTCGACTTGTGAATCTCATCTTCCTTCATTTATCTACTTAAATGATCTCAAACACTAGGTGCAATTCGACTTTTCAATCGGGTTAAATGCATTATTCGTTTTGTTATAGCGTTGTACATGTAACAATGGTTATGATTGTTGAAAATTTGATTTTGGAAATTTGATGTTTGACCAATTTTTGACCAAAATTTTCATTTTTCATAAGTAAAAATAAATTTTATAATTGTAATCTACATTATAAATAGATTAAAATGATATATTTATTTTCTCAAAATCAATTTTGGATGAATGAGAAGTTAAATTGAAAGTATACTACTTGGTTTTGTAAGTTGAAAAGTTAAATTGATAAAAAAGGACATTTTTGATTTCAAGAGATACCAAATTATGTGAAAGAAGTGTTGGATCAAGAGATTAATATGTTTGGTTTAGCATATTAACACTTTTGAGTTCTAAAAAACCTAACTTTGTTAGTCTTTACGTTAGAAAAATAGCAAAAATACATGTCTATATGTTTATATTTAACTTGAAAAAGACACGACTTTACGGTAAGAAATTTAACTATTACTTGCCCGAATATGTTTAGAAATTTAATAGTAACCACCAATTTTCGTCAGAAAGTTTTGCAGAAATGCCACCTTACATCGAGAAACTTTCTACAAGAAAGCTGTCGAAATTAACTTGAGGATTTGTGTATTTCAGTTAAGTATTTAATGAATCAGACTGTTTTGAAGCGATTTTCGGTTCAAAGGCTAACGGATGTGTCCTTTGATTGGATAGAGATAGATTTAATGTATCTATACTTATGCCTTTTGGCTAAAAAGACACCATAACTATTCAATTACTATAAATATTCCCTCACTTGTTTGTCTTTTTTATCATACATTTCAAATCCCATTCACAATTTATAAACAAAATTCAATGGAATAATGCGAATTGTTCATAGATTTCAATGAAATTCTAAAAATATATATTAGAAAATAGATTATCTTGTTGCATAAAGTCTCCTTGAACACATACATGTAAGGTGAACCAAACACAGTAGAGTGGGGATTCGACGAATTTTTGATTTGAAGTGATTCTATAAAAAATAATAAGTCGTTTTATCTTTAGAGAAGATTGCTCTAAAACCGTTAGCACCAGTGCCAAGGACAATATCTTCTTTTGGAAATTGTGTTTCACAAGACTCGACTTCCACTTATTTTGTAGGTTTGATTTAATTTTCGCATTTCTAATTTATACAAATTTTACGCCCTATTAATTATATGTTTTGGTTCGTTAATATGATAATTTTCATTTCGATTAAATTCAAGAAAGCCATTATTCATTTGTTATATGATAAAAATTTACCCTAGCAATCACAAGAAGATATTAATGTTTTTTTCTCGATTTTATGACAAATATAGAGAGAAAGCCAACGAAAAGGTCATCCAAGATGGACAAAAAGCGAATGACCAGCATTATCAGATTTAGAAAATTATCGAGAATGGATATCGTTTTCTAAGAAACGCATTGAAAATTAAGCCTGAATAATGATTACAAGAAGGAAAACAATGATTACACAAGTGATTCAAAAACATTGTTGACGACATGGGCGGCAATTTTAATTAAAGGTATATTTTTATTAAAAATATATTATTTTGATGGATCACGTCACATAAAAGAGGTGAATAAAAAATGATTAATAAATTATTGAAATTTGTAAATTGTTTTATAAATACATTAAGTGTGGGGTACACCCACAAGTGTGATGGTACGGGCTAAAGTAATAGTAATTAGAGTCGTAAAATGCGAGTAATGGGATGTTCCCTTGATATTATATATTCATTTAAAATACATAAATTCTAGTAAAAGGACATATAAAAGTGCAAATAGTTCAATGTATCTATATTACTGTCTTTTGAATAAAAAAGACACCACTAACTATTCAATTATTATAAATAGTCTCTCCTTATTTGTCTTTTATCATCTATTTCAAAATCCCAATTACAATTTAGAAATATAATTCAATGTAATTATGTGAATTTGTTCATAGAATTTAA